>CM060961.1:1645667-2010667 GCA_030765045.1 Tenodera sinensis | reverse complement strand
TTCTCACCAAAGTCATCTAATCTCTCATGTTTACTCACACGACTTTCTCTCCTCACTCTTGTACTGTCCATTGTTATAAACTCTTATTCCTATATCTTCTACATCTTAATACAGATAAACTTGTGTACAAATTATTATGTTGCCGAGTTTCTTATAGTTACAAGGGGAATATGGGAATGCTGTAGACTTAAGTGATCACTGGTCACTATATGTTCTCTAGGCAAGGCTGAGACATAAACAAACAAAACTAGCTTCTACTTCAGAGAAATTTATTGGAAAATTCAAAACTGTAATAAAGAATATATTGAAAACCATGTTTATATAAATAAAACAAAGTCGATATAGTATTTTCTCCTACTGGAGACCTGGTGCTGGGTTCGATCCCTGACGAGCTAGTTGACTGAAAAGTAGCGGTCCCTGATTGTGAAGACAGCAATACCTAATGAGAGGGATGGGAGCGCTAATCACGTCCCATGCTCTAGTACTGCACCCCACTCAAGATGCCCGTGACTGGCGGTGGTGGTGGACGCAGTGACCTAGCGGTAGATCTCGGCCCGGGGTTAGTTAATAATAATGATAATAGTAATAGTACTACTACTACTACTACTACTACTACTACTACTACTACTACTACTACTACTACTACTACTACTACTACTACTACTACTACTACTACTACTACTAATAATAATAATAATAATAATAATAATAATAATAATAATAATAGTGATATATATTGGTTAATATTTAAATATTTTTGTTATATGTTTATAGTTTTAAAATTTTGGTTTTTAAATGTTAAAAGTTTAAAACTGAAATTTAAATTTTGTATAATTTAAATTATTAGCTTATGGTTTTTAAGAATTTGAAAGAATAGTAAATTTTGTTGTGAAAATTGTTAGAGTTGAAATTAGTGGTTGGTTAATTTTATGAATTTAGAGAAATATTTTGGAATAATTTGAAAATTTTTATGGAGAATTGTGTGCAATTTTTTGTATTTGTATATTTTAAGTGATTTAATTAGTTGTAAAAATTATTCTTTTTTAAATATGGATACCAGTATTTGTAATATCGGTTACCGGTATTTTGTATTATACATTTTTAGGTTTATGAATTAAATTTTTTTTTCTTTTTATTTTGGTAGAGGATTAACTGCATACCAGTTAATTCTAATGCTGGATACCAGTATTATTTGTATATTTATTTTGTATTTGAATTGGTAGCTTATTTTATTTTATTTTATTATTTTATTTTTACTTTTCTTTAATATTTTATTTTCATTTTCTTATCTGAAAAATTGTTTGTAGATTTGTATAGTTTTTTATAGTTTATTAATAAATCTATGGAATTTGGAAGCTACGTCCCGGTGTAAGGAATTTGGTACCGGAATGGAAGTTTTCAGATTTTATTTATTTTATTTTTAGTAGTGGTAGTAGCAGTAGTAGCGAGAAAAAGAAGAAGAAGAAAAGGAAGAAGAGGGAAGATAAATGGAAGAGGAAGATGAAGAAGACGTGACGAATATTTATCACAAAATGGTTCTGAAGAATTCGCTCAGCTTTGGCACACGTTAACTTCGTTGGTTGTGTTTCGCACGAGCCGCCACTGGTAAACCGCGGCCTGCTTACAAAGGTAGAAACAGCGGAACGGTGAAATTGTAGGCCGGGCTTGCATTACCCATTCTGCAACGAGCGGCAGAAAATGAAGAAAAGAAAACAAAAAAGAAATTTGAATCATAAAATTTTCATAGCATGTGTGTTGTGCGCAGGCGCAAGCAGAGTGCATCGCTATCTAATATATGGTAGCGGAAACGAAATAGAGAATTATGCGCGTACAAAGAAAAGATTGCAAGCACTTCACGTACTTTGGCTGTATATCATGTTTAGTATTGTGACGGACGCCTTATTTTCCGTGACCCGCTTCTCTGCCTATTGTTCACGACGAGCGTTTTAAATTCGCGGCTCTATAAACACGCCGCCCTCCTTCCTTGCTTCCTTGCTCACTTGGCGACGCGTGGATTTATATGTACGTACGTCAACAATAAACCGAAAAGCGTCTTCCTAACGCCACAGTGAAACACTTTTGTGCTACTTTTACTCAAAAACGTAGATTTTTACACTCACATGACTTTCTCTACTCACTCTTGTACAACCTATTCTTACAAATACCTATTCCTCTATCTATTTCACCACCTAGGCGGCCCGGGTTCGATTGCAGGGACCCGCATGTGGTATTCGTGGTGTACGAAGGGGCGTCAGGGCGGGTTTTCTCCGGGTCCTCCGGTTTCCCCCGCCATCTCATTCCACCGGTGCTCCATCTTCATTCCATGCATCATCAGTGTCACCGCCTGCGGTGCCGTAGTAGTAAAAGCGGGCGTTAAACACAACAACAACAAATCTATCTATTTCACGTTAGTCGAAGTCAACATTTGTATAAATTATACTTTCTACAATTTCCTTGTAGGTACAAGGGAAATATGGGCATACTAGTTAAATCATTTAAAGCTCCTCGCTATATCATATATTCCAAATTGTATTCTCCTTGCATGAACAAGAATGATGAACATAACGCCATAATAGTGGTGATGGTGATAATGATAACAACAACAGCAATAAAGAATAATGGCACTGTTGCTGCATCAAACAATCGAGTAAGGTGCAATGTTGTATATCCTACTCGAGGTGTTCGTTCGGGGGTCTGGCGACTAACAGAGGGCTAAACCCTCCACAGTCACCCCCTGTACTAACCTAGTAGTGACAATGTAGTGACTCCGCATGCGGTACACAACAAGAGACGGTTGGGGCTGAGCTATTTCCCATCACATACCAGGCCGGATAGCAAACAAAGCCGCTCAAGGTCAGGCTACATCGTGCGACTGTTTCTGTATAAGTGAGTGACAACAATGAGAGCGGATTGCTGGAAGTTTGGAGAGACATCCGAAAGACGGCCTGTTTGTGGAAGTCGAGCAAGTTCCATCTTACGTCATACTTGGTATATAAGGAGGCGAGGAAAAAGCAGAGGGGAGAATTACACACTTAAGTCGGTCAGTAGAAGGACGTAAACCCAAGCTCCCCTCTAGCTGGAGAGAGAGACAGAAGGGAATATTTTGCCTTGCTCCTTGGACGGGAGAAATAAAACCAGTGTTTCCTATTGCCTCCTCCTCACAGCGGATGTGACCAACGGACGGACTTTCTGCTAACTCAGCAGTTAATTCCACAGCGTCACAAAGGATCGTTTCCGGTGCAGCTTTCAAACATCACAGCTCCGGTTTATCCGTCCTCTACTCCTCTACGTACTGTCTCCAGGCACGCAGTTCAACTGAAACAGTGCAATGAACTTGTGATCCGCGCGTCACGTGTGTTATTTATTTGTCAAGCAGACTTAGAGAGAACCTTAGAGACATTAGTGGTTCAGAAAGATATACATTTTTACGATGTTCTGTGAATATGTAATGAGAATTTAAATAACAAACACAGCATTAACTGCCCCACATTGTCAGAAGCTAAAAGCGACGTGACAAGTTGAGCGTCGTTTCTTTGTTAGGGCGTCGAGACGCCGTCGTCATGGAGCCGGCATTTTCTTTTCTATTTTGTTTCCCTTTCGCGAGAATACGAACGTCAGTGTGTTTCCGCCTGCCTGTCTCTTCGCTTTTGTTTTTTCTGAGGAAGGCACACACACACACACACACACAGGGTAAGAAATAATAGCGAAGCATCACTCTGGTGGCAACCGCGCCCTCCCAGACACACGCAATGACATCATCAGCTCCAATCCCATATTCTTTACTGTATGTTGGAAACGGCCTAACTCCAATCCAAAAATACGAGTACTAAACTTCACATGTGTTTAAGTTATGTATGACTGAAATTTCATGAATTACAGAAAACAAACTTTTTTACTTTCTCTACTACGTACCTTTCTCTACTAGGTACAAGGGGAATATTGGAATACAGTACACCTTGAGCGAGAGCCAAATCTTTTAAAGCTTTCAAACTAACGATGTTCCATTTGACACAAGTATAAGTTCTCCAAAACTCACAGAAATAGCAAGGCATATCTCCGAAACGGTTCAGTCTACAAAAAAGATTTATTTAGACTTAAATTGTGTATTTTAGTAAGATATACATTTTTTGTATAGTAGGATTTGGTGTTTCTCTTACGGTTTACAAGTTATACAAACCTCGTCCAGGGTAAATAGGACTACATAGGCTATAGCCAGAAAATTAGAGACATACATTTTCATTTGACATGAAAATATGTTAAACATATGACATTTTAATCAAAACCGTATCAAAATTTTCCAGCTAAAGGGTAGTTTAGGTTGGAGGTGTTTTCTTTAAAATATTCGTGTCGCATCCTTGTAAGATATTGAACTTAAATACCGATTTTGGTTTTTATACGACTTTTTGTTTTTGAGGTAAGCTGTCCACAGATAGACAGATACACGCACCAGGTTGGCACCAACAGTGCTTGTAAAATATTACATGATATAGTTATACTAGTATAAATTATAGTTTTAACCACTTTAATACCTAACACATAAACAGTTGAAAAAAATTATTTTGTTGTTTAACGACGCTGTCAATTGCCAGGATCACATCAGCGTCACCGGTGTGCCGGAATTTCGTCCCGCAGGAGTTGTTTTACATGCCAGTAAATCCACGGACGTGGTTAAGCACACTTAAAAACCATCGGCCTGGGCCAGGTTTGAACCCGCGACCTTGGGATCCGTAGACCAGCGTCTAGCCAACTGAGCCACCCAGACCGACTAAACAGTTGAAGTCAATATATTGTCGTACTTAGCGAATTTCGGCTAACCCGAGCAGGGTTCAATCCCAAGACTTGGTATTATTGGCGCTTGTATTATTTCCATCAGCAAGGCAGTGGTGTATTAAGTTGAGTTTTGTGCACTGTTTGCTAACATAGGGACGACCTTGCTAATACGCCACTGTACGCAACAATAACGCACGTACGCGCACGTTCTGGCGACGTGACGAGACGTAATTGAATGTTAGCGGTTGAAGTAGGATCTGCTCAGTGGAACCTAACTCAATAGAACGGCCGCCCGCCCGCCCGCCCGCCCGCGCTGGAAGTGGCAAAGACGTCCACTACGGGCTCACAACCCCCCGTCTTTCTTCTTCTTTCAATCCTTGTTTCTAAACCTCAACAGTAACCAAACTCAACATATATATATATATATATATATTGTAACAAATTTAACAACTCTTTATTTTCTCAACACTCAAGTACAGCCATACTACTCGTTTCTGTCTCTTAATCTTTCCAAACCTGACACACAATACTAGTTTCTGTCTCTTAATCTTCAACAACTCAAAACTGTCTCTATGGCAACCTCCTTGAAAATCAAAGAGTCTTAATGACATGGAGAAGCCATGTCACACTGCTCCCTCCTCAGAGCTGGTCGTCCCGACCAGCACTATCACTGCGGCATCTCCCTTGCGCCCCGGTGGATTAACCCATCGAACCTCTTCTCCTGGTGGTCCACGAGGGCCTGGTGGTCCTGGTATACCTTGAGGTCCTGGGTTTCCATCTCTTCCAGGCATACCTTTAGTTCCAGGTTCACCATCTTTTCCCGACAATCCTGGAGGTCCAGTCATGCCTTTGTCTCCTGGAGGTCCCTGAGGTCCAGGTAACCCTTGTAGACCAATGAGACCACGGTGTCCTTTTGCACCCTTTGGACCTTCTTCTCCTCTATCACCCTTACCTCCCTCTGGCCCTGGAGGTCCTGGCTTTCCTCTAGCTCCCTGTGGCCCTTCTACACCCTGTGGTCCAGTTTCTCCTCGAAGACCCCGTTCTCCTGCTGGTCCTGGAGGTCCATTTGGACCAGGTGGCCCTGGAAGACCTGGTGCCCCTGGAGTTCCCGGAGGTCCTGGATTGCCCTGTTCACCTTTCATTCCTGGGAATCCACGTTCACCCTTCATTCCAGGCAAGCCTACCAGACCCTGAGGGCCAGGGAATCCTTGTAAACCTTGAGGGCCAGTAGGACCTCGCTCTCCAGGGGGCACGATCCTAGGTATCGCTGTTGGATAGTGTCCCTTGGTCCAGGTAGGACGATGTATGCCATCCTGCTTCGAAATTCTGCAACAGTACCGCCGGTCTTGACGGTCCCTCGTCCAGTTGCCCTTCTTCCTGGTGTGTTGACGGGCCATCCTGCGCACTTTGAAACGGCTCACTGGGTACCATGTCCGCCGACCTCTCTGGCGCACCTTCGCAGCCACCTTGCTTCCGATGGGTCCGGCAACAAACCCCACCACATCCGCGCGAGTCGCGTCCACCGCTGCACTCGTGTTCACTCGTGCTCGGCACGGCCTCTCCTGTATCCTGCCGTCCACGATGATGTCCACCATTCTTCCGTTCACGGCACTATGCGTCAGGTGATTGGATGGCCCCGACGGTCCCCCCATGTCACACGCCAAGTCGGTTCTCGCGTGTTGCTCGTTTGCTTGTGCGCTTCCCTGCTGATCGTCCGAAACGGGCGCAACTGTCGCCTCGGCCACTAGGTGCTCCCTCCCCGGCTCCGCGCTATTCCGTCTGCCCCTGGCATCCAGTACTTTGACGCTCTCGTCAACTCTTACTACCAGGGCGCCAAGACGTTCCCCGTCGTCCTCCACGACGTCCACGTGCTGGCAGAGGTCTTCCACCTTTTCGCCGAGTTCTTCCACGTCTTCCGTCACGCCAATCAGTTGCCCGTCAATTTTCGCCGATAGCTCCGTCTTCATCTCTTTCAGCTCGGCAGCGAGGTTGTCGTTTCTCGTTTCCATTTTGGCAAATAATTCTTTCATCATTGCCATCATCCTGGTTTCCTAATATCCCACTTCCTGACACCAAATGTAACAAATTTAACAACTCTTTTTTTTTTTTTCAAGCTTCAAGTACAGCCATACTACTCGTTTCTGTCTCTTAATCTTTCCAAACCTGACACACAATACTAGTTTCTGTCTCTTAATCTTCAACAACTCAAAACTGTCTCTATGGCAACCTCCTTGAAAATCAAAGAGTCTTAATGACATGGAGAAGCCATGTCACAATATATATATATATATATATAACAGAGAGAGAGAGACACTGGATGGAGAAACAAAAACTGGTTACTTTGGTTAATGAAACCATATTACTGGCACTTTCATGTTTTCTTAAACGTACATTAGAAAACAGTATGTTCTGTTGCTTCGACCTTGTGTCTGTATTGACGATGCTACCTGGACCATCTTATTTCCCGATGACATCTTGGCCCACCAGGTTATATAGGCCCGCTGTTTCTACCGGCGACTGGAGGACCCAGGCCGCTGAATGAAGGAACGCAGGAAACGACGGCCTCTTAGCCCGCAAGAAGCACATTACAAATCGCCGGAGTAAGCACTTGCTTATAAAACCATACCACGGGCGTACCCATCACTACTTAAACTTTGAATTCCTCTGTGAAAACATTAATATAAAGGAATGAATACGTAAACGTGTTTATTGGCTCGATTTTAAAACAAACCATGTTTATATCCAGATTTAATGGACGGACGTCATCACAAATCGCTTTCAACAATACAATACATCACTAATTATACGTGATTAGTAATTTGTAGTTAAATATTTACTGATATATCGCTTCTCGTATAAAATATGACAAATTAGTTCACACACACACACACACACACACACACACACACACACACACACTCGCATGCAAATAAAGTCGGCACGGGTCTGTGTTCAATATTCACGTGACCTGCGATTTAAAATATCACTCCATGTAAAATTATGTGGAACAGTTATCATTACTGTGTACGTTTGTAGAGGAATTACTGCATGTTTTCTGACCCTCGAAGACAGTTTTTAACATCATAAATACCATCTTGGGTAACTGAACTGTGCTTCCTGTTTCCTTTTTTACTCTCTCGAGATTACATCGGAAATACATATTTTGACACCTTCTAAATCCAAAACAAAAAGCATTTTTAGAAAAAGGTCCGTGTGTGTGTGTCTATCAATCTGTGGACAGCATAACTCTGAAACAAAAAGTTAGTTAATAACCAAAGTTGGTATTTAAGTATAATGTCTTTCAAGGATGCGACACGAAGATTTTGAAGAAAATAGCCCCACCGTAAACTACCCTTTACATGGAAAATTTTTCGAAAATTTTTAATTTCTTGTAAATGACTCCAACGATTTTGATTAAAATGTTACATGTTTGAGATATTTTCATCACAAATGAAATGTATATCTTCGATTTTCTAGCTATAGCCCCTGTAGTCGTATTTACTCTGGACGACTTTTGTATAACTGGTAAACCGTTAGACATAGACCAAATCATACTACGCAAAAAATATAGATTTTGCTATAATACACAATTTATGTCTCAATAAATTTTCTTGTAGGGTGAACCATTTCGGAGATATTCCTTGCTATATGTGTGAGTTTCGGAAAACAAACTTCGGTGAAATGGAACATCGTCGTTCATTTTTATATGTTAAGTGTGCAAAGAGAACGGAATCGCAAAGCTTTAAAAGATTTGACTGTCGCACAAAGTCTACTGTATTCCCATATTCCCCTTGTACCTACAAGGAAGTAATAAGATAATTTGTACAAATGTTTATCTTAACTAACGTGAAGAAGATATTGGAATAAAGTTTGTAAGAATGGTTAGTACAAGAGTTGAGAAAATCATCAGATTTTTTTTGTAAAATAATGTCCAGGCTTGTCTCACTTTAACATCACCAAAATAAGTAATATTTTCACGCCAGTAAGACGCACAAGGACATTTTGCTCGCAGTAAACCGCCGCCGAGTGAAAAGAGAGAGAAAGAGAGAAAGTATGGGAGTCTGTTTTGTGTTTGGGGTGTGTTTTGATGAACGACTGTGACGACAGCGGTTGCCCGTTGTCATGGTGACCAGCTTATGCCTGATTTACAGCGTTCATGTTTCACCAAGTGGGGAACGATTTCAGACATTTATCAACAGAACAACAAACTAAAAACTCCCTTTATTAAAATTAGACCAATATGTCATCTTTATCTGAGGATATACCTACGTGGGCATGTATGAGAGTGAACATCAGTTAAGTTCACTGATAAATGGCCTGTTTGAAGTAAGGATGTAGAATTTCTATAATAAGAGTGGCCGCGAGTCAGTGAAATGTTAAGCGGGGAATGCTGCCGCAACTGCCGGCAAGTATATACAACACGTCCGCGGTAAGAAATAACACAACCTCCAGCTATAATTTGGTTGACCATTTTAACAGAAGGTCTCAAGATACTAAAACTATGAATATACGTTGGTTATGTTATTGTCACAGGTTTCCGGATTATTATAAATATAGCTTTACTGTCAAAGCTCATTGGAAGCTTGCAGTTTGTCAGTTCTTCTTGGTGTTTTTGGGTTTATAATTTTCTATCACTTCATCTACTTTTTGAAGTGAACGTCGATTCATATCTGTCTACGTTCACACACTGTTTCTGTGTAAAGTAGTTGCACGAAGGTTAGGTTATGTGTGGAGAAGTGAATTTTAACAACTGGAATGGTAGCCAGGAGGAACAAGGGCATAAGAACAGACGGAACAAAGGAACACGTGATCTCGAACATCCAATGGAATCAAGTAGTGTTCACGTGGGACAACCTACTGTTACGGAAGATCAGATACTTCCCAAACGACAGTGACGAGGGGTCCATTAATGGTTTGTTTTCCCAATCAACTGATTACTAAGACTTCTCACTAAGTGAGTGAATGAGCCAGCGAGAGAGTCAGTGAGTCAGTCAGTGAGTGAATGAGTCAGCGAGAGAGTCAGTGAGTCAGTGAGTCAATGAGCCAGCGAGAGAGTCAGTGAGTCAGTGAGTCAATGAGCCAGCGAGAGAGTCAGTGAGTCAGTGAGTCAATGAGCCAGTGAGTGAATGAGTCAGCGAGAGAGTCAGTGAGTGAATGAGTCAGCGAGAGAGTCAGTGAAGCAGTGAGTCAATGAGCCAGCCAGTGAGAGGGTGAGTCAGTGAGAGAGTGAGTCAGTGAGAGAGTGAGTCAGTGAGAGAGTGAGTCAGTGAGAGGGTGAGTCAGTGAGAGAGTGAGTCAGTGAGAGAGTGAGCCAGTGAGAGAGTGAGTCAGAGAGAGAGTGAGTCAGTGAGAGAGTGAGTCAGTGAGTGAGTGAGCCAGCGAGAGAGTCAGTGAGTCAGTCAGTGAGTTAATGAGCCAGTGAGAGTGAGTCAGTTAGTGAGTCAGTGAGTGAGTCGTCAGTGAGTCACTAAGTGAGTCAGTGAGTGATTCAGTGAGTGAGTCGGTGAGTGAATGAGCCAATGAGGGAATCAATGAGCCAGTGAGTGAGTCACTGAGTGAGTGAGCCAGCGAGAGAGTCAGTGAGTGAGTCAGTGAGTGAATGAGCCAATGAGAGAATCAATGAGCCAGTGAGTGAGTCAGTGAGTGAATGAGCCAATGAGAGAATCAATGAGCCAGTGAGTGAGTCAGTGAGTGAGTCAGTGAGTGAATGAGCCAATGAGAGAATCAATGTGCCAGTGAGTGAGCCAGCGAGAGTCAGTGAGTGAGTCAGTGAGTGAATGAGCCAATGAGAGAATCAATGAGCCAGTGAGTGAGTCAGTGAGTCAATGAGCCAATGAGAGAATCAATGAGCCAGTGAGTGAGTCAGTGAGTGAGTCAGTGAGTGAATGAGCCAATGAGATAATCAATGAGCCAGTGAGTGAGTCTGTGAGTGAGTGAGCCAGCGAGAGAGTCAGTGAGTCAGTCAGTGAGTTAATGAGCCAGTGAGAGTGAGTCAGTTACTGAGTCAGTTAGTGAGTCAGTGAGTGAGTCGTCAGTGAGTCACTGAGTGAGTCACTAAGTGAGTCAGTGAGTGAGTCAGTGAGTGAATGAGTCAATGAGTGAGTCAGTGAGAGTGTGAGTCAGTGAGTGAGTCAGTGAGTGAATGAGCCAGTGAGAGAGTGAGTCAGTGAGAGTGTGAGTCAGTGAGTGAATGAGCCAATGAGAGAATCAATGAGCCAGTGAGTGAGTCAGTGAGTGAGTGAGCCAGTGAGTGAGTCAGTGAGTGAATGAGTCAATGAGTGGCTGACTGACTGGTGTTTGAGGGTCCCTGAAGGGAAGGAAAGAACTTGCATATTCTCTCACTCTCTCTGTAGAACCTCAGCACTTTACAGAATATATGACAAAAGTGATGAGGGAGGAAGTAAGGAAGGAGAGAGCGAGGGGGGAATGAGGTCAAACCGACCGACCGCACATATTCCATAACGCTCTTCCAATTTCAACCCTTCACTTCATACCAAGCCAATTTAATTCTTTCCTCTATTTACAGTTTCCGTCTCAGCAAATCTCCTCGGCTCGTTACTTTCATTGTGATATCTCGAGATTCCATTCAATTCCTCATTTATCTAATAATATCAAATCTAGAATATTCAGCATTTCTTGAAATAACATTTAGAAAATTAAGAATACAAACTTTTGACCTATTGCATTCATATTAGTTTCACTTCCCTTTTGTATATCTTCTATAAATTTTATTAGAAAATCTTACCAGGATCTGATGATAAAAAATCTGATGTGTTACACTCACATGACTTTCTCTACTCTTGTATTAATCATTCTTACAAACTCTTACTCCTATACTTTCGTGTTATTTGACAAACATTTGTACAAAGGGAATATAGGAATACAGTAGATTTTACGTGAGAGTCAAATGTTTTAAGAGTTGTTCGTTAGGTGATGGCTTTGAAATTACCTTCTCTTTGTATGGCCAAGAGATAAGAATGAATAACAGCTTCTCATTTGAGAAAAGTATAAGAATTAGAATATTTAAACAAATAAAAAAATATCTCGGAAATGGTTAAATGTAGAAAAAAAGGCATTTAAGGTAAATTGTTGAGATTTTTGTATAGTAGTATACAACTGCTGTACCGGCTGAGCTACGCGGCCAGTGTGTTGGTGTCAATACATTTACTACACCTCCATGACGAATTTAAGTCCATTTGAGTTTTCATTCCGGATTGAATACCACCTGGAAACAGGGATCCTGAAAATGGTATTGGCGGATCGTATTGAGAATGGGATTGGACTCAAATCGATCTCATTCCGGATTGAATACCACCTGAAAACAGGGATCCTGAAAATGGTATTGGCGGATCGTATTGAGAATGGGATTGGACTCAAATCGATCTCATTCCAGATTGAATACCACCTGAAAACAGGGATCCTGAAAATGATATTGGACTGAAACCCATTTCATTTCGGTTTGGGTTCAACATGGAAAGGCGGATCGTATTGACAATGGGATTGGACTCAAATCGATCTCATTCCGGATTGAATTCAATATGGAAACGCGAATGGTATTAAAAATAGGATTTCACTCAAATGGATGTCATTCCGGATTTAATTCAAGTAAACGCGGATCTATTCACAATGGGATTGGACTCAAATCGATCTCATTCCGGATTTAATTCTATATGTAAACGTCGATGATATTGAAAATGGGATTGGACTCATCGATCTCATTCCGGATTGAATTCTACATGGAAACACGGATGGTATTGAAAATGGGATTGGACTCAAATCGATCTCATTCCGGATTGAATTCAACATGAAAACACGGATGGTATTGAAAATGGGATTGGACTTAAATCGATCTCATTCCGGATTGAATTCAATATGTAAATGCGCATCTATTAAAAACGGGAGTAGGCTGAAATCGATTTGAATTCTTCATGGAAACGCAGTAATTAATTAGTCTACTTGCGCACGAAGTATAGAAAGTGAAATTCCGGTTTATGAGGAGGAGGAAAGTTTAGAAGTTGTGAGTTGTGATTGAGAACGAGGCAAGCAAGTAAGCAGGCAGGTTTATCTTGCACCTACAGTAGAAGTTAGTGTTGTTAATAAACACGCAGAGTTAGAGTTGTTGGTGTTAATCGGATGAATCGTCCGAGACTTTGGGCGACTAGTGAAAACAATAAAAGAAACTACCAACACCATCTTAATTAAAAGTTGAGTTTTGTGGCTGGAGCAACTTCCGTGCTTCTGTTTTCACTGGAAACAAAGGAAGATCACCCATCTTCCTGCATTTAATTTCCTACCTGAAGCGACCCTTTTGTTGTTTTCATTTAATATCTCCTCCGACTTTTCGCACCTTCCTTAATTAATTCCCATCGTTAAAAAACCAACATTTCTCAAATTTGGGACCTCATTTACACTTCCGTAAAGATAAGAGTTGCAGATTTCTTAAACACAATAGCTCACAGATATTCTTACTTACTTCTGCAACTACATGTCACCCAAAATACACGTTTTGCGACCCCCTAAATCTAAAAAAATACCATAGTTTGTGAAAAGCATAACCTAAAAACGAAAAGCCGGTTCAACACTAAACCTGGTGTTCTTCCAAGATATGACCCAGAGACCCTGAACAGAATTCCTACATTACCTACAGATTAGGAAGGCCTGGTTTTCTAAAAATGACTGTAAATAGTATATGTTTAAGATAATTTCATGACAAATTTGTATGGGTATATATATGTACCTCAGCCTCTTTTACTCTTAATACACATATATTTCCAGTTGACTAAATTTATGAAGTCACATAAATCATTATTGAACTCGATTGGTGCTTGTTTCCTTATGCACTTTAGTATTAAACGCATATGATAACTTTTCCTTCTCAAAGAAACACACATATAGCATCAGAATTCTTCATCTATATATTGCTCTTCGTGAGCGAGTTGTTCGAGGCGTGAATCGCCTCACACACGTAACTCTTGAGTATCTCGGCTACATGGTGGAGTTCTGATGCACGGAACTGTGCGGCGAGAGGAGGGGGTAGGACATACGTCACACTCTATGGCCTTTAGGTCCCGCACTCCCGCTGAATTTTTCTAAAAAGAACAAAACTCCAAATTGCAAGAACTGCTTTACATTGGTAAGACAAAACGTCATTTGGAAACTAGAAAAAAAGAACGTTTTAGAAACATTAAGTATGAACAGTTAAAGAAATCAACACTGGCAGATAGCTTTTGGTCACCTAATGGTGAAATAAATCTCGAAGTCAAATTATTAAAGCAATTAAACGGACCCATTGAACTAATGGTTTGGGAAAAAGTCATTTTGAAAAACAGGAACCATGATATGAATTTTCAAATACTTTCTACTGATTCTATCACTAAATTTGTATTGGGAGCAGGGTGGGTAATGACGTCATGGCGAGTGACGTATACACGACATCATTGTGACGTCAGCGCGAGATTCTAACGCTTTTGTAGCTTGGGTACAAGGTTACTTGCCTTGAAAATGACACAAAGGACTGTCGAAACGATCGTTGGAGAAGTTTTGAGTGTAACTCAATTTTATTGAAGTGAACTGTTAGATACTTTGTATTATTTTTGGATCATATTGCTTCACTATTAATAGCTTCAGGTGTGCATAATAAATATGACAAGTATGCAGAAAAGAGATGTAACGAATATGTGACAAAGAAGAACCGCAGCGTTTAGAACCTTACTTTATGAACTGCCCTGGTATACGTAAAACACACACACAAATCTGGTACACAAACAGCACTTTCATGCAAATTTTGAGTCACTTTTTACTATTTTTGGAGTCTTTTATAGTTCATTTTAACAATATCCTTGGATCATCAAACTCCGGGCCTTGCTAAAGACCAATAAACGCCGGGGAACAGTTTAGGCTAGACCTACAGTATCAGCTGTTAGAATGAACAGTTGACAGACGGGGGCCGCCGCCACCCCACCCCTCTTTATTATTATTTATTATGGGTGATGTTGTCACATCAAATGATGCCATCATAGAAGCTGACCACAAATGCATGTGTGTTAATGCGATTGCAGGGGATGAACTGTTAAAACGGTTCGTTCCAATAAAACACTACATAAATCGAGTAATTGAGTGTGCGGGGGTGGGTTTTTGTACTTGTGCTCAAAAGTTGGTAATTCTGTTGGCCAGCAACAAAGCGATGGCATCACGTTCAAAGTAGCAGCAATTGCCTTTGATACCACGATCAATAAGTACCATATTTCCCTCCAATACGGCACAGGCCACCACCAATGTGTAAAATCACACGAATTTCCCTCTTCATTAGCGTTTGTTACACTCTATTCATCCTAGTTTCTACGTTCTCAGACGATTTAGCTAAAAACGTCCTTTACATGAGTTATATAATTTTAAAGGACCGAGTGGGATAACTCAGTCGATGTCTGTAGGAGGTTGCAGGTTCGAGGTCCGTGGCTGCACTTCCTGACTCATGTGTTTTTTCCAAGCCTTCCCTGGTCGCCAAGCAAACGTTGAATAACATTTCTATATCCTCTGAATTTCCTGTCACTCCGTCTCGTTACATTTATCATTTCACTTCACCCTTCATCCCGTTCATGGTTGCAAGCGTCGGTGAGCGTCGCGGCAGCGGGGGAAAGAGGTGCGCTCTGGAAATATGGTCCCCTAGACTAGAAAGCAAACACAATGGTTTCCACGTCCCTCATGGGATCATACAAGACCAAGGGGAAAGATAGCCGGTGTAAGAGTCCCGGGGCCATTGGGACTACGAACCAGAAAGGAGCGGGGGAGCAAGAGGAACCTGGTTGAGCTAGTCTCCGTCGGCATGCTACTAACTGGGAAAATACAGGGACCTTGGCCTCTGCTGTGTCGTGAGAACCCTTCGACTTCCCTTGGGATACATTCACCTCATCCATCCTCCTATCAGGAACATAGACACAAAAGATCACCTTTCAGTCAAGGTACCAAGTCCCTCTCCGTAAGTTGTCATTGAGTCATATATACTTATGATACATTCACCTCATCCATCCTCCTGTCAGGAACATAGACACAAAAGATCACCTTTCAGTCGAGGTACTAAGTCCCTCTCCGTAAGTTGTCATTGAGTCATATATACTTATGATACATTCACCTCATCCATCCTCCTGTCAGGAACATAGACACAAAAGATCACTTTTCAGTCGAGGTACTAAGTCCCTATCCGTAAGTTGTCATTGAGTCATATATACTTATGATACATTCACCTCATCCATCCTCCTGTCAGGAACATAGACACAAAAGATCACCTTTCAGTCGAGGTACTAAGTCCCTCTCCGTAAGTTGTCATTGAGTCATATATACTTATGATACATTCACCACATCCATCCTCCTGTCAGGAACATAGACACAAAAGATCACCTTTCAGTCGAGGTACTAAGTCCCTATCCGTAAGTTGTCATTGAATCATATATACTTATGATACATTCACCTCATCCATCCTCCTGTCAGGAACATACACACAAAAGATCACCTTTCAGTCGAGGTACTAAGTCTCTCTCCGTAAGTTGTCATTGAGTCATATATACTTATGATACATTCACCTTATCCATCCTCCTGTCAGGAACATAGACACAAAACATCACCTTTCAGTCGAGGTACTAAGACTCTCTCCGTAAGTTGTCATTGAGTCATATATACTTATGATACATTCACCTCATCCATCCTCCTGTCAGCAACATAGACACAAAAGATCACCTTTCAGTCGAGGTACTAAGTCTCTCTCCGTAAGTTGTCATTGAGTCATATATACTTATGATACATTCACCTCATCCATCCTCCTGTCAGGAACATAGACACAAAGGATCACCTTTCAGTCGAGGTACTAAGTCCCTCTCCGTAAGTTGTCATTGAGTCATATATACTTATGATACATTCACCTCATCCATCCTCCTGTCAGGAACACAGTCACAAAAGATCACCTTTCAGTCAAGGTACCAAGTCCCTCTCCGTAAGTTGTCATTGAGTCATTTATACTTATGATACATTCACCTCATCCATCCTCCTGTCAGGAACATAGACACAAAAGATCACCTTTCAGTCGAGGTACTAAGTCCCTCTCCGTAAGTTGTCATTGAGTCATATATACTTATGATACATTCACCTCATCCATCCTCCTGTCAGGAACATAGACACAAAAGATCACCTTTCAGTCGAGGTACTAAGTCCCTCTCCGTAAGTTGTCATTGAGTCATATATCATATATACTTATGATACATTCACCTCATCCATCCTCCTGTCAGGAACACAGTCACAAAGGATCACCTTTCAGTCGAGGTACTAAGTCCCTCTCCGTAAGTTGTCATTGAGTCATATATACTTATGATACATTCACCTCATCCATCCTCCTGTCAGGAACATAGACACAAAAGATCACCTTTCAGTCGAGGTACTAAGTCCCTCTCCGTAAGTTGTCATTGAGTCATATATCATATATACTTATGATACATTCACCTCATCCATCCTCCTGTCAGGAACATAGACACAAAAGATCACCTTTCAGTCAAGGTACCAAGTCCCTCTCCGTAAGTTGTCATTGAGTCATTTATACTTATGATACATTCACCTCATCCATCCTCCTGTCAGGAACATAGACACAAAAGATCACCTTTCAGTCGAGGTACTAAGTCCCTCTCCGTAAGTTGTCATTGAGTCATATATACTTATGATACATTCACCTCATCCATCCTCCTGTCAGGAACATAGACACAAAAGATCACCTTTCAGTCGAGGTACTAAGTCCCTCTCCGTAAGTTGTCATTGAGTCATATATACTTATGATACATTCACCTCATCCATCCTCCTGTCAGCAACATAGACACAAAAGATCACCTTTCAGTCGAGGTACTAAGTCTCTCTCCGTAAGTTGTCATTGAGTCATATATACTTATGATACATTCACCTCATCCATCCTCCTGTCAGGAACATAGACACAAAGGATCACCTTTCAGTCGAGGTACTAAGTCCCTCTCCGTAAGTTGTCATTGAGTCATATATACTTATGATACATTCACCTCATCCATCCTCCTGACAGGAACACAGTCACAAAAGATCACCTTTCAGTCAAGGTACCAAGTCCCTCTCCGTAAGTTGTCATTGAGTCATTTATACTTATGATACATTCACCTCATCCATCCTCCTGTCAGGAACATAGACACAAAAGATCACCTTTCAGTCGAGGTACTAAGTCCCTCTCCGTAAGTTGTCATTGAGTCATATATACTTATGATACATTCACCTCATCCATCCTCCTGTCAGGAACATAGACACAAAAGATCACCTTTCAGTCGAGGTACTAAGTCCCTCTCCGTAAGTTGTCATTGAGTCATATATCATATATACTTATGACACATTCACCTCATCCATCCTCCTGTCAGGAACATAGACACAAAAGATCACCTTTCAGTCGAGGTACTAAGTCTCTCTCCGTAAGTTGTCATTGAGTCATATATACTTATGATACATTCACCTCATCCATCCTCCTGTCAGGAACATAGACACAAAAGATCACCTTTCAGTCGATGTACTAAGTCTCTCTCCGTAAGTTATCATTGAGTCATATATACTTATGATACACTCACCTCATCCATCCTCCTGTCAAGAACATAGACACAAAAGATCACCTTTCAGTCGAGGTACTAAGTCCCTCTCCGTAAGTTGTCATTGAGTCATATATACTTATGATACATTCACCTCATCCATCCTCCTGTCAGGAACATAGACACAAAAGATCACCTTTCAGTCGAGGTACTAAGTTCCTCTCCGTAAGTTGTCATTGAGTCATATATACTTATGATACATTCACCTCATCCATCCTCCTGTCAGGAACATAGACACAAAAGATCACCTTTCAGTCGAGGTACTAAGTCCCTCTCCGTAAGTTGTCATTGAGTCATATATACTTATGATACATTCACCTCATCCATCCTCCTGTCAGGAACATAGACACAAAAGATCACCTTTCAGTCGAGGTACTAAGTCCCTCTCCGTAAGTTGTCATTGAGTCATATATACTTATGATACATTCACCTCATCCATCCTCCTGTCAGGAACATAGACACAAAAGATCACCTGAAAAGTCAAGGTACTAAGTCCCTCTCCGTAAGTTGGCATTGAGTCATATATACCTATGATACATTCACCTCATCCATCCTCCTGTCAGGAACATAGACACAAAAGATCACCTTTCAGTCGAGGTACTAAGTCCCTCTCCGTAAGTTGTCATTGAGTCATATATACTTATGATACATTCACCTCATCCATCCTCCTGTCAGGAACATAGACACAAAAGATCACCTTTCAGTCGAGGTACTAAGTCCCTCTCAGTAAGTTGTCATTGAGTCATATATACTTATGATACATTCACCTCATCCATCCTCCTGTCAGGAACATAGACACAAAAGATCACCTTTCAGTCGAGGTACTAAGTCCCTCTCCGTAAGTTGTCATTGAGTCATATATACTTATGATACATTCACCTCATCCATCCTCCTGTCAGGAACATAGACACAAAAGATCACCTTTCAGTCGAGGTACTAAGTCTCTCTCCGTAAGTTGTCATTGAGTCATATATACTTATGATACATTCACCTCATCCATCCTCCTGTCAGGAACATAGACACAAAAGATCACCTTTCAGTCGAGGTACTAAGTCCCTCTCCGTAAGTTGTCATTGAGTCATATATACTTATGATACATTCACCTCATCCATCCTTCTGTCAGGAACATAGACACAAAACATCACCTTTCAGTCAAGGTACTAAGTCCCTCTCCGTAAGTTGTCATTGAGTCATATATACTTATGATACATTCACCTCATCCATCCTCCTGTCAGGAACATAGACACAAAAGATCACCTTTCAGTCGAGGTACTAAGTCCCTCTCCGTAAGTTGTCATTGAGTCATATATACTTATGATACATTCACCTCTTCCATCCTCCTGTCAGGAACATAGACACAAAAGATCACCTTTCAGTCGAGGTACTAAGTCTCTCTCCGTAAGTTGTCATTGAGTCATATATACTTATGATACATTCACCTCATCCATCCTCCTGTCAGGAACATAGACACAAAAGATCACCTTTCAGTCGAGGTACTAAGTCCCTCTCCGTAAGTTGTCATTGAGTCATATATACTTATGATACATTCACCTCATCCATCCTCCTGTCAGGAACATAGACACAAAAGATCACCTTTCAGTCGAGGTACTAAGTCCCTCTCCGTAAGTTGTCATTGAGTCATATATACTTATGATACATTCACCTCATCCATCCTCCTGTCAGGAACATAGACACAAAAGATCACCTTTCAGTCGAGGTACTAAGTCCCTCTCCGTAAGTTGTCATTGAGTCATATATACTTATGATACATTCACCTCATCCATCCTCCTGTCAGGAACATAGACACAAAAGATCACCTTTCAGTCGAGGTACTAAGTCCCTCTCCGTAAGTTGTCATTGAGTCATATATACTTATGATACATTCACCTCATCCATCCTCCTGTCAGAAACATAGACACAAAAGATCACCTTTCAGTCGAGGTACTAAGTCCCTCTCCGTAAGTTGTCATTGAGTCATGTATACTTATGATACATTCACCTCTTCCATCCTCCTGTCAGGAACATAGACACAAAAGATCACCTTTCAGTCGAGGTACTAAGTCTCTCTCCGTAAGTTGTCATTGAGTCATATATACTTATGATACATTCACCTCATCCATCCTCCTGTCAGGAACATAGACACAAAAGATCACCTTTCAGTCGAGGTACTAAGTCCCTCTCCGTAAGTTGTCATTGAGTCATATATACTTATGATACATTCACCTCATCCATCCTCCTGTCAGGAACATAGACACAAAAGATCACCTTTCAGTCGACGTACTAAGTCGCTCTCCGTAAGTTGTCATTGAGTCATATATACTTATGATACATTCACCTCATCCATCCTCCTGTCAGGAACATAGACACAAAAGATCACCTTTCAGTCGACGTACTAAGTCGCTCTCCGTAAGTTGTCATTGAGTCATATATACTTATGATACATTCACCTCATCCATCCTCCTGTCAGGAACATAGACACAAAAGATCACCTTTCAGTCGACGTACTAAGTCGCTCTCCGTAAGTTGTCATTGAGTCATATATACTTATGATACATTCACCTCATCCATCCTCCTGTCAGGAACATAGACACAAAAGATCACCTTTCAGTCGACGTACTAAGTCGCTCTCCGTAAGTTGTCATTGAGTCATATATACTTATGATACATTCACCTCATCCATCCTCCTGTCAGGAACATAGACACAAAAGATCACCTTTCAGTCGACGTACTAAGTCGCTCTCCGTAAGTTGTCATTGAGTCATATATACTTATGATACATTCACCTCATCCATCCTCCTGTCAGGAACATAGACACAAAAGATCACCTTTCAGTCGACGTACTAAGTCGCTCTCCGTAAGTTGTCATTGAGTCATATATACTTATGATACATTCACCTCATCCATCCTCCTGTCAGGGACATAGACACAAAAGATCACCTTTCAGTCGAGGTACTAAGTCCCTCTCCGTAAGTTGTCATTGAGTCATATATACTTATGATACATTCACCTCATCCATCCTCCTGTCAGGAACATAGACACAAAAGATCACCTTTCAGTCGAGGTACTAAGTCCCTCTCCGTAAGTTGTCATTGAGTCATATATACTTATGATACATTCACCTCATCCATCCTCCTGTGAGGAACATAGACACAAAAGATCACCTTTCAGTCGACGTACTAAGTCGCTCTCCGTAAGTTGTCATTGAGTCATATATACTTATGATACATTCACCTCATCCATCCTCCTGTCAGGAACACAGTCACAAAAGATCACCTTTCAGTCAAGGTACCAAGTCCCTCTCCGTAAGTTGTCATTGAGTCATTTATACTTATGATACATTCACCTCATCCATCCTCCTGTCAGGAACATAGACACAAAAGATCACCTTTCAGTCGAGGTACTAAGTCCCTCTCCGTAAGTTGTCATTGAGTCATATATACTTATGATACATTCACCTCATCCATCCTCCTGTCAGGAACATAGACACAAAAGATCACCTTTCAGTCGAGGTACTAAGTCCCTCTCCGTAAGTTGTCATTGAGTCATATATCATATATACTTATGATACATTCACCTCATCCATCCTCCTGTCAGGAACATAGACACAAAAGATCACCTTTCAGTCGAGGTACTAAGTCTCTCTCCGTAAGTTGTCATTGAGTCATATATACTTATGATACATTCACCTCATCCATCCTCCTGTCAGGAACATAGACACAAAAGATCACCTTTCAGTCGATGTACTAAGTCTCACTCCGTAAGTTATCATTGAGTCATATATACTTATGATACATTCACCTCATCCATCCTCCTGTCAAGAACATAGACACAAAAGATCACCTTTCAGTCGAGGTACTAAGTCCCTCTCCGTAAGTTGTCATTGAGTCATATATACTTATGATACATTCACCTCATCCATCCTCCTGTCAGGAACATAGACACAAAAGATCACCTTTCAGTCGAGGTACTAAGTTCCTCTCCGTAAGTTGTCATTGAGTCATATATACTTATGATACATTCACCTCATCCATCCTCCTGTCAGGAACATAGACACAAAAGATCACCTTTCAGTCGAGGTACTAAGTCCCTCTCCGTAAGTTGTCATTGAGTCATATATACTTATGATACATTCACCTCATCCATCCTCCTGTCAGGAACATAGACACAAAAGATCACCTTTCAGTCGAGGTACTAAGTCCCTCTCCGTAAGCTGTCATTGAGTCATATATACTTATGATACATTCACCTCATCCATCCTCCTGTCAGGAACATAGACACAAAAGATCACCTGAAAAGTCAAGGTACTAAGTCCCTCTCCGTAAGTTGGCATTGAGTCATATATACTTATGATACATTCACCTCATCCATCCTCCTGTCAGGAACATAGACACAAAAGATCACCTTTCAGTCGAGGTACTAAGTCCCTCTCCGTAAGCTGTCATTGAGTCATATATACTTATGATACATTCACCTCATCCATCCTCCTGTCAGGAACATAGACACAAAAGATCACCTGAAAAGTCAAGGTACTAAGTCCCTCTCCGTAAGTTGGCATTGAGTCATATATACTTATGATACATTCACCTCATCCATCCTCCTGTCAGGAACATAGACACAAAAGATCACCTTTCAGTCGAGGTACTAAGTCCCTCTCCGTAAGTTGTCATTGAGTCATATATACTTATGATACATTCACCTCATCCATCCTCCTGTCAGGAACATAGACACAAAAGATCACCTTTCAGTCGAGGTACTAAGTCCCTCTCCGTAAGTTGTCATTGAGTCATATATACTTATGATACATTCACCTCATCCATCCTCCTGTCAGGAACATAGACACAAAAGATCACCTTTCAGTCGAGGTACTAAGTCCCTCTCCGTAAGTTGTCATTGAGTCATATATACTTATGATACATTCACCTCATCCATCCTCCTGTCAGGAACATAGACACAAAAGATCACCTTTCAGTCGAGGTACTAAGTCTCTCTCCGTAAGTTGTCATTGAGTCATATATACTTATGATACATTCACCTCATCCATCCTCCTGTCAGGAACATAGACACAAAAGATCACCTTTCAGTCGAGGTACTAAGTCTCTCTCCGTAAGTTATCATTGAGTCATATATACTTATGATACATTCACCTCATCCATCCTCCTGTCAGGAACATAGACACAAAAGATCACCCTTTCAGTCGAGGTACTAAGTCCCTCTCCGTAAGTTGTCATTGAGTCATATATACTTATGATACATTCACCTCATCCATCCTCCTGTCAGGAACATAGACACAAAAGATCACCTTTCAGTCGAGGTACTAAGTCCCTCTCCGTAAGTTGTCATTGAGTCATATATACTTATGATACATTCACCTCATCCATCCTCCTGTCAGGAACATAGACACAAAAGATCACCTTTCAGTCGAGGTACTAAGTCCCTCTCCGTAAGTTGTCATTGAGTCATATATACTTATGATACATTCACCTCATCCATCCTCCTGTCAGGAACATAGACACAAAAGATCACCTTTCAGTCGAGGTACTAAGTCCCTCTCCGTAAGTTGTCATTGAGTCATATATACTTATGATACATTCACCTCATCCATCCTCCTGTCAGGAACATAGACACAAAAGATCACCTTTCAGTCGAGGTACTAAGTCCCTCTCCGTAAGTTGTCATTGAGTCATGTATACTTATGATACATTCACCTCTTCCATCCTCCTGTCAGGAACATAGACACAAAAGATCACCTTTCAGTCGAGGTACTAAGTCTCTCTCCGTAAGTTGTCATTGAGTCATATATACTTATGATACATTCACCTCATCCATCCTCCTGTCAGGAACATAGACACAAAAGATCACCTTTCAGTCGAGGTACTAAGTCCCTCTCCGTAAGTTGTCATTGAGTCATATATACTTATGATACATTCACCTCATCCATCCTCCTGTCAGGAACATAGACACAAAAGATCACCTTTCAGTCGACGTACTAAGTCGCTCTCCGTAAGTTGTCATTGAGTCATATATACTTATGATACATTCACCTCATCCATCCTCCTGTCAGGAACATAGACACAAAAGATCACCTTTCAGTCGACGTACTAAGTCGCTCTCCGTAAGTATTCATTGAGTCATATATACTTATGATACATTCACCTCATCCATCCTCCTGTCAGGAACATAGACACAAAATATCACCTTTCAGTCGACGTACTAAGTCGCTCTCCGTAAGTTGTCATTGAGTCATATATACTTATGATACATTCACCTCATCCATCCTCCTGTCAGGAACATAGACACAAAAGATCACCTTTCAGTCGACGTACTAAGTCGCTCTCCGTAAGTTGTCATTGAGTCATATATACTTATGATACATTCACCTCATCCATCCTCCTGTCAGGGACATAGACACAAAAGATCACCTTTCAGTCGAGGTACTAAGTCCCTCTCCGTAAGTTGTCATTGAGTCATATATACTTATGATACATTCACCTCATCCATCCTCCTGTCAGGAACATAGACACAAAAGATCACCTTTCAGTCGAGGTACTAAGTCCCTCTCCGTAAGTTGTCATTGAGTCATATATACTTATGATACATTCACCTCATCCATCCTCCTGTCAGGAACATAGACACAAAAGATCACCTTTCAGTCGACGTACTAAGTCGCTCTCCGTAAGTTGTCATTGAGTCATATATACTTATGATACATTCACCTCATCCATCCTCCTGTCAGGAACATAGACACAAAAGATCACCTTTCAGTCGAGGTACTAAGTCCCTCTCCGTAAGTTGTCATTGAGTCATATATACTTATGATACATTCACCTCATCCATCCTCCTGTCAGGGACATAGACACAAAAGATCACCTTTCAGTCGAGGTACTAAGTCCCTCTCCGTAAGTTGTTATTGAGTCATATATACTTATGATACATTCACCTCATCCATCCTCCTGTCAGGAACATAGACACAAAAGATCACCTTTCAGTCGAGGTACTAAGTCCCTCTCCGTAAGTTGTCATTGAGTCATATATACTTATGATACATTCACCTCATCCATCCTCCTGTCAGGGACATAGACACAAAAGATCACCTTTCAGTCGAGGTACTAAGTCCCTCTCCGTAAGTTGTCATTGAGTCATATATACTTATGATACATTCACCTCATCCATCCTCCTGTCAGGGACATAGACACAAAAGACCACCTTTCAGTCGAGGTACTAAGTCCCTCTCCGTAAGTTGTCATTGAGTCATATATACTTATGATACATTCACCTCATCCATCCTCCTGTCAGGGACATAGACACAAAAGATCACCTTTCAGTCGAGGTACTAAGTCCCTCTCCGTAAGTTGTCATTGAGTCATATATACTTATGATACATTCACCTCATCCATCCTCCTGTCAGGAACATAGACACAAAAGATCACCTTTCAGTCGAGGTACTAAGTCCCTCTCCGTAAGTTGTCATTGAGTCATATATACTTATGATACATTCACCTCATCCATCCTCCTGTCAGGGACATAGACACAAAAGATCACCTTTCAGTCGAGGTACTAAGTCCCTCTCCGTAAGTTGTCATTGAGTCACATATACTTATGATACATTCACCTCATCCATCCTCCTGTCAGGGACATAGACACAAAAGATCACCTTTCAGTCGAGGTACTAAGTCCCTCTCCGTAAGTTGTCATTGAGTCATATATACTTATGATACATTCACCTCATCCATCCTCCTGTCAGGAACATAGACACAAAAGATCACCTTTCAGTCGAGGTACTAAGTCCCTCTCCGTAAGTTGTCATTGAGTCATATATACTTATGATACATTCACCTCATCCATCCTCCTGTCAGGAACATAGACACAAAAGATCACCTTTCAGTCGACGTACTAAGTCGCTCTCCGTAAGTTGTCATTGAGTCATATATACTTATGATACATTCACCTCATCCATCCTCCTGTCAGGAACATAGACACAAAAGATCACCTTTCAGTCGACGTACTAAGTCGCTCTCCGTAAGTTGTCATTGAGTCATATATACTTATGATACATTCACCTCATCCATCCTCCTGTCAGGAACATAGACACAAAAGATCACCTTTCAGTCGACGTACTAAGTCGCTCTCCGTAAGTTGTCATTGAGTCATATATACTTATGATACATTCACCTCATCCATCCTCCTGTCAGGAACATAGACACAAAAGATCACCTTTCAGTCGACGTACTAAGTCGCTCTCCGTAAGTTGTCATTGAGTCATATATACTTATGATACATTCACCTCATCCATCCTCCTGTCAGGAACATAGACACAAAAGATCACCTTTCAGTCGACGTACTAAGTCGCTCTCCGTAAGTTGTCATTGAGTCATATATACTTATGATACATTCACCTCATCCATCCTCCTGTCAGGAACATAGACACAAAAGATCACCTTTCAGTCGACGTACTAAGTCGCTCTCCGTAAGTTGTCATTGAGTCATATATACTTATGATACATTCACCTCATCCATCCTCCTGTCAGGGACATAGACACAAAAGATCACCTTTCAGTCGAGGTACTAAGTCCCTCTCCGTAAGTTGTCATTGAGTCATATATACTTATGATACATTCACCTCATCCATCCTCCTGTCAGGAACATACACACAAAAGATCACCTTTCAGTCGAGGTACTAAGTCCCTCTCCGTAAGTTGTCATTGAGTCATATATACTTATGATACATTCACCTCATCCATCCTCCTGTGAGGAACATAGACACAAAAGATCACCTTTCAGTCGACGTACTAAGTCGCTCTCCGTAAGTTGTCATTGAGTCATATATACTTATGATACATTCACCTCATCCATCCTCCTGTCAGGAACACAGTCACAAAAGATCACCTTTCAGTCAAGGTACCAAGTCCCTCTCCGTAAGTTGTCATTGAGTCATTTATACTTATGATACATTCACCTCATCCATCCTCCTGTCAGGAACATAGACACAAAAGATCACCTTTCAGTCGAGGTACTAAGTCCCTCTCCGTAAGTTGTCATTGAGTCATATATACTTATGATACATTCACCTCATCCATCCTCCTGTCAGGAACATAGACACAAAAGATCACCTTTCAGTCGACGTACTAAGTCGCTCTCCGTAAGTTGTCATTGAGTCATATATACTTATGATACATTCACCTCATCCATCCTCCTGTCATGAACATAGACACAAAAGATCACCTTTCAGTCGACGTACTAAGTCGCTCTCCGTAAGTTGTCATTGAGTCATATATACTTATGATACATTCACCTCATCCATCCTCCTGTCAGGAACATAGACACAAAAGATCACCTTTCAGTCGACGTACTAAGTCGCTCTCCGTAAGTTGTCATTGAGTCATATATACTTATGATACATTCACCTCATCCATCCTCCTGTCAGGAACATAGACACAAAAGATCACCTTTCAGTCGACGTACTAAGTCGCTCTCCGTAAGTTGTCATTGAGTCATATATACTTATGATACATTCACCTCATCCATCCTCCTGTCAGGAACATAGACACAAAGGATCACCTTTCAGTCGACGTACTAAGTCGCTCTCCGTAAGTTGTCATTGAGTCGTATATACTTATGATACATTCACCTCATCCATCCTCCTGTCAGGGACATAGACACAAAAGATCACCTTTCAGTCGAGGTACTAAGTCCCTCTCCGTAAGTTGTCATTGAGTCATATATACTTATGATACATTCACCTCATCCATCCTCCTGTCAGGAACATACACACAAAAGATCACCTTTCAGTCGAGGTACTAAGTCCCTCTCCGTAAGTTGTCATTGAGTCATATATACTTATGATACATTCACCTCATCCATCCTCCTGTGAGGAACATAGACACAAAAGATCACCTTTCAGTCGACGTACTAAGTCGCTCTCCGTAAGTTGTCATTGAGTCATATATACTTATGATACATTCACCTCATCCATCCTCCTGTCAGGAACACAGTCACAAAAGATCACCTTTCAGTCAAGGTACCAAGTCCCTCTCCGTAAGTTGTCATTGAGTCATTTATACTTATGATACATTCACCTCATCCATCCTCCTGTCAGGAACATAGACACAAAAGATCACCTTTCAGTCGAGGTACTAAGTCCCTCTCCGTAAGTTGTCATTGAGTCATATATACTTATGATACATTCACCTCATCCATCCTCCTGTCAGGAACATAGACACAAAAGATCACCTTTCAGTCGAGGTACTAAGTCCCTCTCCGTAAGTTGTCATTGAGTCATATATCATATATACTTATGATACATTCACCTCATCCATCCTCCTGTCAGGAACATAGACACAAAAGATCACCTTTCAGTCGAGGTACTAAGTCTCTCTCCGTAAGTTGTCATTGAGTCATATATACTTATGATACATTCACCTCATCCATCCTCCTGTCAGGAACATAGACACAAAAGATCACCTTTCAGTCGATGTACTAAGTCTCACTCCGTAAGTTATCATTGAGTCATATATACTTATGATACATTCACCTCATCCATCCTCCTGTCAAGAACATAGACACAAAAGATCACCTTTCAGTCGAGGTACTAAGTCCCTCTCCGTAAGTTGTCATTGAGTCATATATACTTATGATACATTCACCTCATCCATCCTCCTGTCAGGAACATAGACACAAAAGATCACCTTTCAGTCGAGGTACTAAGTTCCTCTCCGTAAGTTGTCATTGAGTCATATATACTTATGATACATTCACCTCATCCATCCTCCTGTCAGGAACATAGACACAAAAGATCACCTTTCAGTCGAGGTACTAAGTCCCTCTCCGTAAGTTGTCATTGAGTCATATATACTTATGATACATTCACCTCATCCATCCTCCTGTCAGGAACATAGACACAAAAGATCACCTTTCAGTCGAGGTACTAAGTCCCTCTCCGTAAGTTGTCATTGAGTCATATATACTTATGATACATTCACCAGGCCATCCTCCTGTCAGGAACATAGACACAAAAGATCACCTTTCAGTCGAGGTACTAAGTCCCTCTCCGTAAGTTGTCATTGAGTCATATATACTTATGATACATTCACCTCATCCATCCTCCTGTCAGGAACATAGACACAAAAGATCACCTTTCAGTCGAGGTACTAAGTCCCTCTCCGTAAGTTGTCATTGAGTCATGTATACTTATGATACATTCACCTCTTCCATCCTCCTGTCAGGAACATAGACACAAAAGATCACCTTTCAGTCGAGGTACTAAGTCTCTCTCCGTAAGTTGTCATTGAGTCATATATACTTATGATACATTCACCTCATCCATCCTCCTGTCAGGAACATAGACACAAAAGATCACCTTTCAGTCGAGGTACTAAGTCCCTCTCCGTAAGTTGTCATTGAGTCATATATACTTATGATACATTCACCTCATCCATCCTCCTGTCAGGAACATAGACACAAAAGATCACCTTTCAGTCGACGTACTAAGTCGCTCTCCGTAAGTTGTCATTGAGTCATATATACTTATGATACATTCACCTCATCCATCCTCCTGTCAGGAACATAGACACAAAAGATCACCTTTCAGTCGACGTACTAAGTCGCTCTCCGTAAGTTGTCATTGAGTCATATATACTTATGATACATTCACCTCATCCATCCTCCTGTCAGGAACATAGACACAAAAGATCACCTTTCAGTCGAGGTACTAAGTCCCTCTCCGTAAGTTGTCATTGAGTCATATATACTTATGATACATTCACCTCATCCATCCTCCTGTCAGGAACATAGACACAAAAGATCACCTTTCAGTCGACGTACTAAGTCGCTCTCCGTAAGTTGTCATTGAGTCATATATACTTATGATACATTCACCTCATCCATCCTCCTGTCAGGAACATAGACACAAAAGATCACCTTTCAGTCGACGTACTAAGTCGCTCTCCGTAAGTTGTCATTGAGTCATATATACTTATGATACATTCACCTCATCCATCCTCCTGTCAGGAACATAGACACAAAAGATCACCTTTCAGTCGACGTACTAAGTCGTTCTCCGTAAGTTGTCATTGAGTCATATATACTTATGATACATTCACCTCATCCATCCTCCTGTCAGGAACATAGACACAAAAGATCACCTTTCAGTCGACGTACTAAGTCGCTCTCCGTAAGTATTCATTGAGTCATATATACTTATGATACATTCACCTCATCCATCCTCCTGTCAGGAACATAGACACAAAAGATCACCTTTCAGTCGACGTACTAAGTCGCTCTCCGTAAGTTGTCATTGAGTCATATATACTTATGATACATTCACCTCATCCATCCTCCTGTCAGGAACATAGACACAAAAGATCACCTTTCAGTCGAGGTACTAAGTCCCTCTCCGTAAGTTGTCATTGAGTCATATATACTTATGATACATTCACCTCATCCATCCTCCTGTCAGGAACATAGACACAAAAGATCACCTTTCAGTCGAGGTACTAAGTCCCTCTCCGTAAGTTGTCATTGAGTCATATATACTTATGATACATTCACCTCATCCATCCTCCTGTCAGGAACATAGACACAAAAGATCACCTTTCAGTCGACGTACTAAGTCGCTCTCCGTAAGTTGTCATTGAGTCATATATACTTATGATACATTCACCTCATCCATCCTCCTGTCAGGAACATAGACACAATAGATCACCTTTCAGTCGAGGTACTAAGTCCCTCTCCGTAAGTTGTCATTGAGTCATATATACTTATGATACATTCACCTCATCCATCCTCCTGTGAGGGACATAGACACAAAAGATCACCTTTCAGTCGAGGTACTAAGTCCCTCTCCGTAAGTTGTTATTGAGTCATATATACTTATGATACATTCACCTCATCCATCCTCTTGTCAGGAACATAGACACAAAAGATCACCTTTCAGTCGAGGTACTAAGTCCCTCTCCGTAAGTTGTCATTGAGTCATATATACTTATGATACATTCACCTCATCCATCCTCCTGTCAGGGACATAGACACAAAAGATCACCTTTCAGTCGAGGTACTAAGTCCCTCTCCGTAAGTTGTCATTGAGTCATATATACTTATGATACATTCACCTCATCCATCCTCCTGTCAGGGACATAGACACAAAAGACCACCTTTCAGTCGAGGTACTAAGTCCCTCTCCGTAAGTTGTCATTGAGTCATATATACTTATGATACATTCACCTCATCCATCCTCCTGTCAGGGACATAGACACAAAAGATCACCTTTCAGTCGAGGTACTAAGTCCCTCTCCGTAAGTTGTCATTGAGTCATATATACTTATGATACATTCACCTCATCCATCCTCCTGTCAGGAACATAGACACAAAAGATCACCTTTCAGTCGAGGTACTAAGTCCCTCTCCGTAAGTTGTCATTGAGTCATATATACTTATGATACATTCACCTCATCCATCCTCCTGTCAGGGACATAGACACAAAAGATCACCTTTCAGTCGAGGTACTAAGTCCCTCTCCGTAAGTTGTCATTGAGTCACATATACTTATGATACATTCACCTCATCCATCCTCCTGTCAGGGACATAGACACAAAAGATCACCTTTCAGTCGAGGTACTAAGTCCCTCTCCGTAAGTTGTCATTGAGTCATATATACTTATGATACATTCACCTCATCCATCCTCCTGTCAGGAACATAGACACAAAAGATCACCTTTCAGTCGACGTACTAAGTCGCTCTCCGTAAGTTGTCATTGAGTCATATATACTTATGATACATTCACCTCATCCATCCTCCTGTCAGGAACATAGACACAAAAGATCACCTTTCAGTCGAGGTACTAAGTCCCTCTCCGTAAGTTGTCATTGAGTCATATATACTTATGATACATTCACCTCATCCATCCTCCTGTCAGGGACATAGACACAAAAGATCACCTTTCAGTCGAGGTACTAAGTCCCTCTCCGTAAGTTGTCATTGAGTCATATATACTTATGATACATTCACCTCATCCATCCTCCTGTCAGGAACATAGACACAAAAGATCACCTTTCAGTCGAGGTACTAAGTCTCTCTCCGTAAGTTGTCATTGAGTCATATATACTTATGATACATTCACCTCATCCATCCTCCTGTCAGGAACATAGACACAAAAGATCACCTTTCAGTCGAGGTACTAAGTCCCTCTCCGTAAGTTGTCATTGAGTCATATATACTTATGATACATTCACCTCATCCATCCTCCTGTCAGGGACATAGACACAAAAGATCACCTTTCAGTCGAGGTACTAAGTCTCTCTCCGTAAGTTGTCATTGAGTCATATATACTTATGATACATTCACCTCATCCATCCTCCTGTCAGGAACATAGACACAAAAGATCATCTTTCAGTCGGGGTACTAAGTCTCTCTCAGTAAGTTGTCATTGAGTCATATATACTTATGATACATTCACCTCATCCATCCCCCTGTCAGGAACATAGACACAAAAGATCATCTTTCAGTCGAGGTACTAAGTCGTTCTCCGTAAGTTGTCATTGAGTCATGTATACTTATGATACATTCACCTCATCCATCCTCCTCTCAGGAACATAGACACAAAAGATCACCTTTCAGTCGAGGTACTAAGTCCCTCTCCGTAAGTTGTCATTTTATTAGATACTTTATTTCTTTGATGCAAGAATGCTTTGAGGTATTGTTTGGAATATATTGTCCCATTTTAAGGACAATTTACAAACGACTACAAATTATCACACTTAAGTAATATTACGTCGGGTTATGCACGCTACTGGCAATGGTCCAGTCTTTTAAAGTTTGAAAATTCCGTTCTCTTTGCACAGACAAACAGATAAAGCACTAAATGACTAACTTGTAGTTGCGAACATTTTAAGAATTGGAAAACTCACTAAAGGAACAAGAAATCTACCAAATAGTTCACTTCACGGCAAAATGCATTTGGACTTTACATATGGTTTAACGAAATCCATATTTTTGTACACTAAGATTTTGTCTATCTCTTACGGTTTACCACTTTTACAAAAGTCATCTAGGGTAATAAGGACTACATGGGCTATAGCTCAAACATTAAAAATATACTTTTCATTTGCTATAAGGATACCTTAAACGCATGTGATTTTTTCAAGCCCTATAGGACCATTTTTTAGAATATTAAAGTATACGTAAGGTTTTCCATGTAAGTGGCAGTTTAGGGTGGAGAAGTTTTCTTCTAAATCTTCTTGCCGTATGCTTTTAGGACAATAACCTTAAATACCAAATGAGGTTTTTAACTTACATTTCGTGTTTGATTTATGTGGTTCAGGAGCTGACAGACACACAGCGATTGACTTTTTTTCTAAAAAAGCTTTTTTTTTTTTTTTAAAGTCAGCGGCATCAAAGCATACACTTCCTGTAAAATTTTTACATTAAACTTTTGTGTGAAATACAACACGTGCTCTATTTATACACGTAGTAGAGAAAGCAAAAATCCGTAAAGTTCATCCTTAAACTAATAATGAATCTGGGTCTAGGAGTCGAGGATCAAGATTTCCGTCACCTATGTACATTTAATGAGACACCCGTCCTTCAGGCTCATGATGATGGGGCTAACAAGGCCGACAGACATGTCTTACGTCTAACGCTCCACATTAATTAAGTGTGCGAGTTTATTAATCACACAGGAGAAACCCTCACTCGGTGTAACATCTGAAATGTCAGGAATTTGGTATCACATCACAGCGACCGAGACTATCAAAGAAACATATCCACAATCCCCTTGAGTAGCTGCTTGTCCTGTATAATAGTGACCTAGTCTAGCTCCTTCTATTATCACAAGTAATATGATAATACGTGTGATCTAACCGATGAATTCTCAAGTAGAGTGAGAGTGAGTCAGATTGTCGAATTATATTTGTATGGACTATTTCATATATAGCTGCTTGTCCTGTGTAATAGTGACCAAGCTTAGCTCCTTCTATTATCACAAGTAATATGATAATACGTGTGATCTAACTGATAAATTCTCAAGTAGAGTGAGAGTGAGTCAGACTGTCGAATTATATTTATATGGGCTATTTCATATATAGCTGCTTGTCCTGTGTAATAGTGACCAAGCTTAGCTCATTCTATTATCACAAGTAATATGATAATACGTGTGATCTAACTGATAAATTCTCAAGTAGAGTGAGAGTGAGTCAGGCTGTCGAATTATATTTATATGGGCTATTTCATATATAGCTGCTTGTCCTGTATAATAGTGACCTAGTCTAGCTCCTTCTATTATCACAAGTAATATGATAATACGTGTGATCTAACTGGTAAATTCTCAAGTAGAGTGAGAGTGAGTCAGACTGTCGAATTATATTTATATGGACTATTTCATATATAGCTGCTTGTCCTGTATAATAGTGACCTAGCCTAGCTCCTTCTATTATCACAAGTAATATGATAATACGTGTGATCTAACTGATAAATTCTCAAGTAGAGTGAGAGTGAGTCAGACTGTCGAATTATATTTATATGGGCTATTTCATATATAGCTGCTTGTCCTGTATAATAGTGACCTAGCCCAGCTCCTTCTATTATCACGAGTAATATGATAATACGTGTGATCTAACTGATAAATTCTCAAGTAGAGTGAGAGTGAGTCAGACTGTCGAATTATATTTATATGGGCTATTTCATATATAGCTGCTTGTCTGTATAATAGTGACCTAGCCTAGCTCCTTCTATTATCACAAGTAATATGATAATACGTGTGATCTAACTGATAAATTCTCAAGTAGAGTGAGAGTGAGTCAGACTGTCGAATTATATTTATATGGACTATTTCATATATAGCTGCTTGTCCTGTATAATAGTGACCTAGTCTAGCTCCTTCTATTATCACAAGTAATATGATAATACGTGTGATCTAACTGATAAATTCTCAAGTAGAGTGAGAGTGAGTCAGACTGTCGAATTATATTTATATGGACTATTTCATATATAGCTGCTTGTCCTGTATAATAGTGACCTAGTCTAGCTCCTTCTATTATCACAAGTAATATGATAATACGTGTGATCTAACTGATAAATTCTCAAGTAGAGTGAGAGTGAGTCAGACTGTTGAATTATATTTACATGTACTATTTCATATATAGCTGCTTGTCCTGTATAATAGTGACCTAGTCTAGCTCCTTCTATTATCACAAGTAATATGATAATACGTGTGATCTAACTGATAAATTCTCAAGTAGAGTGAGAGTGAGTCAGACTGTCGAATTATATTTATATGGGCTATTTCATATATAGCTGCTTGTCCTGTATAATAGTGACCTAGCCCAGCTCCTTCTATTATCACGAGTAATATGATAATACGTGTGATCTAACTGATAAATTCTCAAGTAGAGTGAGAGTGAGTCAGACTGTCGAATTATATTTATATGGGCTATTTCATATATAGCTGCTTGTCTGTATAATAGTGACCTAGCCTAGCTCCTTCTATTATCACAAGTAATATGATAATACGTGTGATCTAACTGATAAATTCTCAAGTAGAGTGAGAGTGAGTCAGACTGTCGAATTATATTTATATGGACTATTTCATATATAGCTGCTTGTCCTGTACAATAGTGGCCTAGCCTAGCTCCTTCTATTATCACAAGTAATATGATAATACGTGTGATCTAACTGATAAATTCTCAAGTAGAGTGAGAGTGAGTCAGACTGTCGAATTATATTTATATGGACTATTTCATATATAGCTGCTTGTCCTGTATAATAGTGACCTAGTCTAGCTCCTTCTATTATCACAAGTAATATGATAATACGTGTGATCTAACTGATAAATTCTCAAGTAGAGTGAGAGTGAGTCAGACTGTCGAATTATATTTATATGGACTATTTCATATATAGCTGCTTCTCCTGTATAATAGTGACCTAGCCTAGCTCCTTCTATTATCACAAGTAATATGATAATACGTGTGATCTAACTGATAAATTCTCAAGTAGAGTGAGAGTGAGTCAGACTGTCGAATTATATTTATATGGACTATTTCATATATAGCTGCTTGTCCTGTATAATAGTGACCTAGTCTAACTCCTTCTATTATCACAAGTAATATGATAATACGCGTGATCTAACTGATAAATTCTCAAGTAGAGTGAGAGTGAGTCAGACTGTCGAATTATATTTATATGGACTATTTCATATATAGCTGCTTGTCCTGTATAATAGTGACCTAGTCTAACTCCTTCTATTATCACAAGTAATATGATAATACGTGTGATCTAACTGATAAATTCTCAAGTAGAGTGAGAGTGAGTCAGACTGTCGAATTATATTTATATGGACTATTTCATATATAGCTGCTTGTCCTGTATAATAGTGACCTAGTCTAGCTCCTTCTATTATCACAAGTAATATGATAATACGTGTGATCTAACTGATAAATTCTCAAGTAGAGTGAGAGTGAGTCAGACTGTCGAATTATATTTATATGGACTATTTCATATATAGCTGCTTGTCCTGTATAATAGTGACCTAGTCTAGCTCCTTCTATTATCACAAGTAATATGATAATACGAGTGATCTAACTGATAAATTCTCTTTTTTTCTAGAAACATTTATTAATTATTAAGGGAGCAATTGTTCAAAACGGAGTTGTCAAAGTGAAATGGAGTGGTATTTTGATTGTAATGCGTTATAAAGTGTTTTCGGTAAGTTATGGAATTACAGTTAACGACACTAACTGAACAAAGGAATGATCTAGTCATAATTGGTACAAACTGATAATTTAACGGCTGTATACCTATATGACATTGTGAATGTTATATCAGTTGAGACGTTGCAATTTCATGAAGCAAGCGATGTGTTCTGTTTTCCCCTAGTGTACAGATTGGATATTCCAGGCACGCATTGACCAATAAATTACTCTGTAACTTATCTGGAGGGTCACATTGTCTCTGATCCCTCGACAGCTTTGCGGTGTGTGTGTGTGTGTGTGTGTGTGTGTGTGTGTGTGTGTGTGTGTGTGTGTGTGTGTGTGTGTGTGTGTGTGTGTGTGAGTGTTTGTGTGTGTGAGTGTGTGTGTGAGTGTTTGTGTGTGTGTGTGTGTGTGGGTGTGGGTATGTGTGTGTGTGTCGTGTTTAGATTCATTTGTCATATCTCTCTGGGGCAAGAACCATCTTCACAAAGTAGGTCATGTCTTACTTATATACCTCCCTTCATTAATAACTCTGTGGAGACAGGTTCAATACACATTTCGATATACATTGAGTTTATAGAACGACTAGTTATAATGACATAATTCGTGTGAAATAAGCAGCGTAGTGACGTTATCACAGTCAGAACATAGTTTTCTCCAACGTGCCTGTAAGAAAACCTGAAATCATTACTTCAATCATCAGTTTCGTTTCTGCATCCAAACTATTCATAAACATGTTCTTTCTTTTTGTGCAATTAATAAATTCTCAGCACTTCGTTCAAAGTGTTAAGTGGAATGAAATCCATAATTCCAGTAGTTTTGTCATTATTTTCCATTTTCCTCTATATGTATTAAAGGAAATCAAACAACAACCATTTACGTCATACATCTGTGATCTGTTATACATTATAATTTTTATTGAACAAATTTACGTTTATTTTTACGTATTTGAATACCAAAATTTCATAAAACCTTGTATGTATAATATTTTCAATGTAAGAGACACACACACACTGTGAATAGAATTATTCAGTTTATAAATTAGTATTATATACGCAATAATAGAAAATAAGAGAGTAGAGAATGTCTTATGAATGAAACAAAGAAGTCTTATATCGGTATGTTTGGTTTTTGTATTTACCGGCATATTTGTGGTATTTCAGTTGGTTACACCATAGATGGCAGCACGGCGTTATATTTTATTTGAGAAAAGAAACAAATATAATCAAGTAGCACAAAAAATATAAATTAAATATGTGTGGCATTTTCTTAATAATAAAGCTATATAAAGTTAATGTGGTTACTTATTAAAGTTTCTCTATTTTGTTAATTGATACAGGAGGCAAAATATGGTGTTTATCTTGTTGATAATGTTATAGGTTTAAGTGTGACGTAACACCCCTGAACCTACACTCAGTGAGTGACTGACGGCCAGAACCCTAGAGGGGAATAGCGCGTCACCTGACTGGCCGGAAACGACCAATCAGAAACCGCGCAGAGCCCGCTCGCGGACCAATCCCCTCCAACCAACCCTCCTGCCCCTATAAATACCCCTTGTTTCCATTAATCATTTCCCAGTGTAACATACATCCCTGTAGTAACACCATCGAAACCATCGCGCAGGTTAAGCCGTATAACGGCTAGGTACTGCGGACATGACACTCGAACGGGGCAAATAAAATTGCACCCGCTCGACTCGAACTGCCTCTGGAGCCTCTGGAACCTAAACCACAGGGTCTGCATTGCAGGCGACTTCAACGCAAAACACCCAAGCTGGCACAGCCGCACCCAGAACGTTAAGGGCCGGGGATTGTACCGTCTCATTAGCGGGAACCCCGCCCTTCACGCGCACGGGCCGAGAGGTCCAACCTACTACCCGGCACGCGGCACCGCGGATATCATCGATTTCATGGTCACCAAAAACATACCATTTCACTTGGACCTCTCTGTGATTAACGATCTGGACTCCGACCACAACCCTGTTGTGGTGGATGCAGACGTTAATCTTACTGCCCTGGGAGTGCCGGACTGGGTGGATGAAGTCGACTGGGATGCAGCCGTCCTAGCCCTTCAAAACTCTGTGGAAGCAAATCCTCGAATAGACTCGATAGAGGCTCTCGAGGAGGCAGCCACGGGGTTTTCTACCTCTGTCCTAAACGCGGTGCGTGCCCACACGCATCGCATTCCTACCGAAGTACCAAACCCGACATCTATCCCTGTCCCACTAAAACGCCTCATTCAAGCAAAGAATGCTGTCAGACGGCTATGGCAGAGATTCCGACATCCTAGGATAGGAGTAATACACCAGAGGTTCAAATCCCTGGTGAGACGACTCCTAAGAAAACACAGGCAAGCAGCTTGGGACGAAACAATGCGTCGCGTAAACCTCCAAGAGAGGAAACCGTGGCGCATCGTCCGAGCCTTGAGGAAAGACAAATCTGCACACCAGCTTCCAGTGCACAGCCCTCGGGGAAGACTTGTCTTTGAACCGAGGGAAAAAGCAGAGGCACTAGCAGACTATCTGGAAACTCAATTCCAGCCTAGGGTAGATACTCAGAACGATGACCACACTGACCTCGTGGAACAAGCGGTAGAAGACTTCTTAGAAGTCCGACCCGCGGGCCGCGAGGAGTTCCACATCCCGGTAGTTACCCCTCGCGAGGTAACTAACACCATCCGGCACCTAAAACCTAGTAAAGCCCCTGGGCAGGACCGTGTAACAGCGGAAATGCTCCAGCACCTACCCCATAGAGCCGTGATGCACTTGACCCGCATTTACAACGCATGCCTCAGCATGCGTCACTTTCCAGCTGTCTGGAAACATTCGCGTGTGGTGTGCGTTTTGAAGCAGGGAAAGAATCCGGTTTTTCCATCTAGTTACCGTTCCATCAGCCTCCTACCAGTTGTCTCGAAAGTGTTCGAGAAACTGTTCCTGTCCCGCCTCGGACCTCTTTTGGAGGAAAAAGGTCTCCTACCGGAACACCAGTTTGGTTTTCGTTCTGGTCATTCCACGACTGAGCAACTACTGCGTGTAGCCGAGAAAGCTTCCCTGGCTTACCAGGAGAGAGCTAAAACGGTGGCAGTGTTGCTCGACGTGGAAAAGGCATTTTCTACCACTTGGCATGAGGGGCTTGTCTACAAGCTCATACAGCAGGAAATCCCCCCTCCATACATTTACTTGGTGGCTAGTTTCCTACAGGAACGTAGCTTCCGGGTGAAGGTGGAGGGATCATTTTCTAGAGAAAGGCCCATTGGCGCAGGAGTCCCCGAGGGCAGTGTACTGTCACCGGCACTTTTTGCAGCTTACATGGCCGATCTCCCGACGCACCCCAACACACACATCTGTCAGTATGCGGACGATCTCATGATCTTCGCTACTAACAAGAACCCGCGCTACAGTTACCGACAAGTACAAGCCCACCTCTGTGCCATCAATAGATGGTGCGAGAACTGGCGTATGTCCATTAACCCGGAGAAAAGCTCTGCGATTCTCCTGGCTAATACGATAGCCAACCGGCTCCCGCTGGACCTCGTGCTTCGGCGCCGTCGGATCCCCTGGGTCACTACGGCAAAGTATCTCGGGGTCACGCTGGACCGGCGGCTGACGTACAGACATCACGTCAGGGGCAAAGTACTGCAAGGCCACGCTGCCCTGCGGCAGTTGTACCCCATCCTCAGTTCCCAAACCATGCCCCTACGCCTGAAGCTTCAGCTGTATCGAGCGATCATCCCGCCTCTGGTCCTGTACGGATGCGAGATCTGGGGAGTGGTGGCTAGGTCCACCTTCATCAGACTCCAGACGTTGCAGAACCGGGCATTAAGGATGATCTATGATACAGGCCGAAGATTTCCTGCCCATATCCTACACGAACATTCCGGTATCCCGTACATTGTCGACGTGATCAAAACTCGCGCTCGAACAATGTACAATAAACTCCAGAACCACCCTAACCCTCTGGTGAATACCCTGGGCCAATACGACCAGAGACAGCCGCGCCGACTACCATCCAAAAGATTGCCGAAGGACATCTTAAGTCCGGCGATCTAATCTCAAGATGGGAAAGGCGAAAATGCAATCTGTACTCAAAACAGAGCGAATCACCAGTTCAGTCCACCTCTCAGCGAGTGACTGACGGCCAGAACCCTGGTAGGGATTAGCGCGTAAAATTCGCGCACAGCTCACTTGCGAACCAATCCCTGCCTACAATCCCTCCCGTTACTATAAAAACCCCTGTTCCAACAAATTTCCCAGTGATAACATCCCTGTAGTGACACTGTCAAAACCATCGCGCAGGTAAAGCCGTATGACGGCTAGGTACTGCGGTAAAGACACTCGACCGGGGGAACATTCACCTCACCTCCGTTCGACTCGAACTGGCGTCTGGCAAGGCGAAGTGAAGTTGTTGGACTCTTCTTCTCCTGTAATTCTCAGGAGTCAGTCGATTCTTACATTCGCATTCGTGTCCAGTCTGGTGTTGATGACGCTTGGTCACTAGTGGAAGTAGTTTCAGAGAAATCGCGCCAGAGAGCAGCAGGAGCTCCGCGAAGACTGGTGTAGGTATTAGACCATCGTAACCAGACAATAGCAGGTGTACTCTATCCTCTGAAGCGTCTTCTGAGGAAACTCAACAACGCCAGCGCCGTCCTAGCTTCCTTGCCAGTACCACCATCTCCGTCTACGCCGTCAGAGCGCGGTATCAGCCTGCGACACTACGCCGAAATCAACCACCTACCACACACAGACAATACTGCCAGAGGTTGACTACTGTACGCCCACACAGGGTCATCCTAACCTCACAGCTACACCGCAGTTGTGCGCTGAGTACATCGGCAGCTTCCGGATTCTCTCCTCCTTAGCGCAGCCCGATGTCGTTGGCCTTCTCTTATGAAAGCGACGAGTATCGTCACAGACAGAGGATGGATCCGGTCCACTGCGGCAACTACGAAGACATCTGGCCCAGACGGGCAAAAAGCAGTCTAGCTATCCTGCACCTCGTGAAGAGGCAGAACCCGCTGTCAAGAGGAAGAGAGGAAGAGTGGTGCCCGTGCCAACGTCCTTTGAAACGATTGCTTCCCACATCCCGCTGTCTGAGACAGAATCTGAGGAAGACGACCACACCGCTCAAAACGGCGGCTTCACTGTCGTACAGGGCCGAGCAAACACCCCTAACCAAAAGGGGCTCTAAGATTCTGGCAATAACAGCGGACTCTTTCTATAATCATACCGCCGTCATGAGGCTCTTAGCGGCCAAGGTGGCCAAGGGTTTCGAGAGGGCGAAAGAAGTACTGAGGCAGCAGAACATACATTTTTTCTCCTACTCCCTCCAACGCCCCAATGTGGTAAGACACATCAAACGGAGTCCCGCCTCTGGGTGTATACCAGAGGAAATAAAAGGCCCTGCAGGAAGAACACGGCGACAGCTGCGGCGCAGTTGAAAAACACCATTTGGACCCAGGAAGGGCCCAAAAGTGCACCCATGTCGTTGTACCTGGTAGTAGTGGACAAAGGGCAGGCAGTTCAGTCCATGAGCGCTATGCGCACCTTGTTCCACACTGTGGCCAAGGTGGAGCGATACTATGGTCCAGCCCATGGGTTTTCATCACTCGAGCCAAGCCTGAGAGCGAAAGCTTGCATGCCGAAGCTGTGCGGGGGACACCTCGTTGCAGACTGTGACAAGAGTGTTGACGACAAAGAATGTGCCAACTGCCACAACCCCCTCGTAATGGAGTAAGAAGTGGAGAATGGCTGTTAGTCCGGGGAAAAGCTCCGTACTCCTCCTTGGTAAGATTCGCCATTGGCGGCCGGAACGGTCACTTTAGCTCAGGCGGAGAAATATCTCATGGGTTACCTCGGCCAAATACTTAGGCGTTCTCCTGGACCGCAGGCTAACATACGCTCCACACGTCCGCGCAAAGGCTAGACTCGGTCCTGAATTAAAAAAAAAAAAAAAGTTAAAAATCAAAGTTGGTATTTAAGTTTAATGTCTTTCAAGGATGCGACACGAAGATTTTGAAGAAAATAGCCCCACCCTAAACTACCCTTTACATGGAAAAGTTTTCGAAAATTTTGATTTTCTTCAAAATGGCTCTAACGATTTTTATTAACATGTCATATATTTGAGATATTTTTATGACAAATGAAATGTATATCTTGAATTTTCTGGCTATAGCTCCTGTAGTCGTATTTACTCTGGATGAGTTTTGCATAACTGGTAAACCGTTAGAGATAGACCAAATCATAGTATACAAAAAATGTATATCTTGCTAAAATACACAATTTATGTCTCAATAAATTTAGTTGTAGGGTGAATCATTTCGGAGATATTCCTTGTTAAAAAGTTTCGTGAAATGGAATATCTTTCTTCTTTTTTTTATATGTTAAATGTGCAGAGACAACGGGATCTCAAAGCTTTAAAAGATTTGACTGTCGCACAAAACCTACTGTATTCCCATATTCCCCTTGTACCTACATGGAAGTAAGGACTAAGATAATTTGTACAAATATTTATCTCAACTAACACGAAGAAGATATAGGAATAAGAGCTTGTAAGAATGTTTAGTAAACGAGTAGAGAAAGTCATGATTGTTTCATAATTTCGTGACTGGATAATTCGACATTTAGCTATGGCTTGACTTGAGCATAGACAGACAGATAGACAGACAAGCAAAACGAACAGGCGGTAAACAAAACACCATCTCAAGAAGAAAACAAATGAAATATAAAAGGGAAGGGAGAGAGATGGTCGGAGTTTAATTATTAACCGACTTCCTTTCCCCTACTATTCATCCGTCCCTCCCTCCCTCCATCTCCTTTAATCTATGCCTGAACTGGGGAACCCCAGGGGAAATTTACCCAGATATGAGAGAGAGATGAATATAGATACACACAGATAAGTTTTCCTGCCGTGGTTTTACTTACTCACTTTAATACGAACCAGACAATAAAATAGTACACCAAGTGAATCAATGCTTTATTAAAATCACAATGTGCGTACTGTTTCAATTGCGTAGGTGTTACTTAATCGCATATGTGATGTGTTAGAAGTGGCTGAAAATGTCAAATTGTACGTTTTTCAACAAGGGGAAGTCATCTAAACATTAGGATCCTTGATTCAAAACGAAAGAAAGCGAAAGAAAAGACATTTTTTTTTTTCAAATTTGTAAAAGCGACAGCTAAAGTCCCAGCTTTATGTACGGTTACTGTACCCTATAAGTAGTAACGTCACACAAAATATCATGCTTCTAGCTTAAATACCAAAGCGGCCAAATGCGAATATCGGGATGAATTGTATTACGAAAATAATTCAAAGTCCTATGTTCACAGATGCCCATTTGGAACGCAATTGTCGGCCAAAGTGAGGCTCCTCCGGCAACTACAGGTACACTAGCGTGTTACCCTTCTTCTTCCCCGTCCAACGACACCTCGACCGACACCCAGCGGCGGTCCAGAGAGGTTCTGCGACGTTTCAAAGTCCTTACTCCACTCCGACCTACGGAACGGTTGCCATCTTGGAACGCTATTTTCAGTCAACGTAGAGACGCTGAACCAGCTGACGAGTCTCCAGTCTCTTGTTCTCCATGTCGCAAGTCCAGCGACACCTCAGGAGTCCGGCTGTGACGCTCCGGCGAAGCGTGGCGGCGTTCCGAACTTCTACTGTCATTTAACCCTTGATAACTACGCCTCCTTCAATCTCGTCAGCTTTCTTGATGTTTTCAATCAGTACATCGTGTCTGTTTCAACCGAATTGTTTTGTGTCTTATCAAAGTGTTTGCAAGAGTAATTCAGTGTACAAATGACATCAAGAAGGCCGTAGTTTTGGTTGGATGCTATTAAAGTAATTAATGAAGGAGGAGAAACATTGAAGAAAATAGCTGCTGAGTCGTGAGTTACAGACAAACATATAGGAACGACATCACTCCAGCTGATATTCACTCTAGGTGCTTCGTTCAAACGCCACACGTGTTTCAAACAGATCACTCTGCGTCAATTCTTTGTTAAGAAATGTGATTAAGATTTTTATATTTTGTAATATCTTATAAAAATTACTGTTAATAAACATAGCTTTTATCGTCATAGACGGCAAGTCTGCTTATTTAAGGAACAAAACTTTTATTTTCCCTATTACCCACATAACACGGATTATCTGAATTAGTCCGGAAAAACGAGGTTTTACTGTCTTTGTTTTTCTCTTGAGCACACAAAGAGAACGGAATTTCAAACCATCACATACCCACCAACGTTAGAGTAGTTGAAGTCAACTGTATTCCCATATTCCCCTTGTACCTACAACAAAGAGTGAGTAGAGAAAGCGATGAGATGGCTAGTTTACAACCCTCCCTTGACATGTTCACTCACACCTCAGTCTAATTTAAAGGAAGGGATGAAAGAACCTGTTATTTACAGACACTTGGTTCTACAGGGTTCTTAACCCTTCTATATTTGTTTACTCACGATTTTATTCTTGTTAAGTCTGAATTTCTTGCTCCGCGTGTTCCTTTCATTGCGCCCTTTAGATGCCCTCAACCGGCTCTCATATTAGTTTCATTCACACAGATATGAACTTTTGCTTTACCCCTTTGACTACATTTTGGACAGAAAGAGACGCGAAAAAACCCTCTTTGATATTACGTTCTCTTGACCTTATCGTTTATTCCTAACTTTTCTCTAAAGCGTTGATTCTTTTCACTTGCATCATCAGAATACTCATAATAAAACGACTAATGACTTATTTAATTTAATGAAATGATCATCATCATCATGCAAGGCAAGTTCAATTGTTACTGTTGCAGTGAAACAAGAGAAGAGCGAGCGCCCTCTGTTGAGGTATTGTGCACGACCCGACAGACAGACAGACAGAAGAGAGAGTGGTCGCTACGCACGCCCTCTGTCAGGGTGCTGCACGACTAGTTGGTTCTCCTACGTACCATCAGTCCGACAGATGGCGGCAAGGTGGGAACGCACATACGCCTCGGTGTTTTCGCCGGTAATAAAGACAATGTCGGCAGGACGGTATGTTCGCACGCGTGTCGAGTCTGAGAAACGGGGGCGGGAGTTGGCGAGGGTGGTGGCAGCGCAGGCTGACGGGCAGCAGCCCTGTACAGACACGGAGAAAGGTGAGCCGCAGGAAGTGAAGAGGGCGTCTGGTGAATAAGGCAGGTGCAGGCTTCGTGGGGTTCGCGCCAGCGTTCGTGGCAGCGTTCATCCTTCTCCATCCTTCGACAGATTTCGACAAAGGAAGTGGATACTCTTTTCGGTCGAGTGCTTTGGTGGTGCCTCTGGCCAGCAAAGTGCTTTGACTCCCGCCCTGCCTAGCAGCACTTGGTGGGGCTGACATTCGGTCAGTCTGGCCGGGGCCGGCCGGCGCCTGGAGCGGAGCACGGCTCTTGTTCCTCTGGGCCCAGGACCGGCGGCCGGCCGGAATACTAGGCCGTTCTCATGAGACGGAAAATCCCTTCAAGATCGGGAATCGATTCCGGTGCTCCTTCCAGAGGGTTATGCAGTCACGTTCGTTAAAGCTGGCAGGCACCCGCTTCCCTTCCTTGTATGCATCTCGTGAGCGAAATGTCCAACTTTTGAAACGAAGGAGCAATTTCCGTCAATTCGGACCAACAACACGTATTCCAGTAGTCGGTCGGTCAGACTCCTTAACGTTGCCCGCACTACTCGCTCCCAGGAACCAGGTCTTCAAGGTCGGTCGGGCAAAACTGGAAAATATAGAAAAATGTCAAACTTTTGAAAATTTCCAATCTGTCAAAAAATGTCACATTTTGGAAAAATGTAAATTTCCAAATATTCACAAACATTTCTAAAACGCGAACCCAGGACCGCCACGACTCGAGAGAGACCGGTCCAGGCTTGTTCCCCCCGTGTCAAGAAATGTAAAAATTGTGAAATTGGTTAAGATCCGTTCGACATTTGTGAAACGTAAGGGAAAAAGTCCACGTACGTACCGCACAACACGTCGGTTCGTTCGTTCGTTCGTTCCCTCCCTCGGGTTGGTTAAAACTGATGAAACTTTGTACAGCAAGACCTATTCGTCTAGGAAGGCCTATCTGTCTAGCAAGGCGTATTTGTCTAGAAAAGCCTATGTTGTTTAGGAAGGCCTATTTGTCTACAAAGGCCTATTTTGTCTAGAATGAACCATTTTGTCTAGAAAGGCCTATTTTGTCTAGGAAGGCCTATCTTGTCTAGAATGAACCATTTTGTCTAGAAAGGCCTATTTTGTCTAGGAAGGCCTATCTTGTCTAGAATGAACCATTTTGTCTAGAAAGGCCAATTTTGTCTAGGAAGGCCTATCTTGTCTAGGAAGGCCTTTTTGTCTAGGAAAGACAATTTGTCGAGAAAGGCCTATTTTGTCTAAAGAGGCCTATTAGTCTAGAAAGGCCTATCTTGTCTAGGAAGGCCTATCTTGTCTAGGAAAGACAATTTGTTTGTCATGGTACCCAAAAAACGGGTATCATCTGTCATGGTACCCAAAAAACGGGTATCATCTGTCATGGTACCGAAAAAACGGGTATCATCTGTCACGGTACCCAAAAAAAACGGGTACCATATGTCATGGTACCCAAAAAACGGGTATCTTCTGTCATGGTACCCAAAAAACGGGTATCTTCTGTCATGGTACCGAAAAAACGGGTACCATCTGTCATGGTACCCAAAAAACGGGTATCTTCTGTCATGGTACCTAAAAACGGGTATCATCTGTCATGGTACCCAAAAAACGGGTATCTTCTGTCATGGTACCGAAAAAACGGGTATCTTCTGTCATGGTACCGAAAAAACGGGTACCATCTGTCATGGTACCCAAAAAAACGGGTACCATCTGTCATGGTACCCAAAAAACGGGTATCTTCTGTCATGGTACCGAAAAAACGGGTACCATCTGTCATGGTACCCAAAAAACGGGTATCTTCTGTCAAGGTACCTAAAAACGGGTATCATCTGTCATGGTACCCAAAAAACGGGTATCTTCTGTCATGGTACCGAAAAAACGGGTATCTTCTGTCATGGTACCGAAAAAACGGGTACCATCTGTCATGGTACCCAAAAAAAGGGTACCATCTGTCATGGTACCCAAAAAACGGGTACCATCTGTCATGGTACCCAAAAAACGGGTACCATCTGTCATGGTACCCAAAAAACGGGTATCTTCTGTCATGGTACCCAAAAAACGGGTATCTTCTGTCGTGGTACCCAAAAAACGGGTATCATCTGTCATGGTACCGAAAAAACGGGTACCATATCTCATGGTACCCAAAAAACGGGTACCATCTGTCATGGTACCCAAAAAACGGGTATCTTCTGTCATGGTACCCAAAAAACGGGTATCTTCTGTCGTGGTACCCAAAAAACGGGTATCATCTGTCATGGTACCGAAAAAACGGGTACCATATCTCATGGTACCCAAAAAACGGGTACCATCTGTCATGGTACCCAAAAAACGGGTACCATATGTCATGGTACCCAAAAAACGGGTATCTTCTGTCATGGTACCCAAAAAACGGGTATCTTCTGTCATGGTACCGAAAAAACGGGTATCTTCTGTCATGGTACCGAAAAAACGGGTACCATCTGTCATGGTACCCAAAAAACGGGTATCTTCTGCCATGGTACCTAAAAACGGGTATCATCTGTCATGGTACCCAAAAAACGGGTATCTTCTGTCATGGTACCGAAAAAACGGGTATCTTCTGTCATGGTACCGAAAAAACAGGTACCATCTGTCATGGTACCCAAAAAACGGGTACCATCTGTCATGGTACCCAAAAAACGGGTATCTTCTGTCATGGTACCGAAAAAACGGGTACCATCTGTCATGGTACCCAAAAAACGGGTATCTTCTGTCATGGTACCCAAAAAACGGGTATCTTCTGTCGTGGTACCCAAAAAACGGGTATCATCTGTCATGGTACCGAAAAAACGGGTACCATATCTCATGGTACCCAAAAAACGGGTACCATCTGTCATGGTACCCAAAAAACGGGTACCATCTGTCATGGTACCCAAAAAACGGGTATCTTCTGTCATGGTACCCAAAAAACGGGTATCTTCTGTCGTGGTACCTAAAAACGGGTATCATCTGTCATGGTACCCAAAAAACGGGTATCTTCTGTCATGGTACCGAAAAAACGGGTATCTTCTGTCATGGTACCGAAAAAACGGGTACCATCTGTCATGGTACCCAAAAAACGGGTACCATCTGTCATGGTACCCAAAAAACGGGTACCATCTGTCATGGTACCGAAAAAACGGGTATCTTCTGTCATGGTGCCCAAAAAACGGGTATCTTCTGTCGTGGTACCAAAAAACGGGTATCATCTGTCATGGTACCCAAAAAACGGGTACCATCTGTCATGGTACCCAAAAAACGGGTACCATCTGTCATGGTACCCAAAAAACGGGTACCATCTGTCATGGTACCCATAAAACAGGTACCATCTGTCATGGTACCCAAAAACGGGTATCTTCTGTCATGGTACCCAAAAAACGGGTATCTTCTGTCGTGGTACCCAAAAAACGGGTATCATCTGTCATGGTACCGAAAAAACGGGTACCATATCTCATGGTACCCAAAAAACGGGTACCATCTGTCATGGTACCCAAAAAACGGGTATCTTCTGTCATGGTACCCAAAAAACGGGTATCTTCTGTCGTGGTACCGAAAAAACGGGTATCTTCTGTCATGGTACCGAAAAAACGGGTACCATCTGTCATGGTACCCAAAAAACGGGTACCATCTGTCATGGTACCCAAAAAACGGGTACCATCTGTCATGGTACCCAAAAAACGGGTACCATCTGTCATGGTACCCATAAAACAGGTACCATCTGTCATGGTACCCAAAAAAACGGGTATCTTCTGTCATGGTACCGAAAAAACGGGTACCATCTGTCATGGTACCCAAAAAACGGGTACCATCTGTCATGGTACCCAAAAAACGGGTATCATCTGTCGTGGTACCCAAAAAACGGGTATCATCTGTCATGGTACCGAAAAAACGGGTACCATATCTCATGGTACCCAAAAAACGGGTACCATCTGTCATGGTACCCAAAAAACGGGTACCATCTGCCATGGTACCCAAAAAACGCGTATCTTCTGTCATGGTACCCAAAAAACGGGTATCTTCTGTCATGGTACCCAAAAAACGGGTATCATCTGTCATGGTACCCAAAAAACGGGTATCTTCTGTCATGGTACCCAAAAAACTAGTATCATCTGTCATGGTACCCAAAAAACGCGTATCTTCTGTCATGGTACCCAAAAAACGGGTATCTTCTGTCGTGGTACCCAAAAAACGGGTATCTTCTGTCATGGTACCCAAAAAACTAGTACCATCTGTCATGGTACCAAAAAAAACTAGTATCATCTGTCATGGTACCCAAAAAACGCGTATCTTCTGTCATGGTACCCAAAAAACGGGTATCTTCTGTCGTGGTACCCAAAAAACGGGTATCTTCTGTCATGGTACCCAAAAAACGGGTACCATCTGTCATGGTACCCAAAAAACTAGTATCATCTGTCATGGTACCCAAAAAACGCGTATCATCTGTCATGGTACCCAAAAAACGCGTATCTTCTGTCGTGGTACCCAAAAAACGGGTATCTTCTGTCATGGTACCCAAAAAACGGGTACCATCTGTCGTGGTACCCAAAAAACGGGTATCTTCTGTCATGGTACCGAAAAAACGGGTACCATCTGTCATGGTACCCAAAAAACGGGTATCTTCTGTCAAGGTACCTAAAAACGGGTATCATCTGTCATGGTACCCAAAAAACGGGTATCTTCTGTCATGGTACCGAAAAAACGGGTATCTTCTGTCATGGTACCGAAAAAACGGGTACCATCTGTCATGGTACCCAAAAAAAGGGTACCATCTGTCATGGTACCCAAAAAACGGGTACCATCTGTCATGGTACCCAAAAAAAACGGGTACCATCTGTCATGGTACCCAAAAAACGGGTATCTTCTGTCATGGTACCCAAAAAACGGGTATCTTCTGTCGTGGTACCCAAAAAACGGGTATCATCTGTCATGGTACCGAAAAAACGGGTACCATATCTCATGGTACCCAAAAAACGGGTACCATCTGTCATGGTACCCAAAAAACGGGTAACTTCTGTCATGGTACCCAAAAAACGGGTATCTTCTGTCGTGGTACCCAAAAAACGGGTATCATCTGTCATGGTACCGAAAAAACGGGTACCATATCTCATGGTACCCAAAAAACGGGTACCATCTGTCATGGTACCCAAAAAACGGGTACCATATGTCATGGTACCCAAAAAACGGGTATCTTCTGTCATGGTACCCAAAAAACGGGTATCTTCTGTCATGGTACCGAAAAAACGGGTATCTTCTGTCATGGTACCGAAAAAACGGGTACCATCTGTCATGGTACCCAAAAAACGGGTATCTTCTGCCATGGTACCTAAAAACGGGTATCATCTGTCATGGTACCCAAAAAACGGGTATCTTCTGTCATGGTACCGAAAAAACGGGTATCTTCTGTCATGGTACCGAAAAAACAGGTACCATCTGTCATGGTACCCAAAAAACGGGTACCATCTGTCATGGTACCCAAAAAACGGGTATCTTCTGTCATGGTACCGAAAAAACGGGTACCATCTGTCATGGTACCCAAAAAACGGGTATCTTCTGTCATGGTACCCAAAAAACGGGTATCTTCTGTCGTGGTACCCAAAAAACGGGTATCATCTGTCATGGTACCGAAAAAACGGGTACCATATCTCATGGTACCCAAAAAAACGGGTACCATCTGTCATGGTACCCAAAAAACGGGTACCATCTGTCATGGTACCCAAAAAACGGGTATCTTCTGTCATGGTACCCAAAAAACGGGTATCTTCTGTCGTGGTACCTAAAAACGGGTATCATCTGTCATGGTACCCAAAAAACGGGTATCTTCTGTCATGGTACCGAAAAAACGGGTATCTTCTGTCATGGTACCGAAAAAACGGGTACCATCTGTCATGGTACCCAAAAAACGGGTACCATCTGTCATGGTACCCAAAAAACGGGTACCATCTGTCATGGTACCGAAAAAAACGGGTATCTTCTGTCATGGTGCCCAAAAAACGGGTATCTTCTGTCGTGGTACCAAAAAACGGGTATCATCTGTCATGGTACCCAAAAAACGGGTACCATCTGTCATGGTACCCAAAAAAACGGGTACCATCTGTCATGGTACCCAAAAAACGGGTACCATCTGTCATGGTACCCATAAAACAGGTACCATCTGTCATGGTACCCAAAAACGGGTATCTTCTGTCATGGTACCCAAAAAACGGGTATCTTCTGTCGTGGTACCCAAAAAACGGGTATCATCTGTCATGGTACCGAAAAAACGGGTACCATATCTCATGGTACCCAAAAAACGGGTACCATCTGTCATGGTACCCAAAAAACGGGTATCTTCTGTCATGGTACCCAAAAAACGGGTATCTTCTGTCGTGGTACCGAAAAAACGGGTATCTTCTGTCATGGTACCGAAAAAAACGGGTACCATCTGTCATGGTACCCAAAAAACGGGTACCATCTGTCATGGTACCCAAAAAAACGGGTACCATCTGTCATGGTACCCAAAAAACGGGTACCATCTGTCATGGTACCCATAAAACAGGTACCATCTGTCATGGTACCCAAAAAAACGGGTATCTTCTGTCATGGTACCGAAAAAACGGGTACCATCTGTCATGGTACCCAAAAAACGGGTACCATCTGTCATGGTACCCAAAAAACGGGTATCATCTGTCGTGGTACCCAAAAAACGGGTATCATCTGTCATGGTACCGAAAAAACGGGTACCATATCTCATGGTACCCAAAAAACGGGTACCATCTGTCATGGTACCCAAAAAACGGGTACCATCTGCCATGGTACCCAAAAAACGCGTATCTTCTGTCATGGTACCCAAAAAACGGGTATCTTCTGTCATGGTACCCAAAAAACGGGTATCATCTGTCATGGTACCCAAAAAACGGGTATCTTCTGTCATGGTACCCAAAAAACTAGTATCATCTGTCATGGTACCCAAAAAACGCGTATCTTCTGTCATGGTACCCAAAAAACGGGTATCTTCTGTCGTGGTACCCAAAAAACGGGTATCTTCTGTCATGGTACCCAAAAAACTAGTACCATCTGTCATGGTACCAAAAAAAACTAGTATCATCTGTCATGGTACCCAAAAAACGCGTATCTTCTGTCATGGTACCCAAAAAACGGGTATCTTCTGTCGTGGTACCCAAAAAACGGGTATCTTCTGTCATGGTACCCAAAAAACGGGTACCATCTGTCATGGTACCCAAAAAACTAGTATCATCTGTCATGGTACCCAAAAAACGCGTATCATCTGTCATGGTACCCAAAAAACGCGTATCTTCTGTCGTGGTACCCAAAAAACGGGTATCTTCTGTCATGGTACCCAAAAAACGGGTACCATCTGTCGTGGTACCCAAAAAACGGGTATCTTCTGTCATGGTACCGAAAAAACGGGTACCATCTGTCATGGTACCCAAAAAACGGGTATCTTCTGTCAAGGTACCTAAAAACGGGTATCATCTGTCATGGTACCCAAAAAACGGGTATCTTCTGTCATGGTACCGAAAAAACGGGTATCTTCTGTCATGGTACCGAAAAAACGGGTACCATCTGTCATGGTACCCAAAAAAAGGGTACCATCTGTCATGGTACCCAAAAAACGGGTACCATCTGTCATGGTACCCAAAAAAACGGGTACCATCTGTCATGGTACCCAAAAAACGGGTATCTTCTGTCATGGTACCCAAAAAACGGGTATCTTCTGTCGTGGTACCCAAAAAACGGGTATCATCTGTCATGGTACCGAAAAAACGGGTACCATATCTCATGGTACCCAAAAAACGGGTACCATCTGTCATGGTACCCAAAAAACGGGTAACTTCTGTCATGGTACCCAAAAAACGGGTATCTTCTGTCGTGGTACCCAAAAAACGGGTATCATCTGTCATGGTACCGAAAAAACGGGTACCATATCTCATGGTACCCAAAAAAACGGGTACCATCTGTCATGGTACCCAAAAAACGGGTACCATATGTCATGGTACCCAAAAAACGGGTATCTTCTGTCATGGTACCCAAAAAACGGGTATCTTCTGTCATGGTACCGAAAAAACGGGTATCTTCTGTCATGGTACCGAAAAAACGGGTACCATCTGTCATGGTACCCAAAAAACGGGTATCTTCTGCCATGGTACCTAAAAACGGGTATCATCTGTCATGGTACCCAAAAAACGGGTATCTTCTGTCATGGTACCGAAAAAACGGGTATCTTCTGTCATGGTACCGAAAAAACAGGTACCATCTGTCATGGTACCCAAAAAAACGGGTACCATCTGTCATGGTACCCAAAAAACGGGTATCTTCTGTCATGGTACCGAAAAAACGGGTACCATCTGTCATGGTACCCAAAAAACGGGTATCTTCTGTCATGGTACCCAAAAAACGGGTATCTTCTGTCGTGGTACCCAAAAAACGGGTATCATCTGTCATGGTACCGAAAAAACGGGTACCATATCTCATGGTACCCAAAAAACGGGTACCATCTGTCATGGTACCCAAAAAACGGGTACCATCTGTCATGGTACCCAAAAAACGGGTATCTTCTGTCATGGTACCCAAAAAACGGGTATCTTCTGTCGTGGTACCTAAAAACGGGTATCATCTGTCATGGTACCCAAAAAACGGGTATCTTCTGTCATGGTACCGAAAAAACGGGTATCTTCTGTCATGGTACCGAAAAAACGGGTACCATCTGTCATGGTACCCAAAAAACGGGTACCATCTGTCATGGTACCCAAAAAACGGGTACCATCTGTCATGGTACCGAAAAAACGGGTATCTTCTGTCATGGTGCCCAAAAAACGGGTATCTTCTGTCGTGGTACCAAAAAACGGGTATCATCTGTCATGGTACCCAAAAAACGGGTACCATCTGTCATGGTACCCAAAAAACGGGTACCATCTGTCATGGTACCCAAAAAACGGGTATCTTCTGTCATGGTACCGAAAAAACGCGTATCTTCTGTCATGGTACCCAAAAAAACGGGTATCTTCTGTCGTGGTACCCAAAAAACGGGTATCATCTGTCATGGTACCGAAAAAAACGGGTATCTTCTGTCATGGTACCCAAAAAACGGGTATCTTCTGTCATGGTACCCAAAAAACGGGTATCTTCTGTCATGGTACCCAAAAAACGGGTATCATCTGTCATGGTACCGAAAAAACGGGTACCATCTGTCATGGTACCCAAAAAACGGGTATCTTCTGTCATGGTACCCAAAAAACGGGTATCTTCTGTCGTGGTACCCAAAAAACGGGTATCATCTGTCATGGTACCGAAAAAAACGGGTACCATATCTCATGGTACCCAAAAAACGGGTACCATCTGTCATGGTACCCAAAAAACGGGTACCATCTGTCATGGTACCCAAAAAACGGGTATCTTCTGTCATGGTACCCAAAAAACGGGTATCTTCTGTCGTGGTACCTAAAAACGGGTATCATCTGTCATGGTACCCAAAAAACGGGTATCTTCTGTCATGGTACCGAAAAAACGGGTATCTTCTGTCATGGTACCGAAAAAACGGGTACCATCTGTCATGGTACCCAAAAAACGGGTACCATCTGTCATGGTACCCAAAAAACGGGTACCATCTGTCATGGTACCGAAAAAACGGGTATCTTCTGTCATGGTGCCCAAAAAACGGGTATCTTCTGTCGTGGTACCAAAAAACGGGTATCATCTGTCATGGTACCCAAAAAACGGGTACCATCTGTCATGGTACCCAAAAAACGGGTACCATCTGTCATGGTACCCAAAAAACGGGTACCATCTGTCATGGTACCCATAAAACAGGTACCATCTGTCATGGTACCCAAAAACGGGTATCTTCTGTCATGGTACCCAAAAAACGGGTATCTTCTGTCGTGGTACCCAAAAAACGGGTATCATCTGTCATGGTACCGAAAAAACGGGTACCATATCTCATGGTACCCAAAAAACGGGTACCATCTGTCATGGTACCCAAAAAACGGGTATCTTCTGTCATGGTACCCAAAAAACGGGTATCTTCTGTCGTGGTACCGAAAAAACGGGTATCTTCTGTCATGGTACCGAAAAAAACGGGTACCATCTGTCATGGTACCCAAAAAACGGGTACCATCTGTCATGGTACCCAAAAAACGGGTACCATCTGTCATGGTACCCAAAAAACGGGTACCATCTGTCATGGTACCCATAAAACAGGTACCATCTGTCATGGTACCCAAAAAAACGGGTATCTTCTGTCATGGTACCGAAAAAACGGGTACCATCTGTCATGGTACCCAAAAAACGGGTACCATCTGTCATGGTACCCAAAAAACGGGTATCATCTGTCGTGGTACCCAAAAAACGGGTATCATCTGTCATGGTACCGAAAAAACGGGTACCATATCTCATGGTACCCAAAAAACGGGTACCATCTGTCATGGTACCCAAAAAACGGGTACCATCTGCCATGGTACCCAAAAAACGCGTATCTTCTGTCATGGTACCCAAAAAACGGGTATCTTCTGTCATGGTACCCAAAAAACGGGTATCATCTGTCATGGTACCCAAAAAACGGGTATCTTCTGTCATGGTACCCAAAAAACTAGTATCATCTGTCATGGTACCCAAAAAACGCGTATCTTCTGTCATGGTACCCAAAAAACGGGTATCTTCTGTCGTGGTACCCAAAAAACGGGTATCTTCTGTCATGGTACCCAAAAAACTAGTACCATCTGTCATGGTACCAAAAAAAACTAGTATCATCTGTCATGGTACCCAAAAAACGCGTATCTTCTGTCATGGTACCCAAAAAACGGGTATCTTCTGTCGTGGTACCCAAAAAACGGGTATCTTCTGTCATGGTACCCAAAAAACGGGTACCATCTGTCATGGTACCCAAAAAACTAGTATCATCTGTCATGGTACCCAAAAAACGCGTATCATCTGTCATGGTACCCAAAAAACGCGTATCTTCTGTCGTGGTACCCAAAAAACGGGTATCTTCTGTCATGGTACCCAAAAAACGGGTACCATCTGTCGTGGTACCCAAAAAACGGGTATCTTCTGTCATGGTACCGAAAAAACGGGTACCATCTGTCATGGTACCCAAAAAACGGGTATCTTCTGTCAAGGTACCTAAAAACGGGTATCATCTGTCATGGTACCCAAAAAACGGGTATCTTCTGTCATGGTACCGAAAAAACGGGTATCTTCTGTCATGGTACCGAAAAAACGGGTACCATCTGTCATGGTACCCAAAAAAAGGGTACCATCTGTCATGGTACCCAAAAAACGGGTACCATCTGTCATGGTACCCAAAAAAAACGGGTACCATCTGTCATGGTACCCAAAAAACGGGTATCTTCTGTCATGGTACCCAAAAAACGGGTATCTTCTGTCGTGGTACCCAAAAAACGGGTATCATCTGTCATGGTACCGAAAAAACGGGTACCATATCTCATGGTACCCAAAAAACGGGTACCATCTGTCATGGTACCCAAAAAACGGGTATCTTCTGTCATGGTACCCAAAAAACGGGTATCTTCTGTCGTGGTACCCAAAAAACGGGTATCATCTGTCATGGTACCGAAAAAACGGGTACCATATCTCATGGTACCCAAAAAACGGGTACCATCTGTCATGGTACCCAAAAAAACGGGTACCATATGTCATGGTACCCAAAAAACGGGTATCTTCTGTCATGGTACCCAAAAAACGGGTATCTTCTGTCATGGTACCGAAAAAACGGGTATCTTCTGTCATGGTACCGAAAAAACGGGTACCATCTGTCATGGTACCCAAAAAACGGGTATCTTCTGCCATGGTACCTAAAAACGGGTATCATCTGTCATGGTACCCAAAAAACGGGTATCTTCTGTCATGGTACCGAAAAAACGGGTATCTTCTGTCATGGTACCGAAAAAACAGGTACCATCTGTCATGGTACCCAAAAAACGGGTACCATCTGTCATGGTACCCAAAAAACGGGTATCTTCTGTCATGGTACCGAAAAAACGGGTACCATCTGTCATGGTACCCAAAAAACGGGTATCTTCTGTCATGGTACCCAAAAAACGGGTATCTTCTGTCGTGGTACCCAAAAAACGGGTATCATCTGTCATGGTACCGAAAAAAACGGGTACCATATCTCATGGTACCCAAAAAACGGGTACCATCTGTCATGGTACCCAAAAAACGGGTACCATCTGTCATGGTACCCAAAAAACGGGTATCTTCTGTCATGGTACCCAAAAAACGGGTATCTTCTGTCGTGGTACCTAAAAACGGGTATCATCTGTCATGGTACCCAAAAAACGGGTATCTTCTGTCATGGTACCGAAAAAACGGGTATCTTCTGTCATGGTACCGAAAAAACGGGTACCATCTGTCATGGTACCCAAAAAACGGGTACCATCTGTCATGGTACCCAAAAAACGGGTACCATCTGTCATGGTACCGAAAAAACGGGTATCTTCTGTCATGGTGCCCAAAAAACGGGTATCTTCTGTCGTGGTACCAAAAAACGGGTATCATCTGTCATGGTACCCAAAAAACGGGTACCATCTGTCATGGTACCCAAAAAACGGGTACCATCTGTCATGGTACCCAAAAAACGGGTATCTTCTGTCATGGTACCGAAAAAACGCGTATCTTCTGTCATGGTACCCAAAAAAACGGGTATCTTCTGTCGTGGTACCCAAAAAACGGGTATCATCTGTCATGGTACCGAAAAAAACGGGTATCTTCTGTCATGGTACCCAAAAAACGGGTATCTTCTGTCATGGTACCCAAAAAACGGGTATCTTCTGTCATGGTACCCAAAAAACGGGTACCATCTGTCATGGTACCCAAAAAACTAGTATCATCTGTCATGGTACCCAAAAAACGCGTATCTTCTGTCATGGTACCCAAAAAACGGGTATCTTCTGTCGTGGTACCCAAAAAACGGGTATCATCTGTCATGGTACCGAAAAAACGGGTACCATATCTCATGGTACCCAAAAAACGGGTACCATCTGTCATGGTACCCAAAAAACGGGTACCATATGTCATGGTACCCAAAAAACGGGTATCTTCTGTCATGGTACCCAAAAAACGGGTATCTTCTGTCATGGTACCGAAAAAACGGGTATCTTCTGTCATGGTACCGAAAAAACGGGTACCATCTGTCATGGTACCCAAAAAACGGGTATCTTCTGCCATGGTACCTAAAAACGGGTATCATCTGTCATGGTACCCAAAAAACGGGTATCTTCTGTCATGGTACCGAAAAAACGGGTATCTTCTGTCATGGTACCGAAAAAACAGGTACCATCTGTCATGGTACCCAAAAAAACGGGTACCATCTGTCATGGTACCCAAAAAACGGGTATCTTCTGTCATGGTACCGAAAAAACGGGTATCATCTGTCATGGTACCCAAAAAACGGGTATCTTCTGTCATGGTACCCAAAAAACGGGTATCTTCTGTCGTGGTACCCAAAAAACGGGTATCATCTGTCATGGTACCGAAAAAACGGGTACCATATCTCATGGTACCCAAAAAACGGGTACCATCTGTCATGGTACCCAAAAAACGGGTACCATCTGTCATGGTACCCAAAAAACGGGTATCTTCTGTCATGGTACCCAAAAAACGGGTATCTTCTGTCGTGGTACCTAAAAACGGGTATCATCTGTCATGGTACCCAAAAAACGGGTATCTTCTGTCATGGTACCGAAAAAACGGGTATCTTCTGTCATGGTACCGAAAAAACGGGTACCATCTGTCATGGTACCCAAAAAACGGGTACCATCTGTCATGGTACCCAAAAAACGGGTACCATCTGTCATGGTACCGAAAAAACGGGTATCTTCTGTCATGGTGCCCAAAAAACCGGTATCTTCTGTCGTGGTACCAAAAAACGGGTATCATCTGTCATGGTACCCAAAAAACGGGTACCATCTGTCATGGTACCCAAAAAACGGGTACCATCTGTCATGGTACCCAAAAAACGGGTACCATCTGTCATGGTACCCATAAAACAGGTACCATCTGTCATGGTACCCAAAAACGGGTATCTTCTGTCATGGTACCCAAAAAACGGGTATCTTCTGTCGTGGTACCCAAAAAACGGGTATCATCTGTCATGGTACCGAAAAAACGGGTACCATATCTCATGGTACCCAAAAAACGGGTACCATCTGTCATGGTACCCAAAAAACGGGTATCTTCTGTCATGGTACCCAAAAAACGGGTATCTTCTGTCGTGGTACCGAAAAAACGGGTATCTTCTGTCATGGTACCGAAAAAACGGGTACCATCTGTCATGGTACCCAAAAAACGGGTACCATCTGTCATGGTACCCAAAAAACGGGTACCATCTGTCATGGTACCCAAAAAACGGGTACCATCTGTCATGGTACCCATAAAACAGGTACCATCTGTCATGGTACCCAAAAAAACGGGTATCTTCTGTCATGGTACCGAAAAAACGGGTACCATCTGTCATGGTACCCAAAAAACGGGTACCATCTGTCATGGTACCCAAAAAACGGGTATCATCTGTCGTGGTACCCAAAAAACGGGTATCATCTGTCATGGTACCGAAAAAACGGGTACCATATCTCATGGTACCCAAAAAACGGGTACCATCTGTCATGGTACCCAAAAAACGGGTACCATCTGCCATGGTACCCAAAAAACGCGTATCTTCTGTCATGGTACCCAAAAAACGGGTATCTTCTGTCATGGTACCCAAAAAACGGGTATCATCTGTCATGGTACCCAAAAAACGGGTATCTTCTGTCATGGTACCCAAAAAACTAGTATCATCTGTCATGGTACCCAAAAAACGCGTATCTTCTGTCATGGTACCCAAAAAACGGGTATCTTCTGTCGTGGTACCCAAAAAACGGGTATCTTCTGTCATGGTACCCAAAAAACTAGTACCATCTGTCATGGTACCAAAAAAAACTAGTATCATCTGTCATGGTACCCAAAAAACGCGTATCTTCTGTCATGGTACCCAAAAAACGGGTATCTTCTGTCGTGGTACCCAAAAAACGGGTATCTTCTGTCATGGTACCCAAAAAACGGGTACCATCTGTCATGGTACCCAAAAAACTAGTATCATCTGTCATGGTACCCAAAAAACGCGTATCATCTGTCATGGTACCCAAAAAACGCGTATCTTCTGTCGTGGTACCCAAAAAACGGGTATCTTCTGTCATGGTACCCAAAAAACGGGTACCATCTGTCGTGGTACCCAAAAAACGGGTACCATCTGTCATGGTACCCAAAAAACTAGTATCATCTGTCATAGTACCCAAAAAACGGGTATCTTCTGTCATGGTACCCAAAAAACGGGTATCTTCTGTCATGGTACCCAAAAAACGGGTACCATCTGTCATGGTACCCAAAAAACTAGTATCATCTGTCATGGTACCCAAAAAACGCGTATCTTCTGTCATGGTACCCAAAAAACGCGTATCTTCTGTCATGGTACCCAAAAAACGGGTATCTTCTGTCATGGTACCCAAAAAACGGGTATCTTCTGTCATGGTACCCAAAAAACGGGTACCATCTGTCATGGTACCCAAAAAACTAGTATCATCTGTCATGGTACCCAAAAAACGCGTATCTTCTGTCATGGTACCCAAAAAAACGGGTATCTTCTGTCGTGGTACCCAAAAAACGGGTATCATCTGTCATGGTACCGAAAAAAACGGGTATCTTCTGTCATGGTACCCAAAAAACGGGTATCTTCTGTCATGGTACCCAAAAAACGGGTATCTTCTGTCATGGTACCCAAAAAACGGGTACCATCTGTCATGGTACCCAAAAAACTAGTATCATCTGTCATGGCACCCAAAAAACGCGTATCTTCTGTCATGGTACCCAAAAAACGGGTATCTTCTGTCGTGGTACCCAAAAAACGGGTATCATCTGTCATGGTACCGAAAAAAACGGGTACCATATCTCATGGTACCCAAAAAACGGGTACCATCTGTCATGGTACCCAAAAAACGGGTACCATCTGTCATGGTACCCAAAAAACGGGTATCATCTGTCATGGTACCCAAAAAACGGGTATCTTCTGTCGTGGTACCCAAAAAACGGGTATCATCTGTCATGGTACCGAAAAAACGGGTACCATATCTCATGGTACCCAAAAAACGGGTACCATCTGTCATGGTACCCAAAAAACGGGTACCATCTGTCATGGTACCCAAAAAACGGGTATCTTCTGTCATGGTACCCAAAAAACGGGTATCTTCTGTCGTGGTTCCGAAAAAACGGGTATCTTCTGTCATGGTACCGAAAAAACGGGTACCATCTGTCATGGTACCCAAAAAACGGGTACCATCTGTCATGGTACCCAAAAAACGGGTACCATCTGTCATGGTACCCAAAAAACGGGTATCATCTGTCATGGTACCGAAAAAACGGGTATCATCTGTCATGGTACCCAAAAAACGGGTATCTTCTGTCATGGTACCCAAAAAACGGGTACCATCCGTCATGGTACCCCAAAAACGGGTATCTCCTGTCATGGTACCCAAAAAACATCCCTCCCTCCATCTCCTTTAATCTATGCCTGAACTGGGGAACCCCAGGGGAAATTTACCCAGATATGAGAGAGAGATGAATATAGATACACACAGATAAGTTTTCCTGCCGTGGTTTTACTTACTCACTTTAATACGAACCAGACAATAAAATAGTACACCAAGTGAATCAATGCTTTATTAAAATCACAATGTGCGTACTGTTTCAATTGCGTAGGTGTTACTTAATCGCATATGTGATGTGTTAGAAGTGGCTGAAAATGTGAAATTGTACGTTTTTCAACAAGGGGAAGTCATCTAAACATTAGGATCCTTGATTCAAAACGAAAGAAAGCGAAAGAAAAAAAATTTTTTTTTCAAATTTGTAAAAGCGACAGCTAAAGTCCCAGCTTTATGTACGGTTACTGTACCCTATAAGTAGTAACGTCACACAAAATATCATGCTTCTATCTTAAATACCAAAGCGGCCAAATGCGAATATCGGGATGAATTGTATTACGAAAATAATTCAAAGTCCTATGTTCACAGATGCCCATTTGGAACGCAATTGTCGGCCAAAGTGAGGCTCCTCCGGCAACTACAGGTAAACTAGCGTGTTACCCTTCTTCTTCCCCGTCCAACGACACCTCGACCGACACCCAGCGGCGGTCCAGAGAGGTTCTGCGACGTTTCAAAGTCCTTACTCTACTCCGACCTACGGAACGGTTGCCATCTTGGAACGTCATTTTCAGTCAACGTAGAGACGCTGAACCAGCTGACGAGTCACCAGTCTCTTGTTCTCCATGTCGCAAGTCCAGCGACACCTCAGGAGTCCGGCTGTGACGCTCCGGCGAAGCGTGGCGGCGTTCCGAACTTCTAGTGTCATTTAACCCTTGATAACTACGCCTCCTTCAATCTCGTCAGCTTTCTTGATGTTTTCAATCAGTACATCGTGTCTGTTTCAACCGAATTGTTTTGTGTCTTATCAAAGTGTTTGCAAGAGTAATTCAGTGCACAAATGACATCAAGAAGGCCGTAGTTTTGGTTGGATGCTATTAAAGTAATTAATAAAGGAGGAGAAACATTGAAGAAAATAGCTGCTGAGTCGTGAGTTACAGACAAACATATAGGAACGACATCACTCCAGCTGATATTCACTCTAGGTGCTTCGTTCAAACGCCACCTGTGTTTCAAACAGATCACTCTGCGTCAATTCTTTGTTAAGAAATGTGATTAAGATTTTTATATTTTGTAATATCTTATAAAAATTACTGTTAATAAACATAGCTTTTATCGTCATAGACGGCAAGTCTGCTTATTTAAGGAACAAAACTTTTATTTTCCCTATTACCCACATAACACGGATTATCTGAATTAGTCCGGAAAAACGAGGTTTTACTGTCTTTGTTTTTCTCTTAAGCATACAAAGAGAACGGAATTTCAAACCATCACATACCCACCAACGTTAGAGTAGTTGAAGTCAACTGTATTCCCATATTCCCCTTGTACCTACAACAAAGAGTGAGTAGAGAAAGCGATGAGATGGCTAGTTTACAACCCTCCCTTGACATGTTCACTCACACCTCAGTCTAATTTAAAGGAAGGGATGAAAGAACCTGTTATTTACAGACACTTGGTTCTACAGGGTTCTTAACCCTTCTATATTTGTTTACTCACGATTTTATTCTTGTTAAGTCTGAATTTCTTGCTCCGCGTGTTCCTTTCATTGCGCCCTTTAGATGCCCTCAACCAGCTCCCATATTAGTTTCATTCACACAGATATGAACTTTTGCTTTACCCCTTTGACTTTTACATTTTGGACAGAAAGAGACGCGAAAAAACCCCTCTTTGGTATTGCGTTCTCTTGACCTTATCGTTTATTCCTAACTTTTCTCTAAAGCGTTGATTCTTTTCACTTGCATCATCAGAATACTCATAATAAAACGACTAATGACGTATTTAATTTAATGAAATGATCATGATTATCATCGTCATCATTGTCATTATCATTATCAGAATTCAGATAACCGTTAATTTGTAGAAGACTGAATAGAAAAAGGCATGTGAATGTAAGACAGCAAACTATTCTTTTCCTGCTCAAAAATAGCCTTAGCAATTCAGATTAAACTTAATGTTTATGTAATGTTAAACGGAATGTTCATTTTTGAAATTACTAGATAGTTCATTTGGAACGAGCGCACGATTCAAATTCCCTGCAGGTACCAATTTCTATCGTGTAATATTCGCAAATAACTTTTATTAAATAATTATTACGTTTAAAGCTGTTATTCTTTAAATTTTTGATATTTTATTAAATCGGTATTACTGATCAAGGATATCTTTCTCGGTATTAATCTGCTTGTGCATTGCCTCTTGCTTCCTCTTAGATCAAAGGCATATGCAGTATTCGTTTGTCTGATTCATCGTGAAACACGCACACAAAATATCATTCGACAAAATACGCACGGAAAATGTTAATATCCTCAGAGACTTTAAAATTAATTTATTGCGAATTCAGTTTCCAAGTTTAGATGAGCAGAACAAAAATAATTGTACAGCGCCGAGACGCGAACCCGTGACCTTGGCGTTAACACACAGGACACATTCCGAGTTGAACCTCAGCACGTGTTCTCCAGGCGCTATGCCATTACCACCTCGCGACTTTTCATGTATAATTTAGGCCTTTGAGACTGTTTTAACCCTTTAATGGGCGTTTTAAGATTATTACTTAGCAAAAATTATTATGCATGTTATTTGAGATATAGTTTACGCTAAAATTTAAATAAGGCGTTATTTAATATGCTAGTTTTGAGTGGATAAGGCGTGTCTGTAATTTGTTGCAACCAAGTCAGGCTCTAAGTACAACAATCCATTTTCTTTTTACCTGATGTTGACTCACCTGGTACAGCATATATGTATATCGCATTTTCTACCAATAGCCTTTAAAACCTTCTTTATTCTAAGTTATTGTGACATTGGTTAACATCTCTATGGAGTAAGTTTGCCATAGATTATATGCTCCTTGGATGAGCGTAGCCAACGAGTAATATATAGAGAGGAAAAGCTTAACTGTGAAGTGTAATTCTGTTAAATTACTGTATGTGAGCTCATACCAACAGTAAAAGTCAGAGAAAATAAATAAGGAAATATTGAGTAAAGCGACACTGGTGTCAGAAATCAAACTACTGCCTCTATGGCAGATATTAATAACTGAAAATTGAGATTGTTACATTATATTTGTATAATTTTGTACAAATAATAACGTGTAAGACAAGGCAAACATATACTATAGAATTAATTCAGGAAATGATAGATAAACACTCACAAGAAGCCAAGGTTATAACATTGTACATAGAAATGGGTAAATAGCAATTCGTGTTTAGAGAAATCATTAGTAAACGTAACCAGGTAGTGAACTTTAGACACAAGGGTTCTGGGAAAGTTGTTGAATACCTTCTTAAGTCACGTAAGCTGGAATTATCACAAAGTCTGTATAAGGTAAGACATTAAATAAATTACTTGTAAAAATAGAAATATTCATAATAATTGACACAGCTTTAGTGATATGCACACAGAGCTGTCTTCCGCGATATTTCCTTTTCTTTGTGTTGCTTTCTGTGTGTGTATGTATTTTTTAATTTGAGGAGATCTATAGTAAAGCATTTACCGTGACATTTATATAGGAACCAGTGTTTTAAGGAATATGAGATCTACTACAGAGAAGGCCAACTTCTTCGTCATTGATCCAAAGCTTGATTTGCAATTAGCGGCTACTATCGCTAAGCCCCCCCCCTTTTCCCAGCATCCCTCTAAACCTTATTTTGCACCCCCACCCCCACCCTGACTGACTATAATCCACTCAGACGGGAGGGACTGTTATGATTTTGGAAGAGGGAATAATTCAACTTCGCCATTTTCACTCAAGTGGTTTAAAGCGTTCTAATTGTTTCCAGCTCCCATTAAAGTGATAGCGAGCGGGCGAGCGGGCGAGAGGCCTCTCGAGTGCTCTGTAACCATGGCAACAGCGCAAAACTATCACCTGCCTTTACACCCATGCAGAAACTCCTGTTTCATAACAATGTCAGTTCTGTTTCAAGTGTTTGGCAACTGACACAAATAACAAAGAATATCTCAGAGATGGTTAACTCAATAGTTAACTCAAAGACATGTTTTTTTTTTCTATTCAAGGGGCTTCAAAACATATATTTCTTGTGAAATCTCGATATTGAGTTTTTGTAGAGAAAGTAAAAATCTGATGTGTTGCACTCACATGACTTTCTCTACTCTTGTACTAACCAATCTTACAAACTCTTATTCCTGTATCTTCTGCATGTTAGTTGAGATAAACATTTGTACAAATTATCTTATTGCTTATTTCCTTGTAGGTGCAAGGGGAATATGAGGATACAGTAGACTTTGTTTTAAATCTTTTGAGATTCCGTTCTCGTTGTACGGCTAAAATATGAAAACTTAAGTTTTCGAACTCTCACACAAATAGCAAGTAATATCTCCGAAATGGTTAACTCTATCAAAAGATTTATTCAGACATAAATTGTGTGTTTTAGCAAGATCTTCATTTTTTGTATATTAAGATTTAGTCTGTCTCTTACGGTTTACGGGTTATTCAGAAGTCATCCAGAGTAAACAGGACTACATAGGCTATAACCTGAAAATTCAAAATATACATTTCATTTGTCACAAAAATATCTCAAACATATTACATTTTAATCAAAATCGTTAGGGTCATTTGCAAGAAAATCAAAATTTTTGAAAAATTTTCCATGTAAAGGGTAGTTTAGGGTGGGGCTATTTTCTTCAAAATCTTCGTGTCGCATCTTTTAAAGATGTTAAACTTAAATACAAACCTTGGTTTTTAATATACTTACCGTTTTTGAGTAATGCTGTCCACACACACACACACACACACACACACACACACATACACACACACACACACAAACTATTTTTACAGAAAGTAAAAAGTATAACCTTCAGGAATTAATGTAATAAATGCATCATTTTGTAATATTTAGAGACAGTTTGCGCCTGCGCAGTTGCTTTCCATTATTTATATTTTTGAATAGGTAGACGTTTAGTCGGCGGTCGGCGGCCGGGCGGTGGTTGGTTCGCACTGACTGAAGCTGTGCTTGTAATTAGCTTCGTTGAGAGAAATGTGCTTATCCTGCGGACAGGACCAGCCGCCCCGGCCCATATCTCATACATATTGGTTATTGTTATAATTCATATAATATGTAACAGCCCGCCCGTCCGTACGTACGTCAGTGATAGCACCGTTCTATGTATACGACACACAATTATTGCCTTAATCATCGCCCTGTTTTCACTCACGACTCTGCACCATGCCATGAAAATGTAACTACACTCACACAACTTTCTCAACACACTCTAAATTATATATTACAAGATATTATGGTTGTGTTTGGTGGATCGATATGAAACAAATACGGATGAAGATTGAGGCTATGACGTCACTGAGCCCAAGATGAGATCATTGGTCCGTGATATGAAGTTGTTGGGTGTGCAAGAGAAAACCTTGCAATTGTTTCCTGTCGTGCACAAGACGATATCCGGTCGGTCGCTCGGTCGCTCGGTCGCTCGGTCGGTCGGTCGAGTTACGTATCCTTTAGTGAGATGCAATGGTCCAGCAAACAGCATCCTGTCTCCCTCCGAGATATATCTGCAACAAGTCTACCTCACCATCATCTTCTCTTCCATTTATTCTATCTCAATTATCATCACTAGGGCTCGGAAGTTCATGCCCTAAAAAACACTGAAATATGCATGCAAATATGCTCTTAAAAACTTGAAAATATGCCAAGAAATATGCACTATTTAATTAAAACGATTGATGTCCCTTGAGTTAGATGAGTTAGTGTAAATAATAAATAAAGTTACCTTATTCCTTAGAGGTTGAAGCAGAAGTAGTCCTGCTGCTGGTATTAGCTGCTAAATTGCAGTTCACAACCAACACTTTGCACAAATTTTCAACTGTAAAACATCGTCTGTTGTCTCGCAAAACACTTTTGTAACGTGAAAAACTTCTCTCCACGTCACAAGATGTTATCAGGGCATATTTAAATGATGTTAACTGCTTCACAGAGAGAGTCAAGTCTCTTGGTGTGACAGATGGTTTTCTTTTGAGGATGTCTCGAATATCACACATTTGTTTATAACTAGAATTTTTTGAAATTACATAATTCACTTTCTCTTTCACTTTTTGTCCTATGCTACCAGGAACCAAACTTAGAACACATAGTTTTTTCAAAGACAGTGATTCATGCAAATAAATCATGCCGTTATGGCTGTTGGTAAGAAAGAAAAATGGGCAGATATGAAACTAAGATCCTCTTTTAACCCAGTGCCTGACAGAATATTTTGCACAGTTTCTATTGATGAAGCATCTTTCAAGTCCAATGAATTAACAACCTCTTCGGCTATTTCTATGTGCTCAGCATAATATAAAACTTCATCGACCCATGTTCCCCATCGAGTTAACACTGGTGCAGGAGGAAGTCAGATATTAGGTGCTGTTGATCTAAACAACTTAACTCTTTTAGGAGATTTAACAAAAATTATCTTCGTACTGGACACAAATCTATCTACCAATGGGAAAGAACCATTGTCTCAGAAATGCTACCAATATGAAAAATATTATACGGATAAAAAAATAAAAAAAGCATAAAAATTATTAAAATATGCAACATAGGGGCAATAATATTGAAATCTTCGTGAATTGCATCATCATGTGCAATACTGCTAATATGAAAAATATTATCCAGATAGAAAAGATTAATAAAAAACCATAAAAATCATTAAAATATGCAATATAGGGGCTATAATATTGAAATAATATGCATTTATGAAAAATCAAGAAAGTACGCAGTTATATGCAGCATAAAATCATGTCCAAATAACTGAAAATTCCGTAATTCGTGCACATAATGTAAAAGCATACATTTTTAACCCCTATGAAAAAACATGCAAATGCATGAACTTCCTAGCCCTAATCATCACACAGCAAGATCTACATTTTTATACAAAAGTCATCCAGAGTAAACAGGAATACGTGGGCTATAGCCAGAAAATTCAAAATATACCTTTTATTTGTCATAAAAATATCTTAAATATATGTCATTTTAATCGAAATCATTTGAGCCATTTTTGAGAGAATGAAAATTTTCGAAACATTTTCCATGTAAAGGGTAGTTTACGGTGGAGGAATTTTTTTCAAAATCTTGGTGTTTGTCGTATCCTTGAAATATATTAATCATAAACGACTTTTCTTTTTCAGTAATAGTCCACAGATACACACAAATACACTCAGACACACACGCACGCACACAGAGAGACACGCATGGTCTCTAAAATATAAAGGGGTACAAAGAAATAGGGTTTTATCACGAACATAAGGGCATAGAGAATATCTTACACTTCTCTGTCCTTGTAAGGGACAATAACTGTACGAGACGCACGTAGAAGAAGAAGAAGAAGAAGAAGAAGAAGAAGAAGAAGAAGAAGAAGAAGAAGAAGAAGAAGAAGAAGAAGAAGAAGGAGAATAAAGACAAGGGACGACCAGGTTAAGTGACTCCTGTGTGATATTTATTTGCTTACTACGGAGGCCACAGAAACACAAACGCACATTTGTATTCAACCCCTGCAGCTAAACCTCCGGCTAACGTAATTAAATATCCACTAAACCTTTAGAAACACAGTTACAACTATTCTTTTATTTATATCTACTCGGAGAAAAAGAAAGTTTTGCAGTATTTTGTACAAAAACACGTTATCTGCTATCGAGATGTCTCTTGGTTCGATTCCTGTCGACGGCATATTCTATATTCTATATGGACATTTTTATTTCTGTTGGGTTGTGAGTTTAAAAACCCCAACAGTAAGTTTCTTGGCATAAATAATTAATAATTACCATCTAAAGATTATTTAATCCTGGGATATAAAGTACTTGCAATAGTAAGTCACCATTGGGGTGATTGTCTCTGATGTGAGACTGGCTTTGTGGTTTACCAGGAGAAATACGAATTGGTTGGGAAATTCGGTGTCATTCTGTCAGGATGAAAGGTTACCGCTTATTTTTGTTATTATATTTTATTTGTTAATTTCAGTTTCTGGCAGCCCACATTGATGGTAAGATTAAAAGCTGATAAAACTTGAAGTGTGAAGTAAGAAATTAGTGGATGCGAAATTCCAACACGAAGGGTCATAGACTGAATGAATGTGAAAGTTAGCGGGGGTAAAGTTTCACGTGTTTTGGTGGAATTATTTCTTTGGTGGAAGGTTTTCAAAGCAGTGAAGATGGAAGTGAGTTTGGTAAACAGAGAACGTCAAACTTTGTGAGGGAGTTTTGTAAGATATAAGCAAACGAGCAACCTAAACTTCTACAAGCACCGGCCGTTCGGTCGCTCTGTTAAAAAATAATGGTCCACCGCAAATACATATACGCAAACCTACCTTATATGTGCCTTATGTTTACTTTCTCCAATAGGTATAGAAAGACAGTGAAAGGAGTGAGTCAAGGTTATGAGAAGTAACCAGTTGTCAGTTGTAATATCATGCAAGACTGTAGACTGTGTTAACATCAGTAAAAGAGAACTGTGTATTTGTGTAATTAGTGTATGAGAGACAGAGAAAGTGAAGAAAGACAGTGAAAGGAGTGAGTCAAGTTTATGAGAAGTAAACAGTTGTGAGTTGTAATATCATGAAAGACTGTAGACTGTGTTAACATCACTAAAAGAGAACTGTGTATTTGTGTAATTAGTGTATGAGAGAGAGACAGAGAAAGTGAAGAAAGACAGTGAAAGGAGTGAGTCAAGGTTATGAGAAGTAAACAGTTGTGAGTTGTAATATCATGAAAGACTGTAGACTTTGTTAACATCAGTAAAAGAGAACTGTGTATTTGTGTAATTAGTGTATGAGAGAGAGACAGAGAAAGTGAAGAAAGACAGTGAAAGGAATGAGTCAAGGTTATGAGAAGTAAACAGTTGTGAGATGTAATATCATGACAGACTCTAGACTGTGTTAAAATCAGTAAAAGAGAACTGTGTATTTGTGTAATTAGTGTATGAGAGACAGAGAAAGTGAAGAAAGACAGTGAAAGGAGTGAGTCAAGGTTATGAGAAGTAAACAGTTGTGAGTTGTAATATCATGAAAGACTGTAGACTGTGTTAACATCAGTAAAAGAGAACTGTGTATTTGTGTAATTAGAGTATGACAGACAGAGAAAATGAAGAAAGACAGTGAAAGGAGTGAGTCAAGGTTATGAGAAGTAAGCAGTTGTGAGTTGTAATATCATGAAAGACTGTAGACTGTGTTAACATCAGTAAAAGAGAACTGTGTATTTGTGTAATTAGTGTATGAGAGACAGAGAAAGTGAAGAAAGACAGTGAAAGGAGTGAGTCAAGGTTATGAGAAGTAAACAGTTATGAGTTGTAATATCATGAAAGACTGTAGACTGTGTTAACATCAGTAAAAGAGAACCGTGTATTTGTGTAATTAGTGTATGAGAGACAGAGAAAGTGAAGAAAGACAGTGAAAGGAGTGAGTCAAGGTTATGAGAAGCAAACAGTTGTGAGTTGTAATACCATGAAAGACTGTAGACTGTGTTAACATCAGTAAAAGAGAACCGTGTATTTGTGTAATTAGTGTATGAGAGACAGAGAAAGTGAAGAAAGACAGTGAAAGGAGTGAGTGAAGGTTATGAGAAGTAAACAGTTATGAGTTGTAATATCATGAAAGACTGTAGAGTGTGTTAACATCAGTAAAAGAGAACCGTGTATTTGTGTAATTAGTGTATGAGAGACAGAGAAAGTGAAGAAAGACAGTGAAAGGAGTGAGTCAAGGTTATGAGAAGTAAACAGTTGTGAGTTGTAATATCATGAAAGACTGTAGACTGTGTTAACATCAGTAAAAGAGAACTGTGTATTTGTGTAATTAGTGTATGAGAGAGAGACAGAGAAAGTGAAGAAAGACAGTGAAAGGAGTGAGTCAAGGTTATGAGAAGTAAACAGTTGTGAGTTGTAATATCATGAAAGACTGTAGACTGTGTTAACATCAGTAAAAGAGAACTGTGTATTTGTGTAATTAGTGTATGAGAGACAGAGAAAGTGAAGAAAGACAGTGAAAGGAGTGAGTCAAGGTTATGAGAAGTAAACAGTTGTGAGTTGTAATATCATGACAGACTGTAGACTGTGTTAATATCAGTAAAAGAGAACTGTGTATTTGTGTAATTAGTGTATGAGAGACAGAGAAAGTGAAGAAAGACAGTGAAAGGAGTGAGTCAAGGTTATGAGAAGTCAACAGTTGTGAGTTGTAATATCATGAAAGACTGTAGACTGTGTTAACATCAGTAAAAGAGAACTGTGTATTTGTGTAATTAGTGTAAGAGAGACAGAGAAAGTGAAGAAAGACAGTGAAAGGAGTGAGTCAAGGTTATGAGAAGTAAACAGTTGTGAGTTGTAATATCATGAAAGACTGTAGACTGTGTTAACATCAGTAAAAGAGAACTGTGTATTTGTGTAATTAGTGTACGAGAGACAGAGAAAGTGAAGAAAGACAGTGAAAGGAGTGAGTCAAGGTTATGAGAAGTAAACAGTTGTGAGTTGTAATATCATGAAAGACTGTAGACTGTGTTAACATCAGTAAAAGAGAACCGTGTATTTGTGTAATTAGTGTATGAGAGAGACAGAGAAAGTGAAGAAAGACAGTGAAAGGAGTGAGTCAAGGTTATGAGAAGTAAACAGTTGTGAGTTGTAATATCATGAAAGACTGTAGACTGTACTAACATGAGTAAAAGAGAACTGTGTATTTGTGTAATTAGTGTATGAGAGACAGAGAAAGTGAAGAAAGACAGTGAAAGGAGTGAGTCAAGGTTATGAGAAGTAAACAGTTGTGAGTTGTAATATCATGAAAGACTGTAGACTGTGTTAATATCAGTAAAAGAGAACTGTGTATTTGTGTAATTAGTGTATGAGAGACAGAGAAAGTGAAGAAAGACAGTGAAAGGAGTGAGTCAAGGTTATGAGAAGTCAACAGTTGTGAGTTGTAATATCATGAAAGACTGTAGACTGTGTTAACATCAGTAAAAGAGAACTGTGTATTTGTGTAATTAGTGTATGAGAGACAGAGAAAGTGAAGAAAGACAGTGAAAGCAGTGAGTCAAGGTTATGAGAAGTAAACAGTTGTGAGTTGTAATATCATGAAAGACTGTAGACTGTGTTAACATCAGTAAAAGAGAACCGTGTATTTGTGTAATTAGTGTATGAGAGAGACAGAGAAAGTGAAGAAAGACAGTGAAAGGAGTGAGTCAAGGTTATGAGAAGTAAACAGTTGTGAGTTGTAATATCATGAAAGACTGTAGACTGTGTTAACATCAGTAAAAGAGAACTGTGTATTTGTGTAATTAGTGTATGAGAGACAGAGAAAGTGAAGAAAGACAGTGAAAGGAGTGAGTCAAGGTTATGAGAAGTAAACAGTTGTGAGTTGTAATATCATGAAAGACTGTAGACTTTGTTAACATCAGTAAAAGAGAACTGTGTATTTGTGTAATTAGTGTATGAGAGAGAGACAGAGAAAGTGAAGAAAGACAGTGAAAGGAGTGAGTCAAGGTTATGAGAAGTAAACAGTTGTGAGTTGTAATATCATGAAAGACTGTAGACTGTGTTAACATCAGTAAAAGAGAACTTTGTATTTGTGTAATTAGTGTATGAGAGACAGAGAAAGTGAAGAAAGACAGTGAAAGGAGTGAGTCAAGGTTATGAGAAGTAAACAGTTGTGAGTTGTAATATCATGAAAGACTGTAGACTGTGTTACATCAGTAAAAGAGAACTGTGTATTTGTGTAATTAGTGTATGAGAGACAGAGAAAGTGAAGAAAGACAGTGAAAGGAGTGAGCCAAGGTTATGAGAAGTAAACAGTTGTGAGTTGTAATATCATGAAAGACTGTAGACTGTGTTAACATCAGTAAAAGAGAACTGTGTATTTGTGTAATTAGTGTATGAGAGAGAGACAGAGAAAGTGAAGAAAGACAGTGAAAGGAGTGAGTCAAGGTTATGAGAAGTAAACAGTTGTGAGTTGTAATATCATGAAAGACTGTAGACTGTGTTAACATCAGTAAAAGAGAACTGTGTATTTGTGTAATTAGTGTATGAGAGACAGAGAAAGTGAAGAAAGACAGTGAAAGGAGTGAGTCAAGGTTATGAGAAGTAAACAGTTGTGAGTTGTAATATCATGACAGACTGTAGACTGTGTTAATATCAGTAAAAGAGAACTGTGTATTTGTGTAATTAGTGTATGAGAGACAGAGAAAGTGAAGAAAGACAGTGAAAGGAGTGAGTCAAGGTTATGAGAAGTCAACAGTTGTGAGTTGTAATATCATGAAAGACTGTAGACTGTGTTAACATCAGTAAAAGAGAACTGTGTATTTGTGTAATTAGTGTAAGAGAGACAGAGAAAGTGAAGAAAGACAGTGAAAGGAGTGAGTCAAGGTTATGAGAAGTAAACAGTTGTGAGTTGTAATATCATGAAAGACTGTAGACTGTGTTAACATCAGTAAAAGAGAACTGTGTATTTGTGTAATTAGTGTACGAGAGACAGAGAAAGTGAAGAAAGACAGTGAAAGGAGTGAGTCAAGGTTATGAGAAGTAAACAGTTGTGAGTTGTAATATCATGAAAGACTGTAGACTGTGTTAACATCAGTAAAAGAGAACCGTGTATTTGTGTAATTAGTGTATGAGAGAGACAGAGAAAGTGAAGAAAGACAGTGAAAGGAGTGAGTCAAGGTTATGAGAAGTAAACAGTTGTGAGTTGTAATATCATGAAAGACTGTAGACTGTACTAACATGAGTAAAAGAGAACTGTGTATTTGTGTAATTAGTGTATGAGAGACAGAGAAAGTGAAGAAAGACAGTGAAAGGAGTGAGTCAAGGTTATGAGAAGTAAACAGTTGTGAGTTGTAATATCATGAAAGACTGTAGACTGTGTTAATATCAGTAAAAGAGAACTGTGTATTTGTGTAATTAGTGTATGAGAGACAGAGAAAGTGAAGAAAGACAGTGAAAGGAGTGAGTCAAGGTTATGAGAAGTCAACAGTTGTGAGTTGTAATATCATGAAAGACTGTAGACTGTGTTAACATCAGTAAAAGAGAACTGTGTATTTGTGTAATTAGTGTAAGAGAGACAGAGAAAGTGAGGAAAGACAGTGAAAGGAGTGAGTCAAGGTTATGAGAAGTAAACAGTTGTGAGTTGTAATATCATGAAAGACTGTAGACTATGTTAACATCAGTAAAAGAGAACTGTGTATTTGTGTAATTAGTGTACGAGAGACAGAGAAAGTGAAGAAAGACAGTGAAAGGAGTGAGTCAAGGTTATGAGAAGTAAAATAAAGTGATCACTAGACTGGTTTGAGCTTGTCGGAGTAACATTATTTAAGATGGCGGGGAAGTAGGCTATGCTAATGAACAGAAATGCACTCCGGAGCAATAAGTTGATAAGATTTGGAAATTTTACGATAATGCAGGAGACGATATCTAAGCAAAAAGTGCCTCCTGTCTGTCTCTCTTCACTATCACAATTTCCTCCTCCTCCTCCTCCTCCTCCTCCTCCTCCTCCTCCTCCTCCTCCTCCTCCTCCTCCGTCTTTTATTATTACGTTCGGAAGAAGAAGCCTTTTAAATGTTCTCCATTTGGATTTCAAGTGATCGACTCTGAGATCAATTCTTTCATCTTAATGTCATACCGGCGATGACGTCACCAGGGAAGCTTATTCCACAAGAGTTGGGCAAGTGAAGATTCCCTTCTTGTACCACTCACATGACTTTCTCTACTCACTCTACTCTTATTCCCATATCTACTACATGTTAGTTGTAGGTACAAGGGGTATATGGGAATACAGTAGACGTTGATCGATAGTCAACTGTTTTAAAGCTTTGAGATCCCGTTCTCTTTGGAGGCTGCGATATAAAAATTGAATAACGATGTTCCATTTGAGTATTCCAAAACTCAAACAAATAACAAGAAATATCTCCGAAATGGTTTATGCTACAAAAAAATTTATTCGGACATAAATTGTATATTTTAGAAAGATCTACATTTTTGTATATTAGTATTTGGTCTATTTCTTGCGGTTTACCAGTTAGGCAAAAGTCATTCAGAGTAAACAGACGTTTATGGGTTATACCCAGAAAATTCAAAATATACATTTCAATTGTGATAAAGATATATTAAACACATGTCATTATAATCAAAATCGTTTGAGCCATTTTCTAGAAAATCGTAATTTTAGAAATTTTTTCCATTTAAAGGATAGTTTAGGGTAGAGGAATTTTCTTCAAAATGTTCGTGTCGCATACTTGAAAGACATTAAACTTAAATAGGAACTGTGGTTTTTAACCGAGTTTTCGATTTTGACAGATTGACAGAGACGCGCGCGCGCACACACACACACACACACACACACACACACACACACACAAACACACACACAGACAAACACACACACACAAACACACACAAACACACACAAACACACACACAAACACACACACACAAACACACACAGACAAACACACACAGACACACACAAACACACACACACACACAGACAAACACACACACAGACAAACACAAACACACACACAGACAAACACACACACACACACAAACACACACACAAACACACACACAGACAAACACACACACACAAACACACACAAACACACACAAACACACACACAAACACACACACACACACAAACACACACAGACAAACACACACAGACACACACACAAACACACACAAACACACACACACAGACAAACACACACACAAACACACACACAAACACACACAAACACACACACAAACACACACACACAAACACACACACACAAACACACACAGACACACACACAAACACACACAAACACACACACACACAAACACACACAGACTTTCTTTTAAACAGCTGCTTTCGCTCCATATACTGCCAGAAATAGTAAGTTTGATAATTCTTCTGTCCTCGCAGAAGAGTGGCTGGAGAATGCGATATATTTGGAAGGTTTGTTGGTGTTTATGTTATACAGACAACACAGCGTCACTTCATTGAGAACGCTGCTCTTAAACAAATATTTTGCAACATTTGGCATTAACAGCGATGTTATTTGTCACAACAACTGACATGATGACGCAAGTGTTTGTTGTAGATCATACAGAGCGCTTCTGCACTTCACTAATATCATGTGTGTGCGTGTGTGTGTGTGTGTGTGTGTGTGTGTGTGTGTGTATTCACGTGGGTGCAATACAATACTTACTGTACTTGGTACTCGCAGTAAAGGAAAAGCTCGAAATCACATTTTTATAAGAATATTAGTTGAACAATGAGTAGAAAAGAGTCGCGTAAGTTAGTTTGTGAATGGAATGCGGTGGTACGTCACTGGGAAGTGAAACAAACGCGCCTATTGTGAGGCAGTGAGGCGATACAAATCCTTGTCAAGAGGAACCAACCTCTCGTACCTTCCTCAACTTCGTCAAGAAGTTCACTCAGATGAATGAATACAATGTTCCCTCCACCCAATGTTGCTAATTTCCACTCACTACAAGTAACATAGTTCCAGAGCTGCCAACTTCACCCCAACAACCTGCTCTTACTTACTTGTTTGTCTTACCAATATAAGACACCACAAATACCATCCTTATTATTATATTTCTTATAGATCCAGGACGCACTCGAATCACAGATTTGTTTTTGGAAGATCATTTACTCTAATTTATAAAAAGCGTGCAGATGTGAGATATGCTCCAACTCGTTTAAACTCACCCCTTGCAGGAAGCCTTTTTATGCGCCGCGCTCATTGTTGTACGCCACGTACACACAAACAATTGCGCGAGAGCGCCTGACTTTGAACTCCTTTGCGCATTCCCCAGCTTGGTATTCTTTGTTGTGCTCTGCGCCGGGCGTGACAGTGTATTATGCAACAAGAGGATAATGACAGTAATTACAACTTGTGTGTGTGTGTGTGTGTGTGTGTGTGTGTGTGTGTGTGTGTGTGTGTGTGTGTGTGTGTGTGTGTGTGTGTGTGTGTGTGAGGAGCATAACTGAAAAACGAGAAGTCGGTTAAAAGTCAAAGCTGGTTGTTCATCTTTGCGCTGCTTGCTGAAGTGAGAGAGTCACACTTTTCCACTGACCCAGCCTCGTAAAGTGACTGCTATCCACCAATGAAAACCCTGCATGTAGCAATAAATACTTCCCCGTCTACACACATGCCCATGTATCTCAAGGCAAACCTATCGTTTCTGGTATGTTCATTCAAATAATAACTAGTTTAATAACTAATACATTTGTCTCCTTGTTTTTGAAAGTTTTAAAGAATTTTTAGAATGATAAGAGATTGTACTCGAAGAGACCTTGGACCTTGGACAGAATATTCACTCTACTGAACACGTCCCACTCTCCTTTTCTGAGCATTTAGCCGTTATTATCCATCTTGATCTCCGCATCCTCTTTCTGCACTCTCTTAGCACCACGTGTCTTCATCATGGGTCCATTGTTGCTCAACTATCGAACTTGCTGGGACTTGTTACTTCCAACCTCAACTGCAACGACTTTTTCGATGTGCATCCCGAACTCGTCAACAGAATGAAGACAACAAACTACAGTTTTACTTTCGTTGTCTTCGGGATCTTCAGTAGAGCCCCGCTGCCTGCATAGATAGACACTACCGCGTGAAAATTTCATCCATTTATCGAAAACCGGTCAATCTTTACCACCTCATGCAGTCTTTCAAACGTCGTCGAGTTAATTTGATTCTGATGGTGCAAGACGAATCAGGGTTTAAACATGCTTCTCAATCTTCCATCTGCCCTACCTTTCGATCCTAATTTGCCGGTATTTTTAGCTTGAATGTCCTTCATTCTCCTTCTCTTCATTACCTCGACCACCTTTCTCCGAGCATGAATTTCTATGCCTTGAGCGACTCATTAGTTAGCCCGAAGTCTTTCTGCTCTTCTTCAGGGAAAGACCTCAAAAACTCCTGGTAGTGACGATCTGCCATGGAATTCTACCGTTTATGAGCGCAGTTTGGTGGCGCACATGTACCTCCTCTCACAGTGTTTGTCTGTGGCTCAAGTTTTGCCCTTGCTGAAAATTTATTCCCGACAAATAACCTGTAGGGTCTCTTGGTTCCTCTGGTAGGGCCCTTGTGCTCATCTCCCCTTCAAGGAGGTATTGGGCTGCTGAATGTTGGCTTCAAGTATTTGCCACTCTTCCTGTGTCTACCACTTGGAGACTTCTTGGTTAACTCATATGGATCTCCGAAATCCCGTGAATGTTCGACAGATTCCAGCCTCGTTAGGATATTTGAGGATTTATTTTATGGAGTGGAGTTATTCAGATACGAACTGTCAACAGATTGGCAACAGTATGGCAGAGAGAATTTACGACGAGCTCCTTCAAATGTGTGATCTACCGTCGATGAGTCTGTCACGTGTTGCACTCACTGTCCTCTTGATACCAAACACGTCAACGTCTCACCAACATATACTTACGTCATCAGTCGGATACTCCACTACATTGGATCGCCTCGCCCGGACTTCCGATTCCCATGTAAGCAGCACAACATTGACACGCCAGTCCCGGAAAGTGTCCCACCCCAGGTTGTGAGCACAAAACCTGCTCCAACACCCAGCACTGCTCCTAAGGAAAAACGTCCTCCCAAGAAGGGGAAGAAGAAAGCCTCTGTGGTGAAAAACACAGAAAAACCTACTGTGGCGAAGGATTCCAACAAAACTGTTGGAAAACTCTCCCCACCACCAGTACCCACAGCTCAAGCTGCGTCATCCAATCAACAAGCGGCAGAGACAGCCAATGCTAGCCCGTCCCAGCGGACTGGCTCAACCAACCACGAGGCAGCAGTGCCTCTACAAAACATCCCAGAACCAACCTTAGGGGACACATTCGCTTCCGAGGAGATGGCTGAATTCATCGAGTTGGCAACCTGGTTCGCCGACTTAGTTCAGCGTTCCCTCCCAATACTACGACGCTGCAGGGAAACCTTCAACAAACCCGGGATTTCCGCTGTGAAGAAGCACCTCGCGGTGCTTCAAACGGCTAAGGAACTCTACTCTAACTCCGTGAGCTCATAATGGCGCATAGAACTGTGCGTTCATTTAGAGCTGCGTTCTGGAACGCAAATGGAGTTAGAGACCAGAGACCTGGCCTGCTGGAGTTCGTGGACGGCCATGGGATTGATATCCTGATGGTCTGTGAAACGCACTTGCACGCTGGTGTACAGTTTAACCTGCCAAGTTACGCCGCTCATCGGTCTGATCGGGTCGGCCGACAGGGCGGTGGTACTGCCATTTTCATAAAGAACCATCTCACCCACACTCCTGTTACCATTCCTCCGCTACAACACCTGGAAGCAACCGCCATAAGGCTATCCTTGGGCGGGAACGATCTGGTGCTTGTAGCGGTATACGACCCGCCGGATGGTCACTTCTATGAAGCGGACATCACGGCACTCCTGAACCTACACCACAGGGTTTGCATTGCAGGCGACTTCAACGCAAAACACCCAAGCTGGCACAGCCGCACCCAGAACGTTAAGGGCCAGGGATTGTACCGTCTCATTAGCGGGAACCCCGCCCTTCACGCGCACGGGCCGAGAGGTCCAACCTACTACCCGGCACGCGGCGCCGCGGACATCATCGATTTCATGGTCATCAAAAACATACCATTTCACTTGGACCTCTCTGTGATTAACGATCTGGACTCCGACCACAACCCTGTTGTGGTGGATGCAGACGTTAATCTTACTGCCCTGGGAGTGCCGGACTGGGTGGATGAAGTCGACTGGGATGCAGCCGTCCTAGCCCTTCAAAACTCTGTGGAAGCAAATCCTCGAATAGACTCGATAGAGGCTCTCGAGGAGGCAGCCACGGGGTTTTCCACCTCCGTCCTAAACGCGGTGCGTGCTCACACGCATCGCATTCCTACCGAAGTACCAAACCCGACATCTATGCCTGTCCCACTAAAACGCCTCATTCAAGCAAAGAATGCTGTCAGACGGCTATGGCAGAGATTCCGACATCCTAGGATAGGAGTAATACACCAGAGGTTCAAATCCCTGGTGAGACGACTCCTAAGAAAACACAGGCAAGCAGCTTGGGACGAAACAATGCGTCGCGTAAACCTCCAAGAGAGGAAACCGTGGCGCATCGTCCGAGCCTTGAGGAAAGATAAATCTGCACACCAGCATCCAGTGCACAGCCCTCGGGGAAGACTTGTCTTTGAACCGAGGGAAAAAGCAGAGGCACTAGCAGACTATCTGGAGACTCAGTTCCAGCCTAGGGTAGATCCTCAGAACGATGACCATACTGTCCTCGTGGAACAAGCGGTAGAAGACTTCCTAGAAGTCCGACCCGCGGGCCACGAGGAGTTCCACATCCCGATAGTTACCCCTCGCGAGGTAACTAACACCATCCGGCACCTAAAACCTAGTAAAGCCCCTGGGCAGGACCGTGTAACAGCGGAAATGCTCCAGCACCTACCCCATAGAGCCGTGATGCACTTGACCCGCATTTACAACGCATGTCTCAGCATGTGCCACTTTCCAGCTGTCTGGAAACAGGCGCGTGTGGTATGCGTTTTGAAGCAGGGAAAGAATCCGGTTTTTCCATCTAGTTACCGTTCCATCAGCCTCCTACCAGTTGTCTCGAAAGTGTTCGAGAAACTGTTCCTGTCCCGCCTCGGACCTCTTTTGGAGGAAAAAGGTCTCCTACCGGAACACCAGTTTGGTTTTCGTTCTGGTCATTCCACGACTGAACAACTACTGCGTGTAGCCGAGAAAGCTTCCCTGGCTTACCAGGAGAGGGCTAAAACGGTGGCAGTGTTGCTCGACGTGGAAAAGGCATTTTCTACCACTTGGCATGAGGGGCTTGTCTACAAGCTCATACAGCAGGAAATCCCCCCTCCATACATTTACTTGGTGGCTAGTTTCCTACAGGAACGTAGCTTCCGGGTGAAGGTGGAGGGATCATTTTCCAGAGAGAGGCCCATTGGCGCAGGAGTCCCCGAGGGCAGTGTACTGTCACCGGCACTCTTCGCAGCTTACATGGCCGATCTCCCCACGCACCCAAACACACACATCTGTCAGTATGCGGACGATCTCATGATCTTCGCTACTAACAAGAACCCGGGCTATAGTTACCGACAAGTACAAGCCCACCTCTGTGCCATCAATAGATGGTGCGAGAACTGGCGTATGTCTATTAACCCGGAGAAAAGCTCTGCGATTCTCCTGGCTAATACGATAGCCAACCGGCTCCCGCTGGACCTCGTGCTTCGGCGCCGTCGGATCCCCTGGGTCACTACGGCGAAGTATCTCGGGGTCACGCTGGACCGGCGGCTGACTTATAGACATCACGTCAGGGGCAAAGTACTGCAAGGCCACGCTGCCCTGCGGCAGTTGTACCCCATCCTCAGTTCCCAAACCATGCCCCTACGCCTGAAGCTTCGGCTGTATCGAGCGATCATCCCGCCTCTGGTCCTGTACGGATGCGAGATCTGGGGAGTGGTGGCTAGGTCCACCTTCATCAGACTCCAGACGTTGCAGAACCGGGCATTAAGGATGATCTATGATACAGGCCGAAGATTTCCTGCCCATATCCTACACGAACATTCCGGTATCCCGTACATTGTCGACGTGATCAAAACTCGCGCTCGAACAATGTACAATAAACTCCAGAACCACCCTAACCCTCTGGTGAATACCCTGGGCCAATACGACCAGAGACAGCCGCGCCGACTACCATCCAAAAGATTGCCGAAGGACATCTTAAGTCCGGCGATCTAACTTCAAGATGGGAAAGGCGAAAATGCAATCTGTACTCAAAACAGAGCGAATCACCAGTTCAGTCCACCTCTCAGCGAGTGACTGACGGCCAGAACCCTGGTAGGAATTAGCGCGTAAAATTCGCGCACAGCTCACTTGCGAACCAATCCCTGCCTACAATCCCTCCCGTTACTATAAAAACCCCTGTTCAAACAAATTTCCCTGTAGTGACACCGTCAAAACCATCGCGCAGGTAAAGCCGTATGACGGCTAGGTACTGCGGTAAAGACACTCGACCGGAGGAACATTCACCTCACCTCCGTTCGACTCGAACTGGCGTCTGGCGTCATTGCCTTGAGTATCGCCTACATCCTTTGGAATTTCCCTGGAGAATTTGATGCAGCAGTATTTGTTGCGCGATGAAACATTTGCTCATGACTGTCTGTGTTTCTGTTTTTGACCACAAGAAAAGTTTCTGGTGAAGACTGAGACAATGTTCATAATGAACCACGCTCAGGGTGTCCACAGACGTCTATGACATCGACATACAAAAGTTTGCAAAACATTATAGCAAATATTGAAGCAAATGTTATCTTATTCATGTTAATAGAAATAAATATTTGCAGAAATTATTTTATTGCATGACCGCCTCCGCAGCGCACTTGGTAGCACGCTTGCCTCTGACACAGAGGAGGCGGGTTCGATCCCCGGTAGCACCATCGGGATTTTATCCCCTCTGGGAGGTCTAGCACGGGATACACTCAGCCTCATTATGTCCCGGGGAAGTAGCGACCCAGGTCGAGAAGACCGCATGACTGGCCGGGAGGGCTCGGGGCGCTGGCCACGTCCCACCCTTCAGTACTGCAATCCACCAATGACGCCTGTAGTGGGCAGAGGTGGCGGACGCAGTGGCTGGGCGGTAGGCTGTCGTGCCGGGCTTTAGTATCTTACTGCGTATCTCCTATTAGCTACAAGGGAATTATGGAAACACAGTAGGCTTTAAGTGATAGTCAACTATTTTAAAGCTTTGAAATTACCTTCTCTTTGCACGGCTAAGATATAAAAACACGAATAGAAATCTTCTATTTGTGGATAATATTGCTGAAGTCAGACGAATAACAAGGAATATCCCCGATAAGGTTCATTGCACAAATAAATAGCAAGATTTGGTCTATGTGTTACGGCTTACCAGTTATGCGAAGGAGTAAACAGGACTACATAGGCTATAGCTAGAAAATTCAAAATTTGTGATAAAAATATCTTAAGCATATGTAATTTTAATCAAAATTGTTAGACTATTTTCCAGAAAATTTTTGCATGTAAACCGAGTTTTTGTTTTTAGGTTGTATTGTTGACAGACACGTGCACTTCCTCTACCAGGTACACGTGGCAGAGAAAGGTTGATTTCGTATTCCCTGTATGAAGACGAGAAGCTCATGAACTATGTATGAACAAATCTCTCCTTGAGCTGTAATCACTTACGTAAAGACAGACGTTGTGGTTTATATTTTAATGTGACGTCAGAAGCAACAATAACACTGTCAGCAGCGCCACGCACAATAGAGGTCAGGAGTAGAACATAATTCATGGAGACGTTCAAGATTTCACAGAGCGTGCCTGTCTGCCTGTCTGCCTGTCTCTTGCACACGCCTGTCACTATTTATTGCTACCTCGCATATTTATCCTTAAACAACACAGTGTAATGTTGGCAAATATGTGCACTTCACCTGGGCTAATGGCCGCGTGTAAACTCGGTTAATATTAACTCAGCTTACAAAACTTGGGCTTCCTACGTACACTAATAGCTTAGAAATTAGGATCACATTTATTGCTTACGTCACTAATAAACACCTTCGTGATAAAAACTTTCAATCTATATTTTAATTATAGGTTCAATTTCGCTATATACTTCTGTCTTCTTTGTGTTTTTTGCCTAAAATTGTAATTTCTCTGGTTGAAAATTCAAAATATATACTTAAACACATCTGACAATAAAACAATTTTTAACTTCTCTACTACAAATAGTATTGTATTCCACCCAAAAAGTGAGTTTCAATATTTCACCGCAAATACACGTTTTGAGACCCCCCTGAATACATTTTAGAAGTGTGTGTATGGCTTAAAAACAAAAATAGGTATAGAAACTTAACATTCTTCAAGGATACGACACGAAGATTTTGAAGACAATTCCTCCAGCCTTTAGTTGGAAACTTTTTCGAACATTTTCATTTTCTGAAAAATGGCTCTAATGATTTTGATTAAAATGCCAATGTTTACTACATTTTTATGGCAAATGAAGTGTATATTTTTAATTTTTTGAACATAATCTCTAAAGCACTCTTCCTTCTGAATGACTTTGTCATACCTCGTAAACCGTAAGCGGACGATTTAATTTTCATATAGCTTTTTCCGGAGTGACCCATTTCCGAGATATTCCTGCTTATTGGTTTCAATTTTGAATTACATATATTTTCCTCTAATTGCGTGGTACATAATGTAAAAATTAGATGTGTTGCACTCACATGACTTTCTCTACTCTTGTACTAACCATTCTTACAAACTCTTATTCCTATATCTTCTTCGTGTTAGTTGAGATAAACATTTGTACAAATTATCTTATTGATATTTTTCTTAGAGCTATAAGGGGAATGTCGGAATGCCGTACATATACTTTAAGTGGCAGTAAAATATTTTAATACAGAATATTCAAAATACACATTTCATTTGTCAGAAGATATCTGGAACATATCTCGAAAAATTATCCATGTAAAGGGTAGTTTAGGATGGAGGAATTTTCGCCAAAATCTTCGTGTCGCATCCTTGAAAGATGAATACTTAAAATCAAAACCACACAGACTCACACAGACACACACAGACCCATAAACACACACATACGTTTTCCTAAAAGTGCTTCTTTTGACTTCAGGGGCCTCATAACCTATTTTCGATGAAATCTCGACATGGCATTTTTGTGTGGAATACAATATTTACTCTAGTGGAGTAAAATGATGATCCATAATGGATCAGAGTGGAGCGTGTTGAGTCAGGAGTTTTTCAATCACACTAAATCCAGTTTTATGCAACGCGCTCGCTCGACTAGAAGGTAAACTACGGCGGACCAAATCGCATCGTTCACGCGGCTAATGTCAGGTGCGAACTGTCATTGGCTCGCGTTGCCACAGCGTGCACCGCACGTCACAACTATCTCATGTACTACGAGATACGAGATAAACCTGGTAAAGTTGATATTCTATTAGAAGCATCTAATCTTCACTCCCCGTTACTTCAGGAGAGTCTAAGCGTGGCACAGTGGCCCACCCAATATCTAATTCCCCAAACGTGTGTCTATTTACATATAAGTTTTGTTTACCCCCAGCCCCGCAAGCGTTATATATAAACCAGAGGTCCGGCGTTCGAAACCACGCGATCAATAGCAGTTTGTTTGTTACAAGGTAACGTGGGCAGCTGTTTCAAAATGAAATTATAAACAATATAGAAGCACTGGACCGAATCTTCTCCGCCTGGCGTTGTGCATTTGTCTATAAGGCACAAAGACAGAGGTACCAACTGAGCAAATAAATATAACCATACGCTCTGACAATTGTGTTCACGTTGGGAGAGAAATTATACAATAACCGCACACAAAGAGACAATTTATAGTTTATACAGAGTTTACACATTTCAAACACTGCACGTTTTAATATACTCTAAATATATACACAAGGAAAACGAACACTCGCATCAAAAACTAAGTTATAATTAAAGCACAATGTTGAGTAAGGATTTAAAAACGGACAAAATCTGATGTGACAACGCTTTCAGAGTCCTAAAATAAAAAACTGACTCACTCTCATAAAAATTGTTGCCTGTCTGTGTGTCGTTAAATCATATACTTATGATACATCCACCTCATCCATCCTCCTGTCAGGAACATAGACACAAAAGATCACCTTTCAGTCGAGGTACTAAGTCCCTCTCCGTAAGTTGTCATTGAGTCATATATACTTATGATACATTCACCTCATCCATCCTCCTGTCAGGAACATAGACACAAAAGATCACCTTTCAGTCGAGGTACTAAGTCCCTCTCCGTAAGTTGTCATTGAGTCATATATACTTATGATACATTCACCTCATCCATCCTCCTGTCAGGAACATAGACACAAAAGATCACCTTTCAGTCGAGGTACTAAGTCCCTCTCCGTAAGTTGTCATTGAGTCATATATACTTATGATGCATTCACCTCATCCATCCTCCTGTCAGGAACATAGACACAAAAGATCACCTTTCAGTCGAGGTACTAAGTCCCTCTCCGTAAGTTGTCATTGAGTCATATATACTTATGATACATTCACCTCATCCATCCTCCTGTCAGGAACATAGACACAAAAGATCACCTTTCAGTCGAGGTACTAAGTCCCTCTCCGTAAGTTGTCATTGAGTCATATATACTTATGATACATTCACCTCATCCATCCTCCTGTCAGGAACATAGACACAAAAGATCACCTTTCAGTCGAGGTACTAAGTCTCTCTCCGTAAGTTGTCATTGAGTCATATATACTTATGATACATTCACCACATCCATCCTCCTGTCAGGAACATAGACACAAAAGATCACCTTTCAGTCGAGCTACTAAGTCCCTCTCCGTAAGTTGTCATTGAGTCATATATACTTATGATACATTCACCTCATCCATCCTCCTGTCAGGAACATAGACACAAAAGATCACTTTTCAGTCGAGGTACTAAGTCCCTCTCCGTAAGTTGTCATTGAGTCATATATACTTATGATACATTCACCTCATCCATCCTCCTGTCAGCAACATAGACACAAAAGATCACCTTTCAGTCGAGGTACTAAGTCCCTCTCCGTAAGTTGTCATTGAGTCATATATACTTATGATACATTCACCTCATCCATTCTCCTGTCAGGAACATAGACACAAAAGATCACCTTTCAGTCGAGGTACTAAGTCCCTCTCCGTAAGTTGTCATTGAGTCATATATACTTATGATACATTCACCTCATCCATCCTCCTGTCAGCAACATAGACACAAAAGATCACCTTTCAGTCGAGGTACTAAGTCTCTCTCCGTAAGTTGTCATTGAAGTTTATGTGAACTGTCGTGTATTGTTATTTTCAGTAAGTTTTGTTTGCCAATTTATAGTTGGTAAGGTGAACAGGTGGGTGTTGTTTCAAGCCTTGCATGCAATTATTGGTTTCTAATAAGCGCATATTTAGGAGGTAGACGGTGTAGGGTAAGTGCTTGTCAGCACATATTGGCGGAGGTTGGAATAACCCTCATATTTCATACACGCTCGCTCTCGTTCGTTTGGCACAGTTCTTATCAATCTATTTGGACCTTGTTCAAGAAGCCGGGTTGGACTCAAGTTTTCCACGTCTATGGGCTCTCCTTCAGTACTCACTCTCAGATATAAGTACTTATCTACGCCGGGTACAACAAATAGTCTAGGTCTACAAAAACTCCGCATTGAAAATGCGGGGAAAACAAAGTTCTCTATACGTTGTACCAAAGCAGCTGCGAATAAAGAAATAGGGATTTAAGTAGAGTCCAAACTGTTCTTGGAAACGTTCAGATATTTCTTGCTTTCTCAAAAATACCTTCGAAATTTAAATAAATGTATAATACGTTTAACATATATGTATCCCGGGAGGTTCGCCTGTTCCTTATTATTTTGGACAAAACCAACACTTCATACTTTGGAAGCACCAAGGTTGAAATTATCGTGCTGCTTGATCACTGCTAGCTATGTAAATCTGACCTGCTCTACATGGGAAAATAGGCCTTAGCAACACTCCGTTCCAAAAGCATGCGCTGCTAATGTCTACTGTATTCTCTTATTCCCCTTGTACCTACAACAAATAAGGCATAAAAATATTACAAGAGTGAGAATCTTCCTACAAAATAAAAAAAAAACATAAAAGTTTTGGTACACGTTTAAAAAAAGTGATATACTGAACTGAAGAGTTTTCAAGTTCAATTTACGAAGCAGTGTTATAAACAATAATTATAATTTAAAGGCAGGCAGGCAGGCTAGCTAGCTCCAAAGAGGCCGGTATACAACTCGCACTTATCTTCGGGCACTTGTAAGCAGGTCTACAAATCATTTCTTTTGATTTCTTTCATGGCCTTCGTCATTTCCTTCCTTTGCAAGAGCACACAGGTGGCCGTGTCTTTTTTATTTTATATCCTCGCTTAGTGAAAGTGGCGTCACGTCCCGTCCCGGAGGAAACCAGGGACATGATTTCACCTCACCTTCATATTATCTCTTATAAATTAGATCACACGTATTATCATATTACTTGTGATAATAGAAGGAGCTAGACTAGGTCACTATTATACAGGACAAGCAGCTATATATGAAATAGTCCATATAAATATAATTCACAGTCTGACTCACTCTCACTCTACTTGAGAATTTATCAGTTAGATCACACGTATTATCATATTACTTGTGACAGTAGAAGGAGCTAGGCTAGGTCACTATTATACAGCACAAGCAGCTATATATGAAATAGTCCATATAAATATAATTCGACAGTCTGACTCACTCTCACTCTACTTGAGAATTTATCAGTTAGATCACACGTATTATCATATTACTTGTGATAATAGAAGGAGCTAGACTAGGTCACTATTATACAGGACAAGCAGCTATATATGAAATAGTCCATATAAATATAATTCGACAGTCTGACTCACTCTCACTCTACTTGAGAATTTATCAGTTAGATCACACGTATTATCATATTACTTGTGATAATAGAAGGAGCTAGACTAGGTCACTATTATACAGGACAAGCAGCTATATATGAAATAGTCCATATAAATATAATTCACAGTCTGACTCACTCTCACTCTACTTGAGAATTTATCAGTTAGATCACACGTATTATCATATTACTTGTGATAATAGAAGGAGCTAGGCTAGGCCACTATTATACAGGACGAGCAGCTATATATGAAATAGTCCATATAAATATAATTCGACAGTCTGACTCACTCTCACTCTACTTGAGAATTTATCAGTTAGATCACACGTATTATCATATTACTTGTGATAACAGAAGGAGCTAGGCTAGGTCACTATTATACAGGACAAGCAGCTATATATGAAATAGTCCATATAAATATAATTCGACAGTCTGACTCACTCTCACTCTGCTTGAGAATTTATCAGTTAGATCACACGTATTATCATATTACTTGTGATAATAGAAGGAGCTAGGCTAGGCCACTATTATACAGGACAAGCAGCTATATATGAAATAGTCCATATAAATATAATTAGTGGTCACACGTATTATAATTTACTTATTGGGCCTATAATTTGGTATGCAGAAAGTAAGATATTTCCGGCAGAACAATGCCCGAGTTCGGTGTGGCATACGTCTGTACGTTTATAGCTGCACTTAATTAGTGGTTAAAATACGGCTTCGGGAACCTGTATTTTGGTGAGGTAATATTTCTGTTTCGCAGTTTTTCGGTTTTTGATGACGTTTACCATCAAGTGTGTGGACAGACAACTACGGCTGGGAGGGACAGTGTTTTGAAAGCGGTTACTCAAGTAGTGGCCGGAAGTTAAACAGTTATTTTAACGAGGTAGACATTCATATGCAGATGTATTTGTAACCTGGATAATTACACAGTCTTCCTGAATAAAAAGTTGTTGTAACCAGTTTTTGTTTATAAAACATGCATATTGTGATGAAGGATGTCGAAAACACGTTTATTAATTCCTGTTTCAGTAAGTTGGTCTTTATCACAGGGAATATGGTGCAGACATTAGAAATACGCCTGTTTAGGACATACAAGGTAATATATAGCTAAGCAATTAAACAAATGGAAATGAAATTATTATTATTATTATTATTATTATTATTATTATTATTATTATTATTATTATTATTATTTTTTTTTTTTTTTTTTTTTTTTTTTGCGTTCTCTACTGTATATTTGCCCCCATGAATCCAGAAAAATCAAGATATTCTAAAAAATACTACATGTGTAAGACATTTTCATTACAAATGAAATTTATTTATAGAATTTTAAGGGAATGTGCTCGAAAGTTCCTTTCATTCTGAATGACTTGGATAAGTGTTAAACTGTGAGAGATATAAAGGAAATCTTATTGCATAAAATAGGAGATTTCATTAAAAACAATTTTTGTCAAATATATTTTTGCGTAGATGAACATTTTCGAGATATTCTTGTTATATTTTAGCTAGCAACAATATATGACAATGAATATTATCCCAACATCTTTTGATCGGTCACCATGAACAATGGCATGTGTCTTTTTCATGAAGGATTTTCCTGTATATTCATATGATATTCTGTACTCACTTTTCTTTTACGTAACAGTTTTCTACTTACTGTTCCAGATACAAAAGTGAATTAAGGAATATTTGATATACAATATTATAAGAGAAGGTGTGAGTGGGGTGGGGTGGGGTGGGGTGGGCTGGGGTGGGGTGGGGCCCACAAGAAGGTCAAGAAGTTGTTATGAAGTGCTCAATTAGTTACTCACCTGAGCGCTAGGTATTCCTACCCTTGAGACGGACGAACGGACAAAGGGGGGCAACTTAAGTGCGTGGTTTTCCTCTCACTGAAACATTTCGTGAACAAAGGAGGCCACGACCCAAAGCCGCTGCCGCCGCCGCACCCACCTTGCTAAATGTTTGCGTGGCCGTAACCGTGTCAAACACAAAAAGTTAGCGATTCTGTCGAAACCTGCCGAATATCCTCTACTCCTCTTGGTGTCAAACCTGCCGAATATCCTCTACTCCTCTTGGTGTCAAACCTGCCGAATATCCTCTACTCCTCTTAGTGTCAAGACTTGGCTTTAGAATACTTGCAATATTCTTACAACATCTTATTCATGCCTCTATCTACTTCGTGTTAATAGACATTACCATTTGTACAAATTACTTTATTACTAATATTCTTGTAGGTACAGGGGGCACATCCTTAAAACATGTTAAACTTAAATACCAATTTTGGTTTTTAACCGACCTTTCTTTTTTGTGTTATGCTATAGTTATGCACAGACCAGCACACACACACACACACACACACACACACACACACACACACACACATGGATCTTTGGATTCAAGGACCTCAAAACATACTTCCAGTGAAATTTCCACATCGAATTTTTGGATGGATTACCACACTTCCTGTACTGACTATACGTAGTAGAGAAAGTAAAAAATGAACTCTCCTATCGTATTTTCGGTGTAACACAATACTTCCACTACACGTGGTGGAGAAATTGAAAATTCAATCACTTAATGATATTAAATGAGGTAGTTGGTGATCCCGCCCTTGCTCCTTAACGAGCCATTAACAGACAAGCGTCTGGTTCATCGACGGTACCTTCCTCATTTGCTTCAGTCAAACGATCTCAGCCTAGGGAATCAAGGTTCACATACCCGCCAGGGATAGTGTGATACATAGGCACAACCCTTACTGCAGAACACGTTCTCAAGTAGAGTGAGAGTGAGTCAGACTGTCGAATTATATGGACTATTTCATATATAGCTGCTTGTCCTGTATAATAGTGACCTGGTCTAGCTCCTTCTATTATCACAAGTAATATGATAATACGTGTGATCTAACTGATAAATTCTCAAGTAGAGTGAGAGTGAGTCAGAGTGTCGAATTATATTTATGTGGACTATTTCATATATAGCTGCTTGTCCTGTATAATAGTGACCTAGCCTAGCTCCTTCTATTATCACAAGTAATATGATAATACGTGTGATCTAACTGATAAATTCTCAAGTAGAGTGAGAGTGAGTCAGACTGTCCAATTATATTTATGTGGACTATTTCATATATAGCTGCTTGTCCTGTATAATAGTGACCTAGCCTAGCTCCTTCTATTATCACAAGTAATATGATAACACGTGTCATCTAACTGATAAATTCTCAAGTAGAGTGAGAGTGAGTCAGACTGTCGAATTCTATTTATATGGACTATTTCATATATACCTGCTTGTCCTGTATAATAGTGACCTAGCCTAGCTCCTTCTATTATCACAAGTAATATGATAATACGTGTGATCTAACTGATAAATACTCAAGTACAGTGAGAGTGAGTCAGACTGTCGAATTATATTTATATGGACTATTTCATATATAGCTGCTTGTCCTGCATAATAGTGACCTAGTCTAGCAGCTTCTATTATCACAAGTAATATGATAATACGTGTGATCTAACTGATACATTCTCAAGTAGAGTGAGACTGAGTCAGACTGTCGAATTATATTTATATGGACTATTTCATATATAGCTGCTTGTCCTGTATAATAGTGACCTAGTCTAGCTTCTTCTATTATCACAAGTAATATGATAATACGTGTGATCTAATTGATAAATTCTCAAGTAGAGTGAGACTGAGTCAGACTGTCGAATTATATTTATATGGACTATTTCATATATAGCTGCTTGTCCTGTATAATAGTGACCTAGTCTAGCTTCTTCTATTATCACAAGTAATATGATAATACGTGTGATCTAACTGATAAATTCTCAAGTAGAGTGAGAGTGAGTCAGGCTGTCGAATTATATTTATATGGACTATTTCATATATAGCTGCTTGTCCTGTATAATAGTGACCTAGCCTAGCTCCTTCTATTATCACAAGTAATATGATAATAGGTGTGATCTAACTGATAAATTCTCAAGTAGAGTGAGAGTGAGTCAGACTGTCGAATTATATTTATATGGACTATTTCATATATAGCTGCTTGTCCTGTATAATAGTGACCTAGTCTAGCTCCTTCTATTATCACAAGTAATATGGTAATACGTGTAATCTAACTGATAAATTCTCAAGTAGAGTGAGAGTGAGTCTGACTGTCGAATTATATTTATATGGACTATTTCATATATAGCTGCTTGTCCTGTATAATAGTGACCTAGCCTAGCTCCTTCTATTATCACAAGTAATATGATAATACGTGTGATCTAACTGATAAATTCTTAAGTAGAGTGAGAGTGAGTCAGACTGTCGAATTATATTTATATGGATTATTTCATATATAGCTGCTTGTCCTGTATAATAGTGACCTAGTCAAGCTCCTTCTATTATCACAAGTAATATGATAATATGTGTGATCTAACTGATAAATTCTCAAGTAGAGTGAGAGTGAGTCAGACTGTCGAATTATATTTATATGGACTATTTCATATATATAGCTGCTTGTCCTGTATAATAGTGACCTAGCCTAGCTCCTTCTATGATCACAAGTAATATGATAATACGTGTGATCTAACTGATAAATTCTCAAGTAGAGTGAGAGTGAGTCAGACTGTCGAATTATATTTATATGGACTATTTCATATATAGCTGCTTGTCCTGTATAATAGTGACCTAGTCTAGCTCCTTCTATTATCACAAGTAATATGGTAATACGTGTGATCTAACTGATAAATTCTCAAGTAGAGTGAGAGTGAGTCTGACTGTCGAATTATATTTATATGGACCATTTCATATATAGCTGCTTGTGCTGTATAATAGTGACCTAGCCTAGCTCCTTCTATTATCACAAGTAATATGATAATACGTGTGATCTAACTGATAAATTCTCAAGTAGAGTGAGAGTGAGTCAGACTGTCGAATTATGTTTATATGAACTATTTCATATATAGCTGCTTGTCCTGTATAATAGTGACCTAGTCTAGCCTCTTCTATTATTATCACAAGTAATATGATAATACGTGTGATCTAACTGATAAATTCTCAAGTAGAGTGAGGGTGAGTCAGACTGTCGAATTATATTTATGTGGACTATTTCATATATAGCTGCTTGTCCTGTATAATAGTGACCTAGTCCGTCTCCTTCCATTATCACAAGTAATATGATAATACGTGTGATCTAACTGATAAATTCTCAAGTAGAGTGAGAGTGAGTCAGGCTGTCGAATTATATTTATATGGACTATTTCATATATAGCTGCTTGTCCTGTATAATAGTGACCTAGCCTAGCTCCTTCTATTATCACAAGTAATATGATAATACGTGTGATCTAACTGATAAATTCTCAAGTAGAGTGAGAGTGAATCAGACTGTCGAATTATATTTATATGGACTATTTCATATATAGCTGCTTATCCTGTATAATAGTGACCTAGTCTAGCTCCTTCTATTATCACAAGTAATATGATAATACGTGTGATCTAACTGATAAATTCTCAAGTAGAGTGAGACTGAGTCAGACTGTCGAATTATATTTATATGGACTATTTCATATATAGCTGCTTGTCCTGTATAATAGTGACCTAGTCTAGCTTCTTCTATTATCACAAGTAATATGATAATACGTGTGATCTAATTGATAAATTCTCAAGTAGAGTGAGACTGAGTCAGACTGTCGAATTATATTTATATGGACTATTTCATATATAGCTGCTTGTCCTGTATAATAGTGACCTAGTCTAGCTTCTTCTATTATCACAAGTAATATGATAATACGTGTGATCTAACTGATAAATTCTCAAGTAGAGTGAGAGTAAGTCAGGCTGTCGAATTATATTTATATGGACTATTTCATATATAGCTGCTTGTCCTGTATAATAGTGACCTAGCCTAGCTCCTTCTATTATCACAAGTAATATGATAATAGGTGTGATCTAACTGATAAATTCTCAAGTAGAGTGAGAGTGAGTCAGACTGTCGAATTATATTTATATGGACTATTTCATATATAGCTGCTTGTCCTGTATAATAGTGACCTAGTCTAGCTCCTTCTATTATCACAAGTAATGTGGTAATACGTGTAATCTAACTGATAAATTCTCAAGTAGAGTGAGAGTGAGTCTGACTGTCGAATTATATTTATATGGACTATTTCATATATAGCTGCTTGTCCTGTATAATAGTGACCTAGCCTAGCTCCTTCTATTATCACAAGTAATATGATAATACGTGTGATCTAACTGATAAATTCTTAAGTAGAGTGAGAGTGAGTCAGACTGTCGAATTATATTTATATGGACTATTTCATATATAGCTGCTTGTCCTGTATAATAGTGACCTAGTCAAGCTCCTTCTATTATCACAAGTAATATGATAATATGTGTGATCTAACTGATAAATTCTCAAGTAGAGTGAGAGTGAGTCAGACTGTCGAATTATATTTATATGGACTATTTCATATATAGCTGCTTGTCCTGTATAATAGTGACCTAGTCTAGCTCCTTCTATTATCACAAGTAATATGGTAATACGTGTGATCTAACTGATAAATTCTCAAGTAGAGTGAGAGTGAGTCTGACTGTCGAATTATATTTATATGGACCATTTCATATATAGCTGCTTGTGCTGTATAATAGTGACCTAGCCTAGCTCCTTCTATTATCACAAGTAATATGATAATACGTGTGATCTAACTGATAAATTCTCAAGTAGAGTGAGAGTGAGTCAGACTGTCGAATTATGTTTATATGAACTATTTCATATATAGCTGCTTGTCCTGTATAATAGTGACCTAGTCTAGCCTCTTCTATTATTATCACAAGTAATATGATAATACGTGTGATCTAACTGATAAATTCTCAAGTAGAGTGAGGGTGAGTCAGACTGTCGAATTATATTTATGTGGACTATTTCATATATAGCTGCTTGTCCTGTATAATAGTGACCTAGTCCGTCTCCTTCCATTATCACAAGTAATATGATAATACGTGTGATCTAACTGATAAATTCTCAGGTAGAGTGAGAGTGAGTCAGACTGTCGAATTATATTTATATGGACTATTTCATATATAGCTGCTTGTCCTGTATAATAGTGACCTAGTCTAGCTCCTTCTATTATCACAAATAATATGATAATACGTGTGATCTAACTGATAAATTCTCAAGTAGAGTGAGAGTGAGTCAGACTGTCGAATTATATTTATATGGACTATTTCATATATAGCTGCTTGTCCTGTATAATAGTGACCTAGCCTAGCTCCTTCTATTATCACAAGTAATATGATAATACGTGTGATCTAACTGATAAATTCTCAAGTAGAGTGAGAGTGAATCAGACTGTCGAATTATATTTATATGGACTATTTCATATATAGCTGCTTATCCTGTATAATAGTGACCTAGTCTAGCTCCTTCTATTATCACAAGTAATATGATAATACGTGTGATCTAACTGATAAATTCTCAAGTAGAGTGAGAGTGAGTCAGACTGTCGAATTATATTTATATGGACCATTTCATGTATAGCTGCTTGTGCTGTATAATAGTGACCTAGTCTAGCTCCTTCTATTATCACAAGTAATATGATAATACGTGTGATCTAACTGATAAATTCTCAAGTAGAGTGAGAGTGAGTCAGACTGTCGAATTATGTTTATATGAACTATTTCATATATAGCTGCTTGTCCTGTATAATAGTGACCTAGTCTAGCCTCTTCTATTATTATCACAAGTAATATGATAATACGTGTGATCTAACTGATAAATTCTCAAGTAGAGTGAGGGTGAGTCAGACTGTCGAATTATATTTATGTGGACTATTTCATATATAGCTGCTTGTCCTGTATAATAGTGACCTAGTCCGTCTCCTTCCATTATCACAAGTAATATGATAATACGTGTGATCTAACTGATAAATTCTCAAGTAGAGTGAGAGTGAGTCAGGCTGTCGAATTATATTTATATGGACTATTTCATATATAGCTGCTTGTCCTGTATAATAGTGACCTAGTCTAGCTCCTTCTATTATCACAAGTAATATGATAATACGTGTGATCTAACTGATAAATTCTCAAGTAGAGTGAGAGTGAGTCAGACTGTCGAATTATATTTATATGGACTATTTCATATATAGCTGCTTGTCCTGTATAATAGTGACCTAGCCTAGCTCCTTCTATTATCACAAGTAATATGATAATACGTGTGATCTAACTGATAAATTCTCAAGTAGAGTGAGAGTGAATCAGACTGTCGAATTATATTTATATGGACTATTTCATATATAGCTGCTTATCCTGTATAATAGTGACCTAGTCTAGCTCCTTCTATTATCACAAGTAATATGATAATACGTGTGATCTAACTGATAAATTCTCAAGTAGAGTGAGAGTGAGTCAGACTGTCGAATTATATTTATATGGACTATTACATATATAGCTGCTTGTCCTGTATAATAGTGACCTAGTCTAGCTCCTTCTATTATCACAAGTAATATGATAATACGTGTGATCTAACTGATAAGTTCTCAAGTAGAGTGAGAGTGAGTCAGACTGTCGAATTATATTTATATGGACTATTTCATATATAGCTGCTTATCCTGTATAATAGTGACCTAGTCTAGCTTCTCCTATTATCACAAGTAATATGATAATACGTGTCATCTAACTGATAAATTCTCAAGTAGACTGAGAGTGAGTCAGACTGTCGAATTATATTTATATGGACTATTTCATATATAGCTGCTTGTCCTGTATAATAATGACCTAGCCTAGGTCCTTCTATTATCACAAGTAATATGATAATACGTGTGATCTAACTGATAAATTCTCAAGTAGAGTGAGAGTGAGTCAGACTGTCGAATTATATTTATATGGACTATTTCATATATAGCTGCTTGTCCTGTATAATAGTGACCTAGTCTAGCCTCTTCTATTTTCACAAGTAATATGATAATACAAGTGATCTAACTGATAAATTCTCAAGTAGAGGGAAGCAGTTTAAGTATAAATATAATAGGAATATGTTGTACATATAATATTTTTCAGTACAGGGACATGAATGTTTGATTTCTAGGTAGGTAGATTGGTTCGTTAGATCAATTCGTGGATTTCGCTGGGTTAGCGAATTCTGTAGAGCGTTATTTCTGTAAGCAAACTTGTGTTGTTAAGAAGTAGAGAAGGGGTTATGTATTAACCCTTATTGAATCTTGTAAATTCACCCTCCCTCTCGTTCCCAGTGCTCTCCTTAAGCAGCCAGCGAGGGCAATTATGGCTATAGTCGCGTGGCAGTGATAGTAGTCCAGTGGTGGCTGGCATTTGCAACATGAGTTAACGACGAAGGTTTAATAACGACGGGCATATTATGAAAGCAACCACCATGGGGCAGTTCTGGGTAATTTGGTTTCAATGTTTAGACCAGTATTAAGCAATTTATTATGTTGATCAAATAGTTTTAAATATTTTTAAGACTAAATATCAATGTAACTTTACTGCTTTATTTATTGTGAAAGAGGAACAATTTAGAGTGTTAATCATAAGAATATTACGTGAAATAAAGGAAAATTATGTAATTTATCTAACCACAGCAATAATTATAGTATAAAAATGTGTTTAATATAAACAAAATGGTTAATAACAGTGTAGAAATTATCACCACCACGCACGTGTTCCAAAGAAGCTTTCTTACTCGGCAAGAGAGTGTGGAGTGAGCAACGTAAGTTCAATCGCTACCTCTGCTCTCGTGCCCATACCACGAAAACTAAATTAACGCTCAAGCAATCTTGGTTTATAGTGATAACTGACTTAAGAAGCACGTGATTCATCACTGTAACCAATGTGGCAACATTTGTATGCGTTTCCATAGCAACAGTCTTCCCCTCTTACCCTTTACCCCCTTGCTTCACTTCTATCATGATTCTTCAGACGTTAGTCCTTGGAGCGCCTGGAAGTGTTACGTCACTCTGAGATCTGGTATGAATTACTTATACAAGCAGCCTTCCAGATTTACAATATTCATCTTAATATTCGTATTCTATGCAAGTTATATTTAACTAGACAGTCAACACCTTTTTCATCGGATTCGTAACTTGTCTATTTTCAGTCATTTGAAACACTGTATAAATATTGTATAGGCATCAAAAATCCGTGTCATATTTTCTGAAAATAACATCCACGTGTACCTTGAAATGCGAATATCAGTGTTCGAGTAACAGCTGAGAATTTCTAGACATCGTGAAGGAGGAATGTTCACTGATGCACTTGGAAGTGATTAATGCAGGTTCCCCCATCGGCTATCATTATTTGAAGTAAATAGCCATTTACTACAACACAACTTACTTGAAACATTTGATGTCGAGATTTCTTCGGAAATTTTGAGGCCTTTAAATACAAAAAAAAAAAAAAAGCATTTTTAGAAAAAGGTCCGTGCATGTGTGTGTATACTCAAAGACGAGAAATCAGTTAAGAACCAAAGTTGCCATTTAAGTTTATTATCTTTGAAGGAAAATGAAAATTGAATTTTCTAGTTATAGCCTATGTGGTCGTGGGTGTGTACAGGAGTGGGGTGGGAAAGTAATGTGAGTGATAAGTCTGCAGCGCTGTAATATCCTGTTCTGCTGCAGTGAGATTGTGGATGTTTTTGTGGCGCTGTTGCAGCAAGAAGCGCACGTTGTCTGTTACCTAACTGAATTAGTTAACGAGAACCTCCTGATGAATGAGCTACACACAAGAACTGTTACCGTACGCGAACAGCTTCAAGAATCACGGTCTGCTACTTATTCACAGTTACCACGAATACAAGAAACGTGAATATCACACAAAAATCACTTGTGCTTCACTCTTATTCCTATATCTTCTTCGTGTTAGTTGAGATAAACATTTGCACAAATTATCTTATTGTTTATTTCCTTGTAGGTACAAGGGGAATATGGGAATACAGTTGGTTTTGTGCGATAGTCATATGTTTTAAAGCTTTGAGATATCATTCTCTTTGCACACTTAACATGCAAAAAAATGAACAACGATGTTCCATTTCCCGAAGGTTTTAAGTTTTCCGAAACTCACATACATAACAAGGAATATCTCCGAAATGGTTCACTCTACAAGAAAATTTACTGAGACATAAATTGTGTATTTTGACAAGATCTACATTATTTGTATAGTAAGATTTGCTCTATCTCTAAAGGTTTACCACTTATGCAAAAGTGGTCCAGAGTAAATACGACTACAGGGGCTATAGACAGAAAATTCAAGATATACATTTGATTTATCATAAAAATGTGTCAAACATATGACATTTTAATAAAAATCATTAGAGCCATTTTCAAGAAAATTAAAATTTTCGAAAAAGTTTCCATGTAAAGGGTAGTTTAGGGTGGGGCTATTGACTTCAAAATCTTTGTGCCGCGTCCTTGAAAGGTATTAAACTTAAATACCAACTTTGGTCTTTAGCGTACTTTTGGTTTTTGGATTTATATTCTTCACACACACAGCGACTGCTGTATAAATGCTTTTTTGATTTCAGGGGGCCTCAAAACATAGATCTCCGCTGAAATGTCGACATCGAATCTTTGGGTAGAATACTTAACTATACGTAGTAGAGAAACAAAGAATTTGAGGTTATGTCTTGTAGTGTTAGGTGAAAATGTCTTCTTTTTGTATTTACGGAGGTTTAATGTTAGTCTGAGTTATTCTGATTGCTTTCTTGATGTTTCTTTAGCCAAGAAGAGTCAAGGTGTTTATCAAATTAATGTCGAGGGAAGTGCGTGTTATTTATGGCTCTCCTTGCTTTTTATGGTCAAAACGACTTGAGGTTGTTAATTTGTGTGAAACGTGTGTGTTTATTAAGCGCTGCTTGTGGAAATGAACGGCTCTCTCACTTAATGGGCTTAAAATACCCTTATAAGTGGAGTTTGAGCTCTGGGTTTAGTTACGAGGTCTGTGACGTCACAATGGTAGGCGCTGCAGTTCCAAATCTAACTTACAAACAAACGAAGTACAAGTTATGAAGGAAAAGTCTGTGTTACACTCACATGACTTTCTCTACTCTTGTACTAACCATTCTTACAAACTCTTATTCCTATATCTTCTTCGTGTTAGTTGAGATAAACATTTGTACAAATTATCTTATTGCTTATTTCCTTGTAGGTACAAGGGCAATATTAGAATACAGTAGGTTTAGTGCGATAGTCATATCTTTTAAAGCTTTGAGATTGCACGGTTAACATATAAAAATGAACAATGATCTATTTCACGAAATTTAAGTTTTCCGAAACTGACACACTTGAGAAGGAATATCTCCGAAATGGTTCACCCTACAAGAAAATGTACTGAGACATAAATTGTGTATTTTAGCAAGGTCTACATTTTTTGTATAGTATGATTTTGTCTACCTCTAACGGTTTACTAGTTATACAAAACTCGTCCAGAGTAAATACGACTACAGGGGCTGTAGCCAGAAAATTCAAGATATACATTTCATTTGTCATAAAAATATCTCAAACATACGACATTTTAATTAAAATCGTTAGGGCCATTTTCAAGAAAATCAATATTTGCGAAAAATTTTCCATATAAAGGGTAGTTTAAGGTGGGGCTATTTTCTTCAAAATCTTTGTGTCGCATCCTTGATAGACATTGAACTTAAATACAACTTTGGTTTTTAACCGACTTTTTGTTTTTGAGCTGTGCTGTCCACAGACAGACAGAAACCTTTTTCTTAAAGTATTTGCTTGTATACAGGGACTATTCCTAGTAGAGAAACTAAAAATATATTCATAATTGATATGACTATTATACTTTATAATCTTTTATTTATATTTATTTAAACCGAGACGATTATTTGCTTTGGTAATAAAAATTCTAAACTTGAGCGTTTTAAATGTAAATAGCTTAGTGTTGTTTTAATTTAATTTGTGTTTGAGCTCGCCAGTTATCTGGTAGAGCTATGTGCGTATGTATGTATGGTTCATTTAACGCGCCGCGGCGCCGCGCGGTGCAGTGCTTTTAGCAGCCTGCGTACTGGTGTTTGTTCTTCCCCACGTATGAAGGTAAATTTAATACATACATACTGACTGACTGACTGGGTCTACCTGCATGAATTTTTGAACGAGCGCAGTTCAGAGTTTACACTCACAAAGTGAATGAAAACACGCCGACGTCAAACTTGACAAGCAAAATCCAAAGTGAACAACAATACGTGTAATTTGTATTGTCGCACTCCTGCACCAAATGTTGTGGTAATCTGATAAACGTTTATCACTCTTTCACCGCCTCCCAATAACATCATATAGCAGTCTATCCCACAACATACAAGATACAGTGAAGAGATTATTCCCCAAAACAGTAATTTTTAGTTTTTAACAAGAATTATAAATTACAATTTCTGTTTTCATATTGTCGTTACTGGAAAGGTTTACATCTCTTAGTGGAAATTTCTAACACCAAAAAGGAGTCGTTTAATTTGGACTCTAGCAATATAAAATTACAACTACATAATTCAAAAACAGTTTACATAATATAATACTTGGTGTTTGTTGTATGTCGTGCGTGGAGAGACGTGTGTGTGTGTGTGTGTGTGTGTGTGTGTGTGTGTGTGTGTGTGTGTGTGTGTGTGTGTGTGCGTTTGTGAATTATAACTCATTAACGGTGTAATACCAAACTTGGTATTCAAACTCAACATCTTCCAAAGATTTTAAAGACACCCCCCCCCCCTATCGAAGGCTACCTTTATGTGGACAATTTCCCGAAAATTTTCACTTTATCAAAAATGGCTCTAACGATTTCAATTATATCATATGTTGCGACATTTTGACCGCGCGCTTACCTCTAGCGCGGAGGATCCGGGTTCGATCCCCGGTACCAGTATGCTGATTTTATCCACTCTGGGAGGTCTGGAACGGAGTGCACTCAGCCTCGTTAGCTCCCGAGGGGACCAATTGAGGAGCTACCTCACGGAAAAGTAGCGGTTCCAGGTATTAACATGAAGTAGATATAGGAATAAGAGTTTGTAAGAAGAGTGAGTAGAGAAACACTAATGAGGACCACCCCTTGATCGTGTTCAACCCCTTACTAACGCACAGAGAGAGAGTCACCTATCTTCCGGAAGCAATAAAACAGTGAGTAGGAGGCGAGTGTTTAAGAAGTATTGCAGTGCCATAAAAACGCGGATGAACGACGGAATACCGCCGCCGCTGCCACTGCCGCCGGCGATATGAAATACGTCGTGTAGTGCTGGAGCATTACATGCGCAACATCTGTTCGTTTATGACACAAGCAGCTCCTAAAAGTGATTTCTGCTTCTCTAGAAATCGTTTATCAAACTGCAAACTGCTACCACCAAAATATCACTTTTATGGTCGAGTATGTCGAAATGTAGTCATTATAGGTGTGATAGATGTGCTTTAATGGACTTCATTATAGTGCATCTCTTTATTAAAGTAAAGGCTTCCACTAATCAGGGGAAAGAACAAGTAATATCGTAGAGTTTGGAAAAAGATAGGCGGAGAGAGGGTAACAGGGATGGAGGGAGAAAAGAGAGAGGGGGAAATGTATCCACTATCTCACATATAAAGTTATACCTTTGCAAAACAACCCCAAGGAGTCAACAACTGACCCAATAAGGTCATAGACGTATCTCTGAAATTAAAAATCGCTGAGGTAATAAGTTTATTTTGGAACGTGATCGATCGATAAATCACTAATTGAAGCAACGTGGGTCAGAATTTTTAATAACGTTGGCTCAGTTTTCTAAACAAGTACATGAAAGTTTGTGTTTGAGTTTACTGATTGGATGGATATAATGTAAGCAATTCTTATTACGTGAGGGAGGGCAAAATTTGGGTAATATATTGTCAAGGTTTACTCTGCAATAATTAGAAAAAAATACTTTACCTAAAACAACCCTCTTGTATATTTTGTGTGTGATTTGATGCCCTTATGGATAAAGTGACAGATTTGATAAGTAGGTGAAAAGGTCATAGGGGTCATTCACGCGTCATACATGTCTAGTGCTTTCTCTGCCACGTATAGTAAGTAGAGGAAATATTTCTTGTTACCTCTTGGCCGCTCAACGAAGCCTCGTTATTCTCGGGGGGGGGGGGGGGGGAGGGGGGGCAATTTAGGAGCTACTTCATGTAGAAGTAGCGGCCCCAGGTCGAGAAGGCCGAGAGGGCTCGGTGCGATGACCACGTGCCACCCATATTCCCCTTGTACCTACAAGGAAATAAATAATAAGATAATTTGTACAAATTTTTTATCCCAAAGAAGATGTAAGAATAACAGTTTGTACAAGAGTAGAGAAAGTTATCAAATTTTTTTCTCTCTCGCCATTTCACCGACTCACACGTTTGACCTTGTGTACCCTTTCTTCTTCTATTGCGCAATGATGTGCGCTTTCGTGTGTCAACTATTTCTTAGGTTTCTTCACCTGTTTGATATCAGTTGTCTTGCGTCGCGTCCATTTTATATCGTGAAGTAATTACCGGGAAAAATGTTATTGATTTTTCAAGTGAAATATAAGTAATACAATAGTTGTGTGGTGTTTAAAGTGTTGAGGGTTTAATGGAGTACAATTTTATAGACGTGTTTCTCCTTGGGAAGCGACCGTCCCTTCTAAAAGGTAAGTTAAGATCCTTGAATCTTGAATGAATATGTGCTGAATGGTTCTTTGACCTTGGCCAGTAAAAGCTGTTTGTACGAAAAACCTGCACAAATGGAACAGATCTATTTCCTATTTTAAATTAATGCTCTAGAAAAAAGTGACTAAGGGGGTAGTTCTCTGGAGCCTATCGAGAGGTTTTATATATATATATTTCTCCGAAACTTTATGTGAGATAAACTGTCGGAGAAATTGCAGTTATTATAATTATGTACGTTGAAAGTATAGCAAAATGTGCATTTGAACCTAGTTTAGTTTTAAATAGTTTTCCTTTATTGTAATTGAATAACTATAATTCTATAATAATTCTGCCAGTCTCTTTCCATGACCTTATTGCTGTCTCTCCCCCCTTCCACCCCTCAACCCTCCCTTACCCGTATCTCTACCCCTGTATCTCACCCCTCACTATCGCCCTACCTCCCACCCTCCTCTTCACTACCTTTTCCTCTCTCGCCACCTCCCTCTCCTGGGCCCTCCAACTCTCTGCTGATGGTTTCTTATAAAAAGAAAATTTACTTATTTACAGTGAGAGGATATCGGCTTTTTGAACGTTAATTCTATAATTATTCTCTCCCCCTTCTCCCATTCGACTCTCTCCGTTCTCTTCCCCTCACTGTGTCTGCCCTCTCTACCCCTAAAAGCTTTGTTGTTACTGGCTGATCATAAAAAGGAACCTAAATATGTCACATTTACGTACTTGCTCACTTGCTCGGCTCCACTCGGCTCGGCTCGGCTTCGCTCGGCTCGCTTATTTATTTAAAGTATTAAAACGCAGTCTTCTCTCGGATGTTACATGTGGTTTAGGGTTGGGAAGTTGTACTCGTGTGAAATGTTTAAAGTATAATTAAAAGTGCCCCACGTGACAAAAGGTATCATCCGTCCTGTTAACGAATGTATTTTCTCTTTACCAGACCATTATAAACAATCTCAGTTTGCCGTTATTTAAAGTAACACTAAAGTTTTTCAGAACATAGTGTTTGTCCTGTTTCCAGTTGGAGGTTATGAACCCGAGGCTACGAGAGCATTTAACAACAAATAACGTAATAATAACGATCTTCAAAACAACTTCCACAACACCAATAAGCATTTAGATAGAACCTTTCTCAAAATGTTTTTATTTCCTCAAAAATGCTTAACGATTTTAATTAAAATAGCATATACAACCGTTGTTTTGTAGTTTTGTTTTATTAAAGTACAACAGTTTGCAAAACGGAAAGAATAAACCCCGGAACAGCTAATTTCCGTTTAGACAGGCTTCTCTTCACCACCTTTTCTCCTTCAATAGAGCAATGACACGCAGTTTCGTGTTTCAACTATTTCTACTGAACTGCCACCTGTTGAAACTCACAGTTTGCTCGCGACGCGTCCATTTTGTCTAGCTGTAATTAGTGGGACAAGTATTTTGTGAATTTTAAGTGAAAGAGAAGCAATAAGATCGTTGTGTTGTAATTAAACTGAACAACTTTCAGTGTAGAAGAATCTTATGGACCTGGTTCACGTTGTTAAGTGACTGGCGCTTCTAAAAGGCGAGTTGAAATACTTATTGCTTTTATCATTACGTTCACATTAATACATGAAAGGGTGTTTAAGTATTCCTTGGTTATAAGTCAAGTGCCCATACGACAGCGCTGTTGTTGGTTCATATTCGAGTTATTGTACAATATTACATGCCAGTTAATTGTTTGGTGCAATAAAGGTTCAAAAGTTGATAAATTCTTCAAAAAGCTACTTTTTACTATATTCATAGCAGATAGCTTCATTAGTGACTTTGATTTACTAATATTAACGATATTTATCATTCTTGAATACAGTGTCGTAATCTTTATTCCAATTATAATTGTAGTTTTACTCAAAACCGTCTTTTTCAGTGTTTTTGATTAGTTAAAATTCTCCACGTGGCAAAGTATTTTACCGGTTGAGTTCTAATTTTAAAAGAAAGGCGTTTAGGAATGATTTAACATATTCAATGGTTATTTTTATATATTTATGATTAATAAATAACACCGTGTGTGGTTAATTCGTAAAGCGAAATTAAGTTTTAAGTTTTTTACTGTATTTATCCTTTTAATGTAATGTGGAGAGAAAAGGGGACAGAGAGGTGAAGTTGGGGAGAGAGGAGAAAGGTGGAGAGAGTGTTGGAGGGAAAAAGAGGGCAGTAGAGAAGAAGGTATAGACAGAGGGAGAGGAAGATGCAATTTTTATCAAGGTTTGGATAGGGAGAGGGTGGAGAGGGAGGTGGAGAGAGTCGTAGAGGGAGAAAAAGAGGAGTAGAAAAGAGAGAATAGGCACAAGGAGAGGGAGATACAGTTTTTATCAAGGTTTAGAGAGTGAAAAGGGAGGACCGATAAGAGAGAGGTGGAGAGAGGGTTACAGGGAGGGAGTGGGGAGAGTAAGTGAAGGGGAAATAGAAGGGAAGACAGAAGGAAGAGAGACAGGCTGGGGGCATCCAAGTTTTGGGAGGAATAAAGTAAACACCAATACCATATTTTGTATAATTACATTAGACATGTAAATTAATTTTTTTGAAATTGAAATTATGTTCCCCTGGCATTAAAAATGACAATGTTCTAAGAGTTGAACAGTTACTTTGACCTACAGACACATATTACATAGTGTGAGTAGGCCTTGAGGTGATAAGGTTCCCATACAGCAGTTTGTGAAGGAGGCAGGTAGAGGGAGGGGAGGGGGGAGTATCTGGTGACGACACACACACACACAGGTGTCCTATAGTATAAAGATGTAGGCAGATTTCATTACAGAGTATTGTGTGAGAGAGGGAGAGAAGGAATCATATTTCTTTTACTTGATGGTGCACTAATGAGGGGGGAGGTATTATGCGACAGGCCAGGGCGCTATTACGGCCCTGCCAGGGACGTTAATGTCTCTCATACATATTACATATGTAGTGTACGCCCCCTGATTGCTTCAGAGATCAGAGCTTAGTGCTGCTCCTTGCACCTCACACAACCCTTACTAAACATACGTACATACTTGTGAAATATCATTCTTGCATCTACTTGTTGCTAAGGGTACCGCGGGATACTTACAAACAATATTTCACAATGTACTGTACGAACCATCTCCCCGGGTTCGAGTTGTGTCGGTTCTAACCTCACATTTCGATACATCGCGGGTCCTTCAAGAGGCGCTTCACTTCGGCATTATTCGTAGTGTACGTATATGCAATGAAACCTTGTTATCTGTCTTGTAGAATACAGTAAGCATTACATTATACAAGATTATTAATGGAATAACCTCAGATAACTAGCAAACAGGAACGTGGCGTCAATGGATGTGAGAAATGTATCACATACCATGTAATATTCCTCACACAGATTGCTAAATTGGTGTACATACTCTGTGATTTGAATTCGCGCCACTCTGCAGCGGTATGCTCCGAAACTGGTGGTATGTGACGAGGCAGATCACATCTCCCTTTAGGATTCGTGCTGACATTATTGCATTTACAGCCGTGAACAGAGAGTAATTTGCCATTTGTTTTGTTGGTTATATGTATGCTGTTCAATCGTGAACATTTGAACATCATTTAGACACTTAGTATTAAAGCAAAATGTAGGTTAATATCTGCGTGAAGGTATGCAAGAGAGGCAGTTGCATCCATGATTCAGAACTACAGCGTAAACAAAACTCAACATCGAACATTATGCTTATGGCGTACATATTTGTTGACCTTTTCTCAAAATAAAAGTGAGTTTCAAATTCCAGCTGTTATGAAGAGTAATATTTATACGGCAACTATTCTTGTAATCACATAATATGCGAAAATAATTGTGTATTTTTCGTGCAACTTCGCCTGATATTCAGAATAACTTAACCTCAATTCTAAGTGCCGTTATGACGTATAGAATTGTGATGTCTTCTTTGTTTAATTAATATTAGATGAAATACCTGACATTAATAGATAGAAGTTGTGAGAGAAAAGCAGATTTTATTTTGAATCATGTTTAACTTTGTCACATTTTAACGAGTTTTACAATATTCGTTGGGTTACGCCACTGATAGCAGAGAGGGTAAAAAACAGTGAGTTTATTTGAATCTTCACTCCAATTTGTTTTAAAATACGAGTTTGGCTTCTCTCCGACAGAAGCATTTAACAGGGAATAGTCTTCATTAGCAAGTGCACATAAACTGTCCGTGTTTGTATAAACAAGACAGAAGTCTGACATTAACATACTTGGGCGCTCCTGGGATCTCACATTATTAACTAAACACTTCTACCACATTCTCGATCCATTTTCGTTTATTACTTTATCTCTAACTATGCTTCTCTGTTGTGTTTACTCATCAAGTTTTCCCGTCAGATTTTAACTGCTTCAAAGGCGTGTCCTGTACTAGTCAATACATCTCACAAGTGTTTACTTCTCATATACATCAAATGTATGTGTATCCTGAAAAGAGTTTTCTGAAGTCCTTTGACACTTTAAATTTAGCTCAGAACTGGATAAAAGCACTCGATGTTTTTTTATATTATTATTTTTAATTATTTAAATAAAAAGTTAAATCAATTCAGATATACAACATATTTAAAACGGACTAAAAACTGTAAAATAAACTCTCCTTGTCCCATACAGATTCCTAACTTCATAGACATTCTGTAGAAAATATATGATTCTGAATTTTTTATATGTATGAAAATTCGTGCAAGGTAGTATGTAGCTGTCCTTGACAAAAATGATATCATTTGCAGTATAATACATTATTTGTCTATCGATTATCTATTGCATGAGCCCCACATTTTTATTTTAAATGTTATAACTATTTTCATGGGTCTTAAAAATTAACATTTACAATTTTTCAGGACAGTGTGTGGGGTTAGGCATCTGTATGAGACCAGGAGAAATTACTTTATACTTTTAGTCCGTTTTAAAAAGGTGGTATATTAAAATTATTTAAATGTTCTAAATTTAATTTCATTATAGAGTGATATGACGTCTCTAATATCGAATATTTAGTTTCCATCCTGAATTTATAACGCTAATGTTGTTTTCTTTCTTACGACCAAGTGTAAGAGAAATGTTGGAATGATATTCTCTTTGGAGTTAGACACACTTCACGTCCCTCACTCTTGTAGACAGGTATGAGCTGGCAAGTCGACCTTTGGGACCACCTGACATGACTAATAGATAAGCCATCCTGGCTTCTCTCCACAATAATAATAACAATTACAATAGCAATAGCAATAGCAATAACAACAATGAATGAATATTACAAAGATCGAAAAGAAAAACTAAGGAAGTAAATATAAATGATTTTCTGTAATCTGCTATTGTACGTTGTGAAGACAAGATGTAACGAAATGTGTGAAATTTAACAGTGAATACATATAAGGTAGCGGCGATATTTATAATACAAGTCTGACATTGGCTTCTCTTTGGCGGGAAGTATGCGTACAAAAAGTGACGGTCACTTGTCTGATTACAAGAAACAGCGGCAAATAGATGTCCCAACAAGTAAAAAACAGTGAGCGGAGCCTCGCGGTTTGGGATAATCACTCGACACAAGGTGAAGTTATTAGAACTGGTTCTCTCTTTATGGGCAAGTCGGTTCAACACCAAACATGCCACACAATTTAACACAAAAACCTCTTTATTTCTGTCTATTTAATTTCTTCCTTTCTCCAAACTGCCTCTAAAAATTTTATTTTCTCTATTAACTTATTGCCGCGTTATTTTCTCCTAGTGGTAGATGTCATCCGGGGTACACTCAGCCTCGTTACGTGTTTGAAAAGCTACCTGATTCACAATTAGCGGTTCAGATTTGTAAAAACCACGTGTGTGTGTGTGTGTGTGTGGGGGGGGGGGGACAGCATAACTCAAACACGAGTAGCCAGTTAAAAACTAAATTTGGTATTTAACTATAATATTCTTTAAGGATACGACATGCAGATTTTGAAGAAAATTGCTCCAGTTAAAGTACCTTTTACATTGAACACTTTTCCAAAATTTTATTTTTCTCAAATATGGCTCCCACAATTTGGATGTATATTTTGAATTTTCTGGCTATAGCCCATGTAGTGCTGTTCACTCTGGATGACTTAGGTATAACTAGTAAACCGTAAGAGATAGACAAAGTCTTACTATACAAAAATGTAGATCTTGCTAAAACATAATTTATACCCAAATGCATTTTTATTTGCAGTGAACCATTTCAGAGATATTCCTTGTTGTTTCTATTAACATGAAGTACATACAGGAATTAGAATAATTGCTAGAAGATCGAGTAGAGAAACTCATGTGACGAGAGTAAAAGGTGTGACGGATTTCTCTGAGAATAAATTTTTATAAGATCGATAAAGAAACTTCTTGGCAGAAGACAAAAAGGGAAGACTCCCATTTTAAAAGCCAATTGCTGCCGAAGCTTTTATCCCCGAACAAGGTCGGGACGGATATTAAAAAGGTAGCTTTAACCTCTACTCCCGAACAGACATCCCTCCAACAGAGAAAATATTATATATACGTGCGTTAGTTCTTGAAGTTTCCCTCGTGTGTGTTGGTACTACTGACTGGCTCCATATGAAATTTGAATATGGAGAGAAAAGTCTTAAGGTCAGAATTTATCAAGGAGATAGGGAAAGAGAAGAACTTTTAGCTCCTTTTTTTATAAATTGTGTTGAGTGTTGACTTTGGTGAAAGTTTGGTCGTGTTCCTTTTCCAGCCCTTCTCACTCCAGACGCAGAGAGAGCGTCTCTTGTACCCTACTTCCCAGGCAGGGCTCCTGGGAAGTCATTACAAGGAGAATACAGTCGCCTTTAAGTAATAGTGAAACCTTTTAACAATATCCACATTTTTGTATAGTAAGATTTCGTCTGTATATTACGGTTTAGCAGTTACGCAAAAGTCATCAAGAGTACATGGGCTATAGCCAGAAAATTAAAAATATACATTTCATTTGTCATACAAATATCTGAAATATATGGCACTTTAATCAAAATTGTTTTGAGAAAATCAGAATTTTCGAAAAATTGTCTATGTAAAGGGTATTTTAGGGTCAAACAATTTTCGTCTCGCATAGTCGAAAGATGTTAAAAGTTAAATACTAAGTTTGGTTCTTAGGCCTGTTTTCCTCTTTGAGTTATGATAACAGACACAAAAGACACACACACACACACACACACACACACACACACACACACACACACACTTACGCACATGAACACACATTGAGCTTTTTCTGAAAGTTATTTTTTAAATGTAGGGTCTCAAAACATGCATTTGGAGTAATATTTTTGTATCGAATTATTGGGTGCCATAGTACACATGCCTAGGAGAGAAAGTAAAACATATGTAGCTGGAGATTGGTGTCAGCAGTGGTATTGCTATAGTCGGCATTGAATCTTATATATTTGCAGGTTTAAGGAAGTTTTGTGGTTAGTTAATAATCTCAATATATAAACATCTTCCAAATCATTTAGTTACCTATAGTAATAGACTTCTATCACAGTAAATGAAAGGGTGCTAAGGATTTCCTCCCTTAAGGAAGCAAATCACGGAAACGAAATTGGCGGAAACTAAAAAGGCATAAAACTCCACTCCCAGAAATCAAACTCAGGACTTCGCATATAACAGCGGAGGTGTCTTGCTTGCTTTCCTAACTAAACTCTATAAAAGAGTCGTAAAAAACTCAAACAAGAAGCGCTAACTGTTGTTAAAGAAAGTGTTTGTATTTTTGTCACATAGTTAATATTTTTTCACACATGACTCGCCCAGTTCGTATGACAAGTAAGTTGTGGATTAATATTTCAGGCCGATGTTAATATTCCTCGCAGTGCTCCCAACATAAACTGTGTTTGTTATGTTCCCAGCACTGCTTTCGCCTCACTGCGTCATCCCTTCTTCTCTGTAGTCGACGTATCCTATTAATTCAACTTTTCATCCCACTCTGCGAAACAGGATGAACATCTCTTCTCCACGGTTTTTCACCATCTATGTATCTATTTAACAATTTGTTTATTTTCATGTCAACTTTCCGCTTGTCACAGATTTTATGGTAAAAAGGGAATAAATTTGTCCTGCGTGTGGTGACTTGACGAGTAGGTTTATATTTATCTCTTATTCCTATATCTTCTTAGTGTTAGTTGAGATAAACATTTACAGAAATCATCTTATTGCTTATTTCCTTGCAGGTACAAGGGGAATATTAGAATACAGTAGACTTTGTGCGATAGTCAAATATTTTAAAGCTTGGAGATTCCGTTCTCCTTGTTAACATACAACAAAAATGAACAACGATGTTCCATTTCACGAAAGTCTTAAGTTTTCCGAAGCTGACACAAATAACAAGGAATATCTCAGAAATGGTTTACTCTACAACAAAATTATTTGGATATAAATTGTGTATTTTAGCATGTTCTACATTTTTTTTTACAGTGTGATTTGGTCTATGTCTTACGGTTTACCAGTTATACAAAAGTCATCCAGAGTAAACAGAGCTATTTAGACTATAGCCACAAAATTCAAAATATACATTTCATTTGTCATAAAAAAATCTCAAACATATGACATTTTAATCAAAATCGTTGTAGCCATTTTCAAGAAAATCAAAATTTTTGAAAAAATTTCCATGTAAAGGGTAGTTTAGGATGGGGCTATTTTCTTCAAAATCTTGGTGTCGTATCCTTGAAAGACATTAAACTTAAATACCAGTTAACTGACTCGCGCACACACACACACGTGCGCGTTTTTTTTTTTTTTTTTTTTTTTTTTTTTTTTTTTTTTTTTTCCTATTTAGTGGACCTTAAAACATATTCCCGGTGAACTCTGGACATTCAACTTTAAAGTGGAATACAATACTTCAAGAAGATGGGCATAAAGTGCATCCCTTAGGAATGCTAGGGTTAAGGCAGTTCATGAAGCAAGCTACAGAAATGAAGATGAGGTATAGTGCATAACCAGCACACTGTGCCCCTTGTATCTAGTATATACATCCTTTGGTCTGTTTCATTAAAACTGTCACATGTATTTACATCTCTTGCCACAATGACATTGTAAGTTAGTACTTGTCAAACGCTCAGTTTGCCGGTTCTGTGTGCAAGTTAGAAGTAAGCCAAAACAAACGTCAACAGTTCATGTGTTGCTATGCGACAGTGCGACGCTGCTGAGACTGAAAACAAAAGAAAGGTCGGGGGTTGAAGCCGCCATTGTTTCTCATTACACCACGCGGAACGCTGTTGTTGTTGTTGTTGAAGGCTGTATTTCGTTATTTCATTCCTTTTGTTTTGTCGTTTTTCACTCGTCTGTAGACCAAGGGTTTGTTATCTTTGTTGTGGCAGACGAAACAATAAAATGTTTTATGCAAAACAATGACGCAGTTCAAACATCAATGAGGTGCACGATAACGCCTGACCCGGGGTTCGAACCAATGCTTTGTGTAGAGCGAACATAAATTAGAAATTCAAAATAAATTATTATGGAAATAATTAACTTCCTTACAAAGTCAATGTCTACCGTCCGGCCGCTGCCCACTATGGGCGTCATGAGTGGGGTGCAGCTCTGGAGGGTGGAACGTGGTGAGTGCTCCTTAACTGTCCCCTCAACGAGGCTGAGTGTCCCCCGGACCAGGTCTGTTGCGGGAATCGAATCCGGATTTGTCGGAAACAAAATACAAAGATACATATGTACGGTACAACAATGAAATAAACGATAGAAACTTGGAAATAAGAGACATTTCAGACAATTAAAAATACAAGAGTCACTGAGAATGCTTTGAGGAGTGAGAAAATGGATACAGAATGGGATTCTCTCATCCCTTGTGAGTAAACTGGTATCAGATACCGACTTTCTCACCGCAGCAAAGCACGGATGAACAACCAGCGGCCAGTAACCTAGAAGAGAGTATTTCCGCTGTTAAAACTGGTTAAATCAGTGACAAAGTAACATTTACCGCAGGCTTTTAGGAACTTTACTCCTTCCCTTGCCGCAGTTTTCCAGTAGTTTCAGTAATTTAAAGGAAGCTGAAAATCTTTGAAAGTTGACGAGAGAAGCGCGCTTCCGGCATCGGTAGTGGTTGAGAAAAATATCGTAGTGTTGGGAAAAATAAAGAAATTGAGGCAGTATTGCAAGTTGGATCACCAGCAGTTTTGAAAATCCCCTATGAATTCTTTCGCATGAAGATCATATTCCGATCGGTGACTCAGAACAAAAATCACGCCCGTGTTGATGGTGTGACAAGATTCGAAGGAAGGACTCTAGACAGGTTTCTGGCATTGTCACATATGAAACTTGGATTTATTAGTTTGGTTAGGCAATCAGCGGCGTGGATATTTGCAGTCTACAGAAGTCAAACTTATGATCCACAATTTGCTCCTGACCTGGCCCCATGTGACATTTTTCTGTTCCCAGTGATAAGAAATTGCTTGCCTGGAAAGGGCAAAAATTGTCTCTTCCAAACTCCTGGCTACCTTTGCGCCGCGGGTTGTTCATCCTTGCGTTGTTGAAGTGACTTTCTCACAGATTCAATAAACACTAAATTAACATTCAACATAATATCTGTTAGATGTTTTTAATTGTGTCGACATATAGCTTAAATACCTTGATTCCTAAACGCTATTTAAAAATCTGATGTGTTGTACTCACATGACTTTCTCTACTCTTGTACTAACCATTCTTACAAACTCTTATTCCTATATCTTCTTCGTGTTATTTGAGATAAACATTTGTACAAATTATCCTATTGCTTATTTCCTTGCAGCTACAAGGGGAATATAGAAAACTTGAAGTTATAGTAAAATATTTTAATGAATGAGAAATGACCTCGGCTTTGAGAAGATAAGTATTACAAAACTAACACAAATAACAAGGAATATCTCTGAAATGGTTCACTACAAAAAATGCATTTGGACATAAAATCGATCGGATTTTTCTGCAAGTCAAGTTTCTCGAAAACAAACAGCTGCGCATCAAAAAGCTATAGAACTCTCTGGAAACTGAGAGTGCCATTACGTTTCTGTGATTATTCATATTTTGCTAATTCTGGTACAGACATGTTGATTATTGAGTGATCCTTGTATGAATAAGTAGCCGAAAATAACGAGCTAGGCTTGTGGCTCCGTATATCTGAGTTTCACTGTGTGTTGTTGACCTAATTGCGAACACAGATACAACAACAGACGAAATAGAGCGAGTGGTGTTACACAGCGACCCGACCGAGGTGTTGGGGGGGGGGGGGGTGCTGGGCTTGAGATTTATTATTGAAATAACTCACCCCCAAAGCGTTGCAACTCGTGAATTTATTATATACGTTTGGAGTAGACAAGAAACCCCTTCTCTAAACTCTGCGTGTCGTCTTGTGGCGAAATTCTGCTCCTTGTAGTTACATTCACATGAATTTCTCATGCCAACCTTTCTTTAACCCTAGACACTGACTGCGCACGAAACGTAAATGCTGGTGATTCTTGCTCTCTTATTGCACATTAATAATATAAGAGGATATAAAGTAAACAATCGTACACAAAACGTATCGAAAACTTCCTTATAGATTTTTAGTCATTTACTTCGAAAAATTGCTGTTCTCTCGCATAACAACTTTTGCCTTTGGTAGCTGGTTTATTTATATTAATAAATGTGACAGCTTCAATCTCTGGCAGGAAGAAAAAATAATTGCTTTACTTTCATGGACAGCAAATCCGTTTTCAGATTCTGAAACCAAAAAGTGATGTTCAAGTCAGATAAGTGGAACACATGCTGGAAAAATTTTAGCACAAAATTTAATATACAGGAAGCAGATACTGTATTAAAATTATAAAGTCGAGAAAAAACAGTTTTTCTACACTTCCACCTCTTTGCACTGAATTTGGTTGTTTTTGGTGTATATTTTTTACAAACGCAACCGAAAATTTAATCAGAAAAGCGATGTTTAAATACAGCGCACATAACACTTAAACCTGTTTAATAATTACATTTAAAACATTTCGCTACCGCTTAGTCTACTGTATTCCCATATTCCCCTTGTACCTACAAGTAAATTAGTAATAGGATAATTTGTACAAATCTTTATCTCATAAGATGAAGTAGATATCGGAATAAGAGTTTGTAAGAATGGTTAGTACAAGACTGAGTAGAGAAAGTCATGTGAGTGTAACACTTCAGATATTTTTTTTTAATTTATGTAAACATACATGGTCGTAATTGGCATGCTTGTCATAGGAAAATAGACCTTAGGAGCGCATATTTTTGCAACGGACTGTTGCTAAGGTCCATTTTCCCATGAAAAGTCGGTTAGATTTCCATGGCTACCGAATTATCCAGAAGCAGGGTAATTCCAACTTTATTGCTTTTAGAGTATAAACTGTAGCCTATCTTCAGAAACCATAAGGAACAGGTGAACCACGTGGTATATAGAAATGACAGGGGATTAACCCCTACAAGTCACCCTTAGTGCTAATAGACCCACCCTCTTGTATAAACTATATTTCAACTGTTTTTTCCTCTGTTGGAGCAGTATCAGTCTTTCCTTTTAGCAGCTATTAACTTCTGTGGAGCAGAAAAAGGAACGAAATAAAATCCGAACATCAATTATCAGTTTCGCATTTGTTTCGGCGGTGCGCAGAACTTTAAATCTTGTGTGTGCCGCGCAGTTACACTTTCATTAATATTCTTCTCAATTAAAAACGAGAAGAAGTAATAAAAATAATAATGGGCTCCATTAATTTCACTTTCCACACACATGGAGTTGTAAATTTACGTTTTTTCTGCTGTCTGTCTCTTCCAGGTGAAATATTATCTACACATAAGCAAGCTTTTATATTAATTGCGGGCTCTCTGTATATTTACTGTGAGTGTCTTACGCAGCACACGATAAAAACTGTGTTACTGGAGCTTGGCTACTTTAAACTTATGTGTTTAGACTTTCTCTAATACTTGCTACAGTGGGTACAGGAAGAATTGTATTACACCCAAAAATTCCATGTCGAGATTTGACATCAAGTATACGTTTTGAGGCCCCTTGTGTGTGTTTGTTTGTGCCTATGTGTTTGTGTGTCTCTGTCAGGGTGTCTGTCTGTCTGGGCACTTACTCCTCATATACCAAAACATAATACCAAACGTAAACACGATTACGTTTTTAGAAGTAATTTTTTGCCAAAAACTGACGTGTGTCTACAAGTGTATTAGAAGGACTAGAGTTGTTTTCTATAATCCAACAAAACCAACAGCACATAGACACAGGGCATCTTAGTACAGAGGTCAATGAACTTCCACTACTGTAAACAGCTAAGCATAACCTATATCCTAAATACAACTGCAACTCCAAATTGATGGATTTTCAAAATATCATCAGAAACAAACGCATCAGTAGCCTTTTCAGTAAGGGTGAAGCAATATCTCAACGAAAATAATATTTCCCTCCCTGAAATATCACCTAAAACAATACTTCCATGGAGGATGATAACTGCACTGGTGAATAATGAATTAAAAAGGTTCAACTTCCAGAACTGCTCAAGGAGATATAAGTTTCATGCACTCTTTTCCTCGGAACTCTAAGCTATCACAATAATACAAGTTATAGGAATAAGAGTTTGTAACAATGGTTAGTACAAGGGTAGAGAAAGTCATGTGAGTACAAAAATACGTCGGTCTGGGTGGCTCAGTTGACTAGACGCTGGCCTACCGATCCCAATGTCGTGAGTTCAAATCCGGCCCACACCGATGGTTTTTAAGTGTGGTTAAAAACCGCCATGTCAGTAGATTTACCGGCATATAAAAGAACTTCTGTGGGACGAAATTCCGGCGCACCGGCGCCGCTGATGTGATCCTGGCAATTGACAGCGTCGTTAAAAACAAAATAGTAATGTGCATACAAAACATCAGATTTCTTTCAACATAAGCTCATACGGTGAATTCTTCAGGACAGAATTATTAGTACCGATTTGTGACGTAATTCCCTGAGGGCAATTTCAACTATAAGATGTACAATATAAACACTGAACGTGTTAAGGGATGAACCCACCTGGGCAGGTTACTTGATAAGAATATTTAGCGTAATGTTCCTACCAATGACGTATATTGGGTAACATGTTCGAGTTGTGATGACGAATTGTGCAGCGTATCTGTGACTATCTCAAAACAAACATATTATCCAGTAATACAAACGAAACGTTTGTCATTTACTTCAACTGTAAGATTATGTGCGTTGTATGAAAGTTTTTATGTTCTAGATAGACACAGGGAGCCATCTATCGGTGACCAAGTTTACTACAGTCTCGTGAGTTAGTTTCTTGTTTGACCACACGGCACGGCTCAAATTTAGGGTTCTTCCCACTAACTTGGCAGCTAATTTCAGTGCAAGACGGAAAACTCTTTACAGGGGCAGTGATATCTAAACATAAGATGTGATACGTATGTGTTATACTTCACTAAAATGAACATAGTAATCAAACCCTCCACGTTGTACATATCTGCATAGTAAAATGGAGATTAAAATCAAATTTTGTTTGCAACGAATCAGTAACTCCATCTTCCTTTCAGGGTTTCAATCATGTCTGAATTTATTTAATTCTAACACCCATAACAAGTCATTCATCTTTACATATGAGTTGCTATTTGGTATGAGTAATTATTAAAACCGAAAATCATTACTATTCTTATGTCTCAATAAAAGCTTCAGTGTTACACTCTAATATAAGATATTTGAATAAATAATACAAATTATACTAAATAATAATATTTCTGCAGATGCACTGAAGTTACATTTGCAACATTTGCCCGTTAATGTAGAAGCATTGCTGAAATATTGGTTTCTAAAACTGCGTGGAGCGTGAGCTAAGAGGTGACATGGCTGCCAGCAAGGGAAGCACATGACTAATTTAATTCTCATACCATCTATGCAAGCACGCCTGAGGTTTAGCTGAAGGTGCGTAGGTATTTACTTTTGTGAAAGATATTACATAGCCTGTCTTAACCAGACTGTAGTTTAAACAAATTGAACTATCGTGTTTGCTCAGGTGTAGCACAAGGAAACCCTTACTCTGTTATTATTGTACCTGCATCTGGCATACCTACCACAAACAAGAGCGCTCCCAGCGGTATCATAAGGTACTTCCATAAATAGTTCATGTTCAACAGGACAAATAAATCAGTTTTTGTAACTTGTGTTATCGACAAAATGTCTTTAGGGGATACTGCCAAGCAAACATACATGTGGGTAGATAGGTGGGTGGGTAGCTAGATGAGTAGATAGGTAGATTGCCAGCAGGGTGGATAGGTAGATTGCTAACAGGGTAGATAGGTAGATTGCTAACAGGGTAGATAGGTAGGTGAGTGGGTAGATAGGTAGGTGAGTGGGTAGATAGGTAGGTGAGTGGGTAGATAGGTAGGTGAGTGGGTAGATAGCTAGGTGAGTGCGCAAATAGGTAGGTGAGTGGGTAGATAGGTAGGTAGGTGTGTAGATAGGTAGGTGAGTGGGTAGATAGGTAGGTGAGTGGGTAGATAGGTAGGTGAGCGGGTAGATAGGTAGGTAGGTGTGTAGATAGGTAGGTGAGTGGGTAGATAGGTAGGTGAGCGGGTAGATAGGTAGGTGAGTGCGTAGATAGGTAGGTGAGTGGGTAGATAGGTAGGTGAGTAGGTAGGTAGATAGGTGAGTGGGTAGATAGGTAGGTAGGTGTGTAGATAGGTAGGTGAGTGCGTAGATAGGTAGGTGAGTGGGTAGGTAGGTAGGTGAGTAGGTAGGTAGATAGGTGAGTGGGTAGGTAGATAGGTGCGTGGGTAGGTAGGTGGGTAGATAGGTAGGTGAGTGGGTAGATAGGTATGTGAGTGGGTAGGTAGGTGAGTGGGTAGGTAGGTAGGTGAGTGGGTAGGTAGGTAGGTGAGTGGGTAGATAGCTAGGTGAGTGCGCAAATAGGTAGGTGAGTGGGTAGATAGGTAGGTAGGTGTGTAGATAGGTAGGTGAGTGGGTAGATAGGTAGGTGAGTGGGTAGATAGGTAGGTGAGCGGGTAGATAGGTAGGTAGGTGTGTAGATAGGTAGGTGAGTGGGTAGATAGGTAGGTGAGCGGGTAGATAGGTAGGTGAGTGCGTAGATAGGTAGGTGAGTGGGTAGATAGGTAGGTGAGTAGGTAGGTAGATAGGTGAGTGGGTAGATAGGTAGGTAGGTGTGTAGATAGGTAGGTGAGTGCGTAGATAGGTAGGTGAGTGGGTAGGTAGGTAGGTGAGTAGGTAGGTAGATAGGTGAGTGGGTAGGTAGATAGGTGCGTGGGTAGGTAGGTGGGTAGATAGGTAGGTGAGTGGGTAGATAGGTATGTGAGTGGGTAGGTAGGTGAGTGGGTAGGTAGGTAGGTGAGTGGGTAGGTAGGTAGGTGAGTGGGTAGATAGGTAGGTGAGTGCGTAGATAGGTAGGTGAGTGGGTAGGTACGTAGGTGAATGGGTAGATAGGTAGTTGAGTGGGTAGGTAGATAGGTGCGTGGGTAGGTAGGTGGGTAGATAGGTAGGTGAGTGAGTAGATAGGTAGGTGAGTGCGTAGATAGGTAGGTTGGTAGCAGGGTAGATAGGCAGGTGAGTGGGTAGATAGGTAGGTGAGTGGGTAGGTAGGTAGGTGAGTGGGTAGGTAGGTGGGTAGATAGGTAGGTGAGTGGGTAGGTAGGTAGGTGAGTGGGTAGATAGGTAGGTGAGTGGGTAGGTAGATAGGTGCGTGGGTAGGTAGGTGGGTAGATAGGTAGGTGAGTGAGTAGATAGGTAGGTGAGTGCGTAGATAGGTAGATTGGTAGCAGGGTAGATAGGTAGGTGAATGGGTAGGTGGGTAGATAGGTATGTGAGTGGGTTGGTAGGTAGGTGAGTAGGTAGGTAGGTGAGTGGGTAGGTAGATAGGTGAGTGGGTAGGGAGGTGGGTAGATAGGTAGGTGAGTGGGTAGGTAGGTGAGTGGGTAGATAGGTAGGTGAGTGGGTAGGTAGATAGGTGCGTGGGTAGGTAGGTGGGTAGATAGGTAGGTGAGTGAGTAGATAGGTAGGTGAGTGCGTAGATAGGTAGATTGGTAGCAGGGTAGATAGGTAGGTGAATGGGTAGGTGGGTAGATAGGTATGTGAGTGGGTTGGTAGGTAGGTGAGTAGGTAGGTGAGTGGGTAGGTAGATAGGTGCGTGGGTAGGTAGGTGGGTAGATAGGTAGGTGAGTGAGTAGATAGGTAGGTGAGTGCGTAGATAGGTAGGTGAGTGGGTAGGTAGGTAGGTGAGTGGGTAGATAGGTAGGTGAGTGCGTAGATAGGTAGGTGAGTGGGTAGATAGGTAGGTGAGTGGGTAGGTAGGTAGGTGAGTGGGTAGGTAGATAGGTGCGTGGGTAGGTAGGTGGGTAGATGGGTAGGTGAGTGAGTAGATAGGTAGGTGAGTGAGTAGATAGGTAGGTGAGTGAGTAGATAGGTAGGTGAGTGGGTATGTAGGTAGGTGAGTGGGTAGATAGGTAGGTAAGTGGGTAGGTAGGTAGGTGAGTGGGTAGGTAGATAGGTGAGTGGGTAGGTGGGTAGATGGGTAGGTGAGTGAGTAGATAGGTAGGTGAGTGCGTAGATAGGTAGATTGGTAGCAGGGTAGATAGGTAGGTGAGTGGGTAGATAGGTCGATCGGTAGCAGGGTAGATAGGTAGGTGAATGGGTAGGTAGGTGGGTAGATAGGTAGGTGAGTGAGTAGATAGGTAGGTGAGTGCGTAGATAGGTAGGTGAGTGGGTAGGTAGGTAGGTGAGTGGGTAGGTAGGTAGGTGAGTGGGTAGATAGGTAGGTGAGTGGGTAGGTAGGTAGGTGAGTGGGTAGGTAGATAGGTGCGTGGGTAGGTAGGTGGGCAGATGGGTAGGTGAGTGAGTAGATAGGTAGGTGAGTGAGTAGATAGGTAGGTGAGTGGGTATGTAGGTAGGTGAGTGGGTAGATAGGTAGGTAAGTGGGTAGGTAGGTAGGTGAGTGGGTAGGTAGATAGGTGAGTGGGTAGGTGGGTAGATGGGTAGGTGAGTGAGTAGATAGGTAGGTGAGTGCGTAGATAGGTAGATTGGTAGCAGGGTAGATAGGTAGGTGAGTGGGTATGTAGGTGGGTAGATAGGTAGGTGAGTGGGTAGATAGGTAGGTGAGTGGGTAGATAGGTCGATTGGTAGCAGGGTAGATAGGTAGGTGAATGGGTAGGTAGGTGAGTGGGTAGATAGGTAGATGAGTGGGTGGGTAGGTAGGTAGGTGAGTGGGTAGGTAGATAGGTGCGTGGGTAGGTAGGTGGGCAGATGGGTAGGTGAGTGAGTAGATAGGTAGGTGAGTGAGTAGATAGGTAGGTGAGTGGGTATGTAGGTAGGCGAGTGGGTAGATAGGTAGGTGAGTGGGTAGATAGGTAGGTAAGTGGGTAGGTAGGTAGGTGAGTGGGTAGGTAGATAGGTGAGTGGGTAGGTGGGTAGATGGGTAGGTGAGTGAGTAGATAGGTAGGTGAGTGCGTAGATAGGTAGATTGGTAGCAGGGTAGATAGGTAGGTGAGTGGGTATGTAGGTGGGTAGATAGGTAGGTGAGTGGGTAGATAGGTAGGTGAGTGGGTAGATAGGTCGATTGGTAGCAGGGTAGATAGGTAGGTGAATGGGTAGGTAGGTGAGTGGGTAGATAGGTAGATGAGTGGGTAGGTAGGTGTGTAGATAGGTAGGTGAGTGGGTAGGTAGGTAGGTGAGTGGGTAGATAGGTAGGTGAGTGGGTAGGTAGATAGGTGCGTGGGTAGGTAGGTGGGTAGATAGGTAGGTGAGTGAGTAGATAGGTAGGTGAGTGCGTAGATAGGTAGATTGGTAGCAGGGTAGATAGGTAGGTGAATGGGTAGGTGGGTAGATAGGTATGTGAGTGGGTTGGTAGGTAGGTGAGTAGGTAGGTGAGTGGGTAGGTAGATAGGTGCGTGGGTAGGTAGGTGGGTAGATAGGTAGGTGAGTGAGTAGATAGGTAGGTGAGTGCGTAGATAGGTAGGTGAGTGGGTAGGTAGGTAGGTGAGTGGGTAGATAGGTAGGTGAGTGCGTAGATAGGTAGGTGAGTGGGTAGATAGGTAGGTGAGTGGGTAGGTAAGTAGGTGAGTGGGTAGGTAGATAGGTGCGTGGGTAGGTAGGTGGGTAGATGGGTAGGTGAGTGAGTAGATAGGTAGGTGAGTGAGTAGATAGGTAGGTGAGTGAGTAGATAGGTAGGTGAGTGGGTATGTAGGTAGGTGAGTGGGTAGATAGGTAGGTAAGTGGGTAGGTAGGTAGGTGAGTGGGTAGGTAGATAGGTGAGTGGGTAGGTGGGTAGATGGGTAGGTGAGTGAGTAGATAGGTAGGTGAGTGCGTAGATAGGTAGATTGGTGGCAGGGTAGATAGGTAGGTGAGTGGGTAGATAGGTCGATCGGTAGCAGGGTAGATAGGTAGGTGAATGGGTAGGTAGGTGGGTAGATAGGTAGGTGAGTGAGTAGATAGGTAGGTGAGTGCGTAGATAGGTAGGTGAGTGGGTAGGTAGGTAGGTGAGTGGGTAGGTAGGTAGGTGAGTGGGTAGATAGGTAGGTGAGTGGGTAGGTAGGTAGGTGAGTGGGTAGGTAGATAGGTGCGTGGGTAGGTAGGTGGGCAGATGGGTAGGTGAGTGAGTAGATAGGTAGGTGAGTGAGTAGATAGGTAGGTGAGTGGGTATGTAGGTAGGTGAGTGGGTAGATAGGTAGGTAAGTGGGTAGGTAGGTAGGTGAGTGGGTAGGTAGATAGGTGAGTGGGTAGGTGGGTAGATGGGTAGGTGAGTGAGTAGATAGGTAGGTGAGTGCGTAGATAGGTAGATTGGTAGCAGGGTAGATAGGTAGGTGAGTGGGTATGTAGGTGGGTAGATAGGTAGGTGAGTGGGTAGATAGGTAGGTGAGTGGGTAGATAGGTCGATTGGTAGCAGGGTAGATAGGTAGGTGAATGGGTAGGTAGGTGAGTGGGTAGATAGGTAGATGAGTGGGTGGGTAGGTAGGTAGGTGAGTGGGTAGGTAGATAGGTGCGTGGGTAGGTAGGTGGGCAGATGGGTAGGTGAGTGAGTAGATAGATAGGTGAGTGAGTAGATAGGTAGGTGAGTGAGTAGATAGGTAGGTGAGTGGGTATGTAGGTAGGTGAGTGGGTAGATAGGTAGGTGAGTGGGTAGATAGGTAGGTAAGTGGGTAGGTAGGTAGGTGAGTGGGTAGGTAGATAGGTGAGTGGGTAGGTGGGTAGATGGGTAGGTGAGTGAGTAGATAGGTAGGTGAGTGCGTAGATAGGTAGATTGGTAGCAGGGTAGATAGGTAGGTGAGTGGGTATGTAGGTGGGTAGATAGGTAGGTGAGTGGGTAGATAGGTAGGTGAGTGGGTAGATAGGTCGATTGGTAGCAGGGTAGATAGGTAGGTGAATGGGTAGGTAGGTGAGTGGGTAGATAGGTAGATGAGTGGGTAGGTAGGTAGGTGTGTAGATAGGTAGGTGAGTGGGTAGGTAGGTAGGTGAGTGGGTACTGAAATAAATAGTAAAAGTAGCATTTAGTATGATAACTGTTTACTTCATGTATATCATTTACTAGTCTAGTTTACCATGTTTATTATCAGATTATCATGTGGTTATAACTGTTGATTAAAACACAAGATTCCTAGACACATGTACAGATATCTTGGTTCTGACACACACACACACACACACACACACACACACATACACACACATACACACATACACACACATACACACACATACACACACACGCACACACACATACACACACATACACACATACATACAAACACACATACACACACAGACGCCTAATCTCACCTACAAGCAGGTAACTAAAGCCAGCGGATATAACTTAGTTTGGAAGTTCTCACAAACACACCTGAGGGGCAAGTGTAGGTATTGTGAAGGTTTTATATTCATAATGATCCAAACCCCAAAAACACGGCAACGGAATGATACTTGTGCTCAACTTGAAAGTAGAAAGTTTATTATTTTACTTCCGGTCGGTCGGTCGGTCGGTCGGGTGGGGAGGCTCGGGGAGGTTCTCTTAGCCCCAGGATTTATTTCCTTTTCGGATTATGTTGTCTCTCTCTCTCTTTCCTCTGTCATTTATTCTGAAAGAACAATACAACAGCAGGCCCATTTATATCTCCTATCACCGCGCATGCGCAGAGGTGTCTGTTGAAACAAATAACTGCACCTGAGCTCTTTCAGATATAGAGCAGAGCACAAAACAACTTTCGTGTTTTTACTTTCTCTACCACGTATAGTAAGTAGCGCAAGTATTGTATTACACCAAAAATTATTCAATGCCAAGATTTCTCAAGAAATATGTTTTGAGGCCCCCTGAATACAAGAAAAAGTTTCATCCGAGAATAATGGAGAAGAAGTAGGAACGGAATATCTATGTCGGTATATACTTTTTTTTAAGGGTATTTAAGGGCTAATATTACCCTGGGTTTATCTCACCCAGGGCAAATTAACCCTATGGCTGTTTCAGGGGTGTACCCTCTTCAGCCGCGGGTTAGTTTTTTGTGGACATTTTTATTAATTCTTAGGTTACAATATAGTAGGTATGAACAATTTATACAATGCAATAAAATTAAAAATAAAATACAAACTAATACTAGGCTTAAACATAAAACTGGTGTTGATTCTTATGTTGCAGTTGGTGAAGTTTGTGCTGTGGTTGTTCTTGGATTACACATTTAGTCGCGTTGTTGTCTGGAAGAAACTTGACTTATGAGCTCGTTGAGGGTATTTAGATGGTCCTGTATTCTTTGTTCTTCTTCTTCTTTGGCTTTTTTGTGTGTTTCTATTAGTGTGATGATGGGTGGTGCTTGGCTTGAGGTTTTCTTGTAGTTGCTGGCGTAGTGTCTTAGTTGTTGTCTATGTGGCCTGGCGTCTGTACTTGATTGCTTGCTTTTTGATGTGCTCATATAGTGGAGTTGTTCTGCAGTCGTCGTATAGGGTGGATGTCCTGTGCCATGGGGGGAGTCTGTTGGCGATTCTTAAGCACTTTCTCTCAATCTCTTGAAGGCGGTTTATGATGGTTGGTGTCGCTAGTGGGTAGGTGGCGATGGCGGCGTATGTGAAGTATGGTCTAACGATGGTTTTGTAAAGCTGATTAAGGATGGGTGTCGATAGTCCGATATTTCCAATTTTGGATAAATAATGTAGGGTGGAGGTAGCATTTTTGGCTTGTGATATTTTCTGATTGAAGTGGGTTTGCTATGGAGTGTGATGCCTAGGTACTTTACTGTAGTTTTGGTGGGTATGTGATGATTTTTGAATTAAATCTTGGCTTCTCGGTGCTTCAGTTTTATCTTACGTCGGAATATGATGGCTTGAGTTTTGCTTGGATTAACTGTGAGTCTCCATTTGTCTGCCCACTTGGTGAATATTTTAAGTTGTTTTTCAAGTCTTGGTTGTGCGTTACGTAGTCTAGGTGAAGTGCTCAGGTAGGCAGTGTTGTCAGCGTATTGTTCGAGTCTAATGGTTGGGTATATTGGTTGAGGAGTGTCGGAGGTTGTATAGTAGCCCAGAGATGGCACTACCTTGCGGGGTTCCAGCTTGGAGTGTTATAGTTTGTGATAGTGAGTTATTAATTATTATTTTTGCGGTTCTGTCGTGAAGGAAGCTTGCAGTCCAGCGTGTTATTTTAGTCGGTATTCCTAAAGTCGTCATCTTGTAGAGTAGTCCGTTGGTCCAACAGCGGTCGAAGGCAGCTTGTATATCTAGGAAAATTCCTATGGTTGTGAATCCTCTATTGATGTTGTTTTGGATTTCTGAAATTACTCGGACTTGCTGGTCTTGAATGGTGATGGTGGATCTGTAGCCTGCTTGGGTGGGCGGTATAATGTTGTGGTCCTCGATGTAGCTCTGAAGTCTTTTAACTAATATTTTTTCTAGGATTTTAGATAGTGTTGCGGTTAATGAAATATGGCGATAGTTCTCGTGGTTGGTGTTAGGTTTTCCAGGCTTTTCAAGTAAAATCATGTGCGCATGTTTCCAGGATATTGGGTGGTAGCCGTGTTATAGAAGTAGGTTGTATAGGTGAACTATTTTTTCAGTCATTTTTAGGGGAAGGTTTTTAAGCATTTGGTAGGTTATTGAATCGGCTCCTGGGGCGGTGTTTCCTTGGCGTCTTGTGGTGGTTCTGAAATCCTTTGTTGTAATGGTCGTCATCAGGTTTTAGGTCATCAGTGTTTATTTGGGGTTGGTATAAATCCGGATTGTTCTTGATGTGTTTGTTGACGCTGTTGAAGTGTGTTTTATGGAAATTTGGTGCGTTCGGTGTAGTGAAAACGTTGGAGTAATGTCTGTGGAATATCTGTAGTTTTTCTTCTGTGGAGCTGATATTTTTCTTATTTATTTGCAGGGGGTATGTGAATTGTGTTTTTTTTTCTAGTCACTTTAATGAAATGCCAAAATTTACGTGGTTCGATGGTGCTAGCTTTTGTTATAGTGTCGATGGTGTTTTTCCATGTAGATTCATTATGTTTTTTAATTTCTTCTTTGATTCGATTGCGGAAGTGATTTAATATTAGTTTGTCGTGCTCATCATGTGTCTTGATGTACTGTCTATATGCGTGGCGTTTCTTCTTTATCAGTAGTAGTATTTCCTTAGGTTTCAAGTTTCAAGTTATTTATTGTAAAAGTATTGGCCTGGTGCCGGTACATTGGGCCCGGCTTACAGGCTATATTTACATTGATTTACAGTTGACTTTGTTCATATTTACAGTTTTCGCTATATACAAAAACCCATACGGTGACCATCTGTAGGTCACCGAGAATAGTTTTCTTTTGTCTTTTGTCTGTTTCGTCTTTGGGTTATATATACATATGTACATATTTACAAATTATATACAGACACATACACGCACGCATTCACCCACACACACACTCATACACACATCTTCACTGGGCACACCAGAAATATGCGTCCCAGCGCACTACACTATTTACACTATGTACACTGTCCCGCGGTGGCAGCTCCTGAATATTTTCCGAGGCGAGGGCCTCTGCCGGAACATGTATGTGGCTTAGGGACGAGGTTGCGTGGACGCGCATTAGTCGGCGAGCCGAGCCGCTTCTAGAACATTTTTATCCTAGTATGCTTGCGGTGCTTCGGCTCGCCTTTGCCGATGTTAGCAATCACGTCATTTTCGTGGTTCCTAATGCGCGTCCATGCCGCCATTGCTCTTTTGTCTATTGCCTCCGGGATGAACGGGATATGAGTTTCTAGGTGAAGAGTTTGGGTGGTGGTGAGGAGTGGAGCAGAGAGGATTTTTCTGAGGGAGAGGTTTTGGAGGGTTTGGAGTTGTTTGAGGGCAGTTTTGGAGGCATTAGCCCAGGCCACACATGCATACAGGACCACCGAGAGAATAAATGACCTATATAGTATAAGTTTTGACTTTAGTCGCAACTGTTTACTACGGAAGATGGGGGCGCACAACTTTAGCCGCTGTCTGCCTTTATTGGCGCTATTTTTTATGTGGGTGGACCAACACATTGTGCGGTCCAAGGTGACACCTAAGTATTTAACTTGCTGACGGCAGTGCAATTCTTACAGACAGAACAGGACACATACGTATAAACAACTTACTATCTAATACCATTAATATTAAAGCAGGCACACCACAGGGGAGCGCTATTTCCGGCCTCCTCTACATACTGTACACATCCGACACACCACAACCAACACAAAAAAACCTACACCTAGCCCAATATGCAGATGATACTGCGTATTGGAGCACACACGCCACGCTGATCGGAGCCAGAGGAAATCTCGAAAAACAACTCCGCGCATTCCTCCAATGGACCCAAAAATGGCGAATCAGCATAAACACAGACAAAACACAAGCCATTGTGATAAGGAAAATCATGAAACACTCATACAAAACAGCCACCCTCACCTTCAACAATCAACAAATACCATGCAAAACAATCATAAAATACCTGGGTATACATATTCATAACCAACTGAAAATTAAGACACACTACACGCGACTACTTAACAAAACACGACCCGTTCACTCAACACTGACTTACTTAGCACGACTAAACGGACGAGGACTTACACCACAAATACTACGGAAACTTTACACTGCACTAATAAGACCACAACTGACTTATGCAGCCGTAGCCACCATGCCCCTAAACACGACCGAAATAATGGACAAAATAAAATCCTTTGAGAGGAGGTGCATCAGAACTGCCCACAAACTTTTGCCCTCATTCAAGACAAACACACTTTACAACTACACACACACAACACCCATAGATACACACATAGCCAAACTAATGATCAAATACATACACAACGCACACACCAGACAATACAGAAGAACACTCATCAACACCGCACAAAAAATGAAAACCATAACACAAACAGAAAAACACAAAATCCTCCTCTCATAACACTAATCGACGTTTACGACAAATACCAGCAACAAGAAGAAGACAGACTACAACAACACCTTCAACACTTCCAAAACATCTAAACACATAATAAACATAAACACTTAAAATAAAAACACACATAAACCTAACACACAAACACACAAACATACAAAAGTAACCGAAGAGCTGTTGCAGTGGACATACAAACTTGACAAAACTTCTAGCACAAATGACTTATACTTCCTGGGCTTTTCTTTTTCTTCTTGGGTAGACGACAAGCCATGCAGCTAGGGATGACCAAACACACACATCACCCATCCAAACACAAAACCCACAACACCAACACGCATATAGGCACTCGCCACTGAAATCCGCCACACGACCAAAAATAAAAACGCAATCACTAGGCTGAAGAGGGGTACCCCTGAACAGCCAGGGCATGTCGAAAGACATGCCCAAATAACTTTTTCATTCATTCACAACGCAATATTTGACCACCGACCGTTAGGTCCGTTGCCAAAGTGTGACGCCGCTTAGAAAAATGAATCAGCTGGCATTTGTCGGGATTAATTTTGATTTTCCAGTCATGTTGCCATGAGAGGAAGTTGTTCACATAACGTTGCATTTCTGCAAGGCCGAAACGTGGATTTCTATGGTGGTTGTATATTGCAGTGTCGTCAGCATACATGGCGACCTTGCATCTGGCGTCCACTAGGAAATCATTGGTGAACAATATATACAGAAAAGGGGACATTATTGCCCCTTGTGGGACGCCAGCCCGCATCACTCGCTCCCGTGAGGAGGAGCGGCCCACTTGGACGTAAAACTGCCGATTTTCTAGAAAATTGTGCAGCAAGTATAGATAATTTTGAAGAGCCGGGAAATTGTGGTGCAGTTTATAAATAAGGCCATTGTGCCAGCACCGGTCAAATGCAGCTTCTACATCCAGAAATAGCGCCAACGTTGAAGCCCCGTTGTTAGATTGCTCTGTTACGTCATCAGTTAGCCTGAGAAGCTGTAACTCAGTAGAATGTCCTTTTCGAAAGCCAAACTGTGAATTTGAAAGTTCATGGGATTCCGAAACTTGTTTTTGAAGTCGAGAAAGTATAAGTTTTTCGAGCAATTTACCAATAGTAGACAAGAGACTAATGGGGCGGTAGTTTTGCGGTTGTCTGGTGCTTTTCCCTTGCTTTGGGAGCATAATTACCTTGGCTCGTTTCCAAGTAGAGGGGAAATAGCCTTGCTGCAAACAGGCGTTAAATATCTTTGTTAGTTGCACCAGAGCTTTTCTCGGGAGATGCTTAAGTTCCTCATTAGTCACTTTGTCTGGACCGGCAGCTTTCCCGTTAGGCAATTTCCTAATGAGCTTGTAAATTTCCTGCGGTGTTATGGTGGGTAGTTGTTGCTCTTGCTTCTGCGCCACCCAGGTTTGTACCCATGTCTGGACCTCCCGTTCTATTTCACAGTTGATCACTGGGTTTTCGGTAGTGGTTTGTTGTAGCTGGTAAATATTTTTGTTTTCTGAGGAATGGTGGCGTTTCTGGCTTGTACTATTTCATTTGTTATTTCTGTTGTAAGGTCATCTAATTGTTGTATTGATGTTATGTTGATTGGTACGAGGCTGTTCATATTATTCTCTATGTGTTTTGTGAAAAGTTTCCAGTCGGCGTTAGTGTAATCGAAGATTTTGATAGGTTGTATTTTTTCAGTGCTCCATGTCTTGGTTGCTATGGTAACTATTATGGGTAGGTGGTCTGATGTGATTGGTGGGTTTATTTCTACGTCCTGGATCTTGTTCATCAGTGTAGGGGTAACAAGCACTTTGTCGGGAGATGTGGGCTGATCGCCTCGCCAGCCGATTCTTGTGGGTCCAGGTAGGTAGAGAAGTCTTAGTGTTGTGTCGTTAAGTATGGTTTTCAATAGTTTTCCGTTTTGGTTTGTTATTTCGTCCAGGAGGTCCTTGTGATTGGCATTAAGGTCACCGATGATAATTAGATTTTTGAATTGCTGATTGAGGTATTTGATGAGGTCACACTGTAACTGTTCTTTAGTATAAATGGTGGCTATATGATGTTTGATTTTCTGAATAGTGACTTGGATAACTATTGCTTCTTCGTGGGCAAAATTTTGTGGCAGGCTGATGTGTATTGGTTTAAGTTCTGGTCTTGCAAGGATTGCCACGCCACCCCCGGGTGCGTCTTGTCTGTCCTTTCTGTAGCATGTGTACTGTTGAATTTCGTATTTTTTATGTGGTCTCAGTCTAGTCTCATTCAGTGCGATGATATCTGGTTTGTTTTCTTGGATTATTTGTTGTAGTTCCGGTCTTTTTGTGCCTAGGCCATTGATGTTGATGTACAGTATCTTGAGGTTGTGGTGAGCTACATTGATGACATTTGCCATTGTTGTGTCTGGTTGTGGTGTGATGAATCATGTTTTCTTTATGTTGTCTGGGGATCAGCTGTTCTTTCTTGCACTCTGTGTGTTATATTGCATATGGTGACTACAAGTTGCCCTCCAAGTTTGCTAGCAATTAGACTTTTGTTAAAGATTGCTTTTGTTGTTTCTGATATTTGCTTGAGGATTTTTAGGCGTTGTGGTGGTGGGGTTATCTCATGTACTGCCATTGTGATAACTTTCAGAAGTTTATCTATAATGTTGTCGGTGACTTTGGCAATGTGTTCAGTTAACTCAAGTTGCATTCGGTCAGCTTGTTGGTTTACTATTAAGACGTTTGCTGAGGTACTATTATTAATTTCCTTGATTCTTTGTGTGGCTTCTTCAATCGAAAATTTCTTTTTTTCTTCGGGAATTTTGCTCATAGGAAAAAGCGGCCATCAGATAAATCAAGTGTTGGTGCTGGTGGGTTGTTGTGAGGGAAGATCTTTGTGTGATTTACGTGACTAGCTGATGTCGGGGGTTCGCGGGGGTACCTAGGGCATCGGACTTGACCCGTATAGTGACCGAATGAGTCACATGTAGGGTTCGCCAGATCTATTTTCTCGGTGGTCACATTGCCAGGTAAGTCTCGCTGCACCACAGTAGAAACAACGGGGGTCACGGGGACACTCTTCCATATTATGTTGATATCTTTGACATTTTTTGCATGGGGCGTGTTTAATACTGTGTCTCGAGGGTTCTGTGAAGAATCGTTGAACTTCCATATATGTCCCTTCGTTGAGCAATGTTTCATGTGTTTGTATATCTTGTGTGAAGATTCTCACTAGAGTTGTATTTCTATTGTTACTAATGATTCTAGTGGCTTTTGTTATGTGTGGGTAGCGTGATTGGAGACTTTCAAGTATTTCTTCATCTGTGATGGAGGTGGGGACGCCTTTTACGACTGCTGTGAACGTCTGTCTTGTAGTAGTGGTGTTACCGCTGTCATGGGTTTGTTGTGGTAACGCAGTCACGAATTTCGCTCTAGGCCCAAATTTGTTGTTCATTGCTTGCTTGAATATAGCAACGTTTTGTGTGTTGGTAAAAAGCAGTTTGTAGGTTTGAGGTGGGTTGTTGATCCTAGTTTTGGAGGCTATCATGTTGTGCTCAAGTCCGTGTCGAACTAGCGGTTTTTTGATGTAAAACGGATCTCTGTATTCTTCTTCACAGTGCAGTATGTAGAGCGGATGAGTGCCATGGGGGTCAAGGTCAGTTCTTCTGGTGGTGTGGCTCAATGGGCTCGTTGATTGAGATGTGCGGAGTCTTGGTAGTCTGTGTCGACGTCGCTTGCACTGTCGTCACGTTGGGGCTGCGTTCTGGGGAGCATGGGAGTCAAGGGTGCGGTGTGTGGTCATGCTTAGGTTTGTATAGGAGTAGCTACAATGTGCACGATCGAGTTTGTCTCACAGCTTAAGCTGCTTTAGTGGAAGTTCCAGAGAACTTGCATAACAGAGTCCTTTCGTAAGGTAAGCAGGTAAATACGCCCAGGTCAGGTTATTTGTTGAGAATATTTAGTGTAATGTTCATAACAATGTCGTATATTCGGTATAACGTTTGAGTTGTGATGAACGTTTCGGAACGTATCTGTTGTAATTTCAAAACAAACATACTATCCAGTAACGGAAATAAAACATTTGTCATTTACTTCAACTGTAAGATTATATACCTTGTATAGAAAGTTGTTACGTTCTAGATAGACACAGGGAGCCATCTATCGGTGACCAAGTTTACTACAGTCTCTTGAGTTAGTTTCTGTTTGACCCGTGGGTCGAGAAGGTGATGCGAAAATTATGCTGGTTCACGTTGGATCGCCATTTGTAGCGGAATATATGATTGTTTATTCCGGCTTAGTTCAGCATGAAATCTCTTTAATCCCAGGTATGCGTAGGTATGTTTTACAGATTACCCCAGAAGAACTTTTGTATATTATTTATTTTTTTACTCTTTGACACTTTCAGGAGTTATGCCGACTTTCGATACATAGAGATACTCGCAGAGGAATCGCACTCACGTGTGTACACCACAACGTCCACTACCGGTCTGGGGCGAGTGGTGACGCTTTCTGGCGTACCCACGCTAGGAAAACGTTCTCTCCAATTTTAAATGTCATGACGTCATCAAAAGAAAGCCTCGTATCCAAAATGCTATTTCATTCCTTTTCCCAATTTAGAAATGTCCCTTTCTATTATAACATGTTCTTTTTTGACTTCCAAATATATATAGTTACCTTTTTATGATTAAACGATGTTTTCTTTATATTCTATTAAACATATCGCGCGACTTTTAAGGTTGGCAGACCTGAATTTTGACTGATTTCAAACTATGTGGTATGACGTCATGACTCGTTAATTTCAAACCAATAATGCGTTTATCCTACAAATTTAACGACTATTATTTACTCATATATTGCTCACCTTACAACACTTCCTACTCTATTATCTACATATGTTATTACTCAACACTTATCGCAAATCTCACATCCGGCAATTAAATTAAAACGTGTCTTTATCAAGCCCATTCGATTTGAAATCTAAATTTCGGTATCAAAGGGTAACCATTTGTACGTGAGAATTTAACGATTTCTATCACATTTAGTAAAATAAGTAAACTAGCTACCAAATACAAATATACAAAACCTTAAGTTTTTATGCGAGACAACTGCAATGTTTCAAAATAAATGAATAAAAATCTATAAAGAACTTTTTGATACGAGTTGTGTATGAAATTTGGGAGTGTGTTAGAGAGAGAGAGAGAAACATAATTTATAACCTGAGATCTGTTGCTTGTGAATAAACAAGGGCGAATTATTTCAGGAATCAGATAAAATTTGCCTAAACACTGGTTGGTTTGTATTTCACAGCAATTAATGCTGCAACTGAAATTATGGAAATGAAGAACACAGATAAGGCACGAAGAAACATCGACTCTATAAATTACAGTAGGGCGTGATTACCTCCTCCCTTATACATAATTAAATTTCCCCTCTACAGAGAGAACCTATAAAACTTACGTCAACCATTTCGATATAGTTTATACACGTGTTGCTTTCAAACTTGCTTTACATGTTGAAAATTGCATTTACTTTCTCTGCTGGTAAGTAGAGCAAGTATTGTATTCCACCGGAAATATATGTTTTGAGACCCCCTGAATAAAAAAAGTCATTTTTAGAAAAAGTTCCGTGTGTGTGTGTGCCTGTGTGCCTGTGTGCGTGTGTGTGTGTGTGTGCGCGCGCGCGCCTGTGTGTGTGTGGACAGCATAGCTCAAAAACGAAAAGTTGGTTAAAAACCAAAGTTGGTATCTAAGTTTAATGTCTTTCAAGGATGCGACACGAAGATTTTGAAGAAAATAGCTGCAACCTAAACTATCGAAAATTTTGATTTCTTTGAAAATGGCTCTAACGGTTTTGATTAAAATGTCATATGTTTGAGACGTTTTTGTGATAAATGAAATGTATATCTTGAATTTTCTGGCTATAGCCTATGTAGTCGTGTTTAGTCTTGATGACTTTTGAATAACTGGTAAACCGTAAGAGATAGAAAAATCTTACCATACAAAAAATGTAGATCTTGCTAAAATACACAATTTATGTCCAAATAAATTTTTTTTAGAGTGAACCACTCCTTGTTATTTCTGTTATTTCATACAAGCAAAATGGAGCTTTGAAGTAATATTTAATATTTCCGATTTTTTTCTTTTTATTTCGAAGTTGAAAACGTATGTTGTAGACAAACAAACATATTTGTAAACGTAATGGAATTTTAAAAAGTAAGTGTAATTTGAAGCTAGTTGGGTTAAACTATTTGACGAGAATTTAAAATGTTTTCTCGTATTGGACTTTTTAGTGACATGACTTTCGTTACATTTTCTAAACTATTAAAATACAAGTGATAAAATTTAGCCTGTAACGTGTTTGCATTGTATTACATTCAACAAATATCTTTAAATGAGATATAGTTAAAACAAGTTTGACTTAAGGAACCTGTATCTAATTTTTTGTAGAACATAGATGAAGTTGTTTTGTAAAAGATCATATTTCAAGAGTTTAATGATCTGTGAGAATGGGAAGGTAATAGAGAGAGAACTTTCCCACTGTTGTAAGATTCCATCTTTAAAATTGCCCTTTTGGTCCAGATACAGTTTCTGACACGTCGTTAGCCGGAACACTGTATATAAATTATCACAAGGCTCATTCCGAAGAATTAATAACAGCTTCTCTTCTTCTCGAACGTTCCTGCGTGTGAGAGGAATTCCCCTGCAGCGTGAGTGAGTGTCGAACCGTTTCTTACGTTCCTTTTGTGTTTATCGCGGTTGGTTAGGTGCAAGAAAAGAACCCCAGGACGTAAACAAATACTCTCATATCATTAATATTTCTTTGTTTCATTCCTGAAGAAGCCGCTGTTGGAGTTTGTATACACTAAACATTAATATTCGTTCTACATTTCTCCAACGATCAATTCGATACAAGAAAGTCATGTGAGTGCAACAGTTGAGATTTTTTTGAATGTTTGTTAAGGTGTTGTTTTGTGATGTGTTGTAAGTATGATTCGTCACGTCCGCCTGTCTCCTCTGTGTTATTTTGTATAAAGTGTATTCCAAGTCACAACATGGTGTCTGAGGTGGCACGGACGGACAAATGTCTCCTTACAAGATATGATCCAGCAAACCTCGTTAACAAGTCAGTCACGTGACTACTGCGCTTGCTCTGTTAAGGGACACTTGAAGTGAAATTTTGGTCAAAATTGTCAAAAAGTCGAAAATTGTTTTTTTACCTTCAAATGTTCCTGTAACACCTGTGCATTTGGATCAGCTAACATTTTTCATATCCCCCATTCCATGTGGCCATTACGGCCCAGCGCTCTTCCCTTAACGTACACAGGATGCTCCTATATAAAAGCCTGTTTTTCTCAAAACTACATTTCTGCACATTCCAAAAGAAGGTCGCGTCTGAGTTTTGCTTCAAATTAAATGAAAATTTCCAAAAGTATTCATAAATAGCAGCTAAGCAAAACTATGCTGCAATATTGATGTTATCATTAACATGAATTCCAAAAACATTTTTTTGTATGAAACAAATCAATAATTTTTAATATTAAATTTTCTTTGTTATTAAAGAACTATGTACAGCATAATGAGCAAACGTATTTGAAATATCTCTTCACAAAATTGTTACCCATATTTTAGGGTATCAGTTCCGGCAATATAAATGAATTTTGAAAAGTCAATAGACGCGAGCTACATTTTGAAAATGTGCCTATTAAATTCATAAAATAATTTATATATCATAAACGAATTATACAATTTTAATGAAATTTGGTGTAGCTCCTATCCTCATATAAATACAAACACAGCAAAAATTTCAGAAAAATCTATCAAGAAATGTGAAACCTTCAAATTTCACACACACACACACACACACACACACACACACACACACACACACACACACACCACACCACACACACACACACACACACACACACACACACCCACCCACCCACCCACCCACCCACCCACCCACCCACCCACACACACACACACACACACACACACACACACACACACACACACACACACACACACAACTTCTTGATCAATAGATCTGAAACCTTGCACGTGCTCATTAAAAAATGTTCGTGTTTGTTGATATTCAAAATTAAGTTCAGAATCAGAGATATTATGGGTGGGTAACTTAATTCGTCTAGTTGAGTGATAAAATGAACAGAGAGACAGAATGTAGAGCAATTTCACCTCTCTGTCTGCTGATACTGGTTTATGCACTTTTTGTGTTATGATTAACAAATTTCTTCTTGGATTTGAAACACGTTTGTCAGGTGAACTACAAAATATATAACTATAAAAATCTGATGTGTTGCACTCACATGACTTTCTCTACTCTTGTACTAACCATTCTTACAAACTCTTATTCCTATATCTTCTTCGTGTTAGTTGAGATAAGCATTTGTACAAATTATCTTATTATTTCCTTGTAGGTACAAGGGGTATATGGGAAAACAGTAGACTTTGTGCGATAGTCAAATCGTTTAAAGCTTTGAGATTTCATTCTCTTTGCACATCACACACATAACAAGGAATATCTCCGAAATGGTTCACCCTAAAAGAACATTTATTTAGACATAAATTGTGTATTTTAGCAACATCTACATTTTTTGTATAGTATGACTTGGTCTATCTCTAACGGTTTACCAGTTATGCAAAAGTCGTCCAGAGTAAATACGACTACAGGGGCTATAGCCAGAAAATTCAAGATATACATTTCATTTCTCATAAAAATATCTAAAAAATGTGACATTTTAATCAAAATCGTTAGAGCCATTTTCAAGAAAATCAAAATTTTCGAAAAATGTTCCATGTAAAGGGTAGTTTAGGGTGGAGCTATTTTCTTCAAAATCTTTGTGTCGCATCCTTGAAAGACATTAAACTCAAATGCCAACTTTGGTTTTTAACCGTCTTTTCGTTTTTGAGCTATACTCCACAGACTGACACACAGACACACACACGGCCCTTTTTCTAAAAATACTTTTTTGGATTCAGGGGGTCTCAAAACATATATTTCTGGTGAAATCTCGACATCGAATTTTTGGGTGGAATACAATACTTGCCCTACTTACCAGTAGAGAAAGTAAAAAGGAATCGTTATTTATATTTTTTTATCTCTTGGCCGTGTAAACACAACGGTATTTCAAAATCATCACATATCGACCAGTCCTTAAAAGGTTTAACTATCACTGACTATATCCTATACACTCCTTGTACCTGTAAGAATATTAGTAATAAGATAATTTGTACAAATGTTAACGTAAAGAAGATAATATAGGAATAAGAATAGTTGGTACAAGAGTAGAGGCAAAATAAATTAAAAGTGTTGTGCGCATGTGTTGTGCGCATGTTGATAAAGAGCGTCCGTCTTCTGTTGGATACACTCGTGAGGAAAAGCGTACAAAGCTCGTGATTAATAAACCCTTATTAGTGGGGAAAGACGGGGCTAATATAAAAAGGGCTCAAAACTAAATTCATACTTGTCATAACAGGCAGAAAAACTGTGAAGGGCGGGCAACAAATTGGTGACTTAACTACGCGCTTTAATCAATCCAAATTACGAGCAGCAGAAAGTCGAGCATAAGAAACAACTGAGTAGCGCCTTCATCAATACTCACACCATCTTCCCGCTTCGGCTTCCGGTGCTCGTGGGTTTGAACCTTTCAGACACAACTCTTTCATTATGGCCGATATTACACTAAACTGCAGTAAATATTTCACCAAAAGCCATTACTGCCAACCTACATAATATCATTATTTCTAACCTCAAATATCACAGGTTTAAACTAACATGCTGTTAACATTGCTTTCACACTACTACCACACAACACACGATGAACCTATTGCAATAAAATAACTTAGGAATACTAAATATCATAATTAATACGCTAATATGTTGAGAACAACAGCAACTATAACTAACGCTCCAAAACAGTTCAAGAAAAAACCACGCGCACATCAGCAATACAATGGCGTGTGAACAGAATCTCGTCGGCCGTCTTCCTTGCAAGGACCTCTGTGACAACACCAACGATGGCCGTAGCTTTACCATGGTTACATTTTACGAACAGTTGGGGCAAGCTAACAGATGCAATATCGCCAAATATAACCAAACCACGCCATAATGGGGAAACATCACAGCAGGTGATCACGTCTGCTCTAGCAAGCCCTAGAAAAGTTTGTGCACCATTTCCTGGTTCAATTATATTTCTTTTTTTAACAGCAGACATACGCAAATAAGATTATCATTATTATTATCATCTTTTGTGTTGGTGATGGTGTTGGCGGTGGTGGTGGTAATGGTAGCTAGATATTCTCCGAGTAAGGATCGGTTCGGTATTTTCCGAGTAAGGATCGGTTCGATATTCTCCGAGTAAGGATCGGCTCAGTATTCTCCGAGTAAGGGTCAACTCGGTATTCTCCGATTAAGGATTGGCTCGATATTCTCCGAGTAAGGATCGGCTCGGTATTCTCCGATTAAGGATGGGCTCGATATTCTCCGAGTAAGGATCGGCTCGGTATTCTCCGAGTAAGGATCGGTTCGATATTCTCCGAGTAAGGATCGGTTCGGTATTCTCCGAGTAAGGATCGGCTCGGTATTCTCCGAGTAAGGGTCAACTCGGTATTCTCCGATTAAGGATTGGCTCGATATTCTCCGAGTAAGGATCGGCTCGATATTCTCCGATTAAGGATTGGCTCGGTATTCTCCGAGTAAGGATCGGTTCGGTATTCTCCGAGTAAGGGTCAACTCGGTATTCTCCGATTAAGGATCGGCTCGATATTCTCCGAGTAAGGATGGGCTCGGTATTCTCCGAGTAAGGGTCAACTCGGTATTCTCCGATTAAGGATTGGCTCGATATTCTCCGAGTAAGGATGGGCTCGGTATTCTCCGATTAAGGATGGGCTCGATATTCTCCGAGTAAGGGTCAACTCGGTATTCTCCGATTAAGGATTGGCTCGATATTCTCCGAGTAAGGATCGGCTCGATATTCTCCGATTAAGGATTGGCTCGGTATTCTCCGAGTAAGGATCACGACGTTGTAGTGTTTAACGCCCGCTTTTACTACTACGGCACCGCAGGCGGTGACACTGATGATACATGAAGATGGAGCACCGGTGGAATGACATGGCGGGGGAAACCGGAGCACCCGGAGAAAACCCGCCCTGACGCCGCTTCGTCCACCACGAATACCACATGCGTGTCCCTGGGATCGAACCCGGGCCGCCTAGGTGGTAGGCGAGCGCGGAGTAAGGATCGGTTCGGTATTCTCCGAGTAAGGGTCAACTCGGTATTCTCCGATTAAGGATCGGCTCGATATTCTCCGAGTAAGGATGGGCTCGGTATTCTCCGAGTAAGGGTCAACTCGGTATTCTCCGATTAAGGATTGGCTCGATATTCTCCGAGTAAGGATCGGCTCGATATTCTCCGAGTAAGGATGGGCTCGGTATTCTCCGAGTAAGGGTCAACTCGGTATTCTCCGATTAAGGATTGGCTCGATATTCTCCGAGTAAGGATCGGCTCGATATTCTCCGATTAAGGATTGGCTCGGTATTCTCCGAGTAAGGATCGGTTCGGTATTCTCCGAGTAAGGGTCAACTCGGTATTCTCCGATTAAGGATCGGCTCGATATTCTCCGAGTAAGGATGGGCTCGGTATTCTCCGAGTAAGGGTCAACTCGGTATTCTCCGATTAAGGATTGGCTCGATATTCTCCGAGTAAGGATCGGCTCGATATTCTCCGAGTAAGGATGGGCTCGGTATTCTCCGAGTAAGGGTCAACTCGGTATTCTCCGATTAAGGATCGGCTCGATATTCTCCGATTAAGGATTGGCTCGGTATTCTCCGAGTAAGGATCGGTTCGGTATTCTCCGAGTAAGGGTCAACTCGGTATTCTCCGATTAAGGATCGGCTCGATATTCTCCGAGTAAGGATGGGCTCGGTATTCTCCGAGTAAGGGTCAACTCGGTATTCTCCGATTAAGGATTGGCTCGATATTCTCCGAGTAAGGATCGGCTCGATATTCTCCGATTAAGGATTGGCTCGGTATTCTCCGAGTAAGGATCGGTTCGGTATTCTCCGAGTAAGGGTCAACTCGGTATTCTCCGATTAAGGATCGGCTCGATATTCTCCGAGTAAGGATGGGCTCGGTATTCTCCGAGTAAGGGTCAACTCGGTATTCTCCGATTAAGGATTGGCTCGATATTCTCCGAGTAAGGATCGGCTCGATATTCTCCGAGTAAGGATGGGCTCGGTATTCTCCGAGTAAGGGTCAACTCGGTATTCTCCGATTAAGGATCGGCTCGATATTCTCCGCGTAAGGATCGGCTCGGTATTCTCCGAGTAAGGGTCAACTCGGTATTCTCCGATTAAGGATCGGCTCGATATTCTCCGAGTAAGGATGGGCTCGAAATTCTTCGAGTAAGGATCGGCTCGATATTCTCCGAGTAAGGATCGGCTCGATATTCTCCGATTAAGGATCGGCTCGATATTCTCCGAGTAAGGATCGGCTCGATATTCTCCGAGTAAGGGTCAACTCGGTATTCTCCGATTAAGGATCGGCTCGATATTCTCCGAGTAAGGATGGGCTCGATATTCTCCGAGTAAGGGTCAACTCGGTATTCTCCGATTAAGGATCGGCTCGATATTCTCCGATTAAGGATCGGCTCGATATTCTCCGAGTAAGGATCGGCTCGATATTCTCCGAGTAAGGGTCAACTCGGTATTCTCCGATTAAGGATCGGCTCGATATTCTCCGAGTAAGGATGGGCTCGATATTCTCCGAGTAAGGATGGGCTCGGTATTCTCCGATTAAGGATGGGCTCGATATTCTCCGAGTAAGGATCGGCTCGGTATTCTCCGAGTAAGGATCGGTTCGATATTCTCCGAGTAAGGATCGGTTCGGTATTCTCCGAGTAAGGATCGGCTCGGTATTCTCCGAGTAAGGGTCAACTCGGTATTCTCCGATTAAGGATTGGCTCGATATTCTCCGAGTAAGGATCGGCTCGATATTCTCCGATTAAGGATTGGCTCGGTATTCTCCGAGTAAGGATCGGTTCGGTATTCTCCGAGTAAGGGTCAACTCGGTATTCTCCGATTAAGGATCGGCTCGATATTCTCCGAGTAAGGATCGGCTCGATATTCTCCGAGTAAGGATCGGCTCGGTATTTTCCGAGTGAGGATCGGTTCGATATTCTCCGAGTAAGGATTGGCTCGATATTCTCCGAGTAAGGATCGGCTCGGTATTCTCCGAGTAAGGATCGGCTCGGTATTCTCCGAGTAAGGGTCAACTCGGTATTCTCCGAGTAAGGATCGGCTCGGTATTCTCCGAGTAAGGATCGGCTCGGTATTCTCCGATTAAGGATTGGCTCGATATTCTCCGAGTAAGGATCGGCTCGGTATTCTCCGATTAAGGATTGGCTCGATATTCTCCGAGTAAGGATCGGCTCGGTATTCTCCGAGTAAGGATCGGCTCGGTATTCTCCGAGTAAGGATTGGCTCGATATTCTCCGAGTAAGGATCGACTCGAGTCCCATAAGGCCACGCAATCAAAAGACGCTCAAGGTCAATAGAGAGACTTCTAGCTGAAGGTTGGCTTGTATAAGGTGTAAGAAAATGGCACACTTCAAGAAATATCCGTGCTACGTCATTAACGGTATAAAAGCTTGCGGGATTGCCAAAGAGGCGAGAGAAAGGGAGTATCAGATGGAATCATGACTCTTAAGAGCTGTGTGTCAGTCTGTGAAGAACATAACTCAAAAACGAAAAGTGCGTTAAAAACCAAAGTTGCTATTTAAGTTTAATGTTTGCAGCCTAAACAAAAGAATACGCAGAGAAAGTTAGCATAACTTAAAATATAATTTGAATGTAGGGTTGAAATATCACCCCAAAATATAAAATTTTATGACGCAAGTAACTGTTTTGGTGGCGTAAGAGAAAATAAATATATTTGATCAAAATTACCAAACTTCTTTTTGCAGTGTTGGTCATGCATATTCACGTTTTACGAGATCGACCGAAATCTCTTTCCCATGGTGCGCGCGCATATACACATACAGACGCAATAAACTTTTCTGATATTTTGGGTTTACCTTCATTAGTTCAAAAGTTTAATTCTTTAGTCATCAAATCCTTAATGGATCCTGGAACTGAAATTTGAATTTTCTGAAGTTTTATAGTTATGAAATAAAGACTTCGCACACTTAAGGGTGTTTATATTATAAACTACCACACAAAGTTCCAGCAGAATCTGTTTTATAGTTTTGAGCTGGTGAATTATTCAATTTATTCATAATGCGAAAATACTTTAATACTCAAAGTATTCCATAAAATATCACAACTGTTTTATTATCTTATAAATTCCAATTGAGCAACAAATTAGTTTTAAAGTAATTAATTTCTTTGCTTCGATGGACATTGACAATCGTTTTTTAATTTTCTACGCAGTTAAAATTTTAAAGGCAAAGAGATTTTTATATTTTGAAACCAAAGACTGAAGTTAAAGTCAGACGCTGGAAAAATTCTTGGATCGTAGCACTCATATAAAGCGGCCATGTTTGTTACAACTTCCCTCTTTTGTCTTGTATTCTCTCTCACGTCTTTCCACTAGATTTGGTTGTTTTGGGCCCTTTTTGGTGCATATTTTGTTCAAATTCTGTCCAAAATGTTGTAGCACAAAAGGGGCGTTTAATTGTAGTGCCATTTAGGACTGTAAAAACTATAGAATATAACAATTTTCACTGCCAACCGATGACTGAAGGATTTTATACATAACCTAAAAATGGTCAACGATTTTTCAATCGCAAGACATACGTATACATGCGTGTTTGGGACTATTTTGTAACGCTTGCTAACTTCAACAGCTGTACGTTATTAAATACGACAATAAACGAGAAAGAGAGAGGGGGGGGCAAGGATAATAGTTATTTATACTGCTGGCTGCTGCATGGAAACTCAGTTAAGGTTCACAAATTAATGACCGCAATTAAAAAAGCGAACACTTGTATGAAGAGTGCGCTGTCTGCATTTATGTAACGGAAATTTGAAACCGAAATCGCTGTTAGAGAATAATATGTTATCGCTTCCATTAACTGGGTCTCTCTATCTATCTCACTCCCACCTATAATGACATTCCAGGTAAACTGATACAGTGCGCAGCACAGGGGGTAACTTTCCGTAGTACGTGGCCTGTATTGCGAGGCCTAACACACCCCTCCAGGTCCAAGGAACCACTGATGTGCACGGAAGTCCCAAGACAGAAAATCAGCATTATTAAACGATTTTTATGTAAATGGCAGTTCGGGAAGATGCATTTTCTTCAAAATCTTTCCGTCGCATCTTTGAAAAATATAAACCGACTTTCCGTGTTTGAGGTATGTGGTTCACAGACACCAACATACACAGGCACAAATAGGTATACACACAGATACACGCATGTTTTCTAACAAAACACTTTTTTTTTAGATTCAGAGGTTTACAAAACATGTATTTTCTGTGAAGTGTTGGGTATTAAATTTGTTATGGATCACAATACACCCCTTACTTACTAAATGCATTAGAGAAGGTCATAAAATTCAAACTAAAGTAAATAAAACAGACTTGTTTATTACGCTTCGTTATGAAACCTGTGTGCGATGGACTGGACTGTTGGGAGGATGATGATGAAGCTGATATAAAAGAGAATAGCTACATATGTGGTAGGTAGGTGGACCCCTGTGGAGATTTGTAATTGGTAATTAAACTCGGCGGGACAAATCAGTACAATGTAAACGTCATGATTCACTGAGTTCCGATCCCAAACAATCGCCCATTGTTGTGAGTTCACAAGGCTGTTAATTGGTTGGTTGATTGTCAAACAAATCTACAAATTACCATCAACTCCTAGATGAAATAGGACTAGGAGGAATCTTCTAGACCAGACTTTGTCACATAGCTCACACCACTTGGCTTACCTGCCGTTAGTTACACTCACATGACTTTCTCTACTCATTCTTCTACTAACCATTCTTACAAACACTAACTCCTACATCTTCGTGTTAGTTGAGATAAACATTTGTACAAATTATCTTAATGTTAATTTCCTTTAGGTACAAGGGGAGTATGGAAACATAGTGGGCTTTAAGTGATACATGTTTTGAAACTGGTCACTATGTGATGGCTTGAAAATTGTAAAGTATTGTAAAGTTCGAAAAAATGACAAAGAATATCTCAGAAACGGTTCACTCCACAAGAAGGTATATTTGACACAAGTTGTGTGTAGTAAAGAGATGGGAATTTTTGTGCAGTAATATTTTGTGTGTCTCTTATAGTTTAGCAGTTATAGAAAAGCGATTCAGAATAAACAGAGCTTCAGAGAATATTCGCAGAAAATTGTTTGAATTTTATGTTGAAGGGCAAACAGAGTATATATGAATGTGGTACGTAAAAGAAGAGCGAGTAGAAAACGATTTGAAAGTAATATATTGTGTAGTAAAATGGTACTCTATGAAAAATACATACATGTGCCGAATTTTACGGTGATCGGTTTTCCAGATTAACAGTTACATATATACAATGATCCATTTTGTATGCATGAATTGTTTGTAGAAGAGTGAGTAGAGAAATAGATATGAATGTGTTACCCAAAAATAAGTAGAGAAAACAGTGTGAATGTAATACGTAGCATTTGTGTTTCAAACATGCACAAAATTGTATGACTTATTTGTAGAAGAGTGAGTAGAGACAAATGTGAATGTGTTACCTAAAAGTGAGTAGAGAAAACAGTATAAATGTAATATAGGTATAGCATTTCTATTCCAAACGTACATTCATTTTTAAAAAATGTAAAATGCATTTAAACGTTAGTTTGGGGTGGGCGATTTACTGGTAAATCATTGTCATATCCTTGGAAGGGATTAACTTAAAAACTTTTAGTGCATTTGCTGTGAAACCTCAGTATTGAATTTTTGTGTCCAAGTACGTATTAAGTAATGTAAGAATTTGAGCATCTGTTAAACAGTTTCTGAGATAGGATATTTGTGTGTGTGCGTGTGTGTGTGTGTGTGAGGAGATTGACAAAGTGCGGCTGCTGCACCTGTAGATTTGTTCCAGTGATAGCGATGAAGAATTATAACACCATCTATATAGTGGAGTGAATCTGAGATTATGTTATTCTCAACACGTACAATTGATGGGTAATATATCGAATTCTTCTCTGGTTGCGTGACACAAGATAATACGAGACTCTGGTTAAATCACTCAAGGTCAAAACGGACTTGGAACACTGTTATTTGAGTCTTCATTAACACTGCAGTTTCAAACTTTCACAACAGTTACTCTGGTCAGAAAATACTCACTTTGTACTCACTTCTGCGCATGTCTGCTTCACAGTCGCGCTGGATAAATAACGACACAGTTGAATACTCCCAAATACTACAGTAAGAAGAGTGAGGAGGGAAAGCTGTGGGAAAGTATTGTAATCTTCTTCTCCTACTTTTACAATCATATTCAGCAATACATATACACTTAATAGTTACACAAATTCTAACCTTTTTCAACTCTGTTACCCTGACGAGTGACGTCACGCCACGGAGTTTCTAACTAAAGGAAAGTTTTCTAATGTTAGAGTGCGTTGCATTTCTGTTTCAACTATGAAAATGTTGAAGGTCGAGCAGAGAAGCATATGTAAATGTGTGACGTAAAAGAAAAGTGAATAGAGAGAACTGGGTGAATGTAATACGTCACATAGTAATATATATATATATTTAAGCGAGCAATTCTTGTATATATATATCGCACAACTTGGAAACGGCTCGTAAGATTTGGTTAAATTTTTGTATGCATACATATTATATTCACAGTGTTTTCTCTACTCACTTTTTAGGTAACACATTCACATCTCTTTCTCTACACACTCTTCTATAACAATTTTCCAGAAAAAACGTGATTTTACACAAAAAAATTTTATCCACAGTTTTAAAATAAGTCATACCATTTTCTGCATGCTTAAAATAGAAATGCTATTAAATTCACACTGCTTTCTCCTCTCACTTTAAGGTTAATACATTCACAACTCTTTCTCTACTCACTCTTCTACAAAAAAAGTCATATAAACTTCTGTATGTCTGAAATAGAAATGCTACATATTATATTCATACTGTTTTCTCTACTCACTTTTAGGTAACACATTCACATCTGTTTCTCTACTCACTCGTCTACAAAGAAGTCATACAATTTTATGCATTTTTGAAATAGAAATGCTACGTATTACATTCACATTGCTTTCTCTACTTACTTTTGGGCAACACATTCATAACTGTTTCTCTACTCACTGTTCTAGAAATAAGCCATACGATCTTCTTTATGTTTGAAATAGAAATGCTGCATATTACATTCACAGTGGTTTCTCTACTTAAGTACTTTTTGACTCTTGACAATTGCGACAAAAATGATTATTTAGTTAACGTTTTTCCTTTCAGGTTTATCTTCTCCCACAAAAAAATTAAAAGATTTCTCAAAAACAGAGGCGAAAAACGCCGAGCTAAGCTCGGTCGCCCAGGTACTAGTCAATTACAATGTTAAGATTTCATCAGAAATGTATGTTTTGAAACCCTTGAATAAAAAAAGCATTTCTAAGAAAAGGTGAGTGACTGTAAACAACATAAGTAAAAAAGAAACGTCGCTTAAAAACCGAAATTGGTATTTAAGGATAATGTTCTTCAAGGATGCGACAAGAAGATTTTGAAGAAAATACCCCACCCTAAACTACCCTTAACATGGAAATTTTTTATTTTCTCGAAAATGAGTATTGATTTTCATTAAAATGCCATATGTTTAAGATGTTTTTATGACAAATGAAGTGTATGTTTTGGATTTTCTGTCTATAGCCCATGTAATCCTGTTTATTCTGGATGACTTTTATATAACTGCTAAACCGTAAGAGATAGACAAAGTCGTACTATACAAAAAATGTATACCTTTCTCCAATGAAATCTCAACATGTAATTTTTGAGTCGAACACTTGCTCTACTTACTATACGTGGCAGAGAAGGTAGCAAGAAGCAATATTTGGTGTTTACGCTTGGAGCTAGGTCATCATCAGAAACTTTGGCTATGAATATCTAAGACACCCTGGAGTCATTAGTCTATTCCCGTCACGCTGAATTAGTCTTATTAGATCATTTCCAACCCCATCAAGTTGGCAGAATTGGCAATCCTACAGCGATGTGATGATCTTCTCCACAAACCTCCTTGCTTTTCTGTTTACAATGTCGCATATTTAGTGTAAGGTGTGACGTCATTCGCTTCATATGTTAAAGCCACATTAGATAAAAATTTTGAGAAATGATCTTATCACTAATTTCAAAGGACTAACAAGAAATACCTTTGAAATGGTTGACTCCACAGAAAATTATTTGACATTCATCTTGTCTATGTTATAGTTTACAACTTATACCAAAGTTGTTCAGAAAAAAATAGAACAGAGAATATTTAAAGAAAATTCGACATCTACATTTCATTTGTTATGAAAATACATAAAACTTATGATATTTTAGTCGTTTTCAGCGTAGAACTGCTTAGAGTGACTACCTTTGGAAGGGAAGTAAAGCCAGTGGTCCAGTGTCATAGGTTTAGGGCACATAAGAGAAACTCAATCCTAATAGATGGGCCATAGTTGTGTGTCCATAAAAGTAAAGGATTTTGTAAAAGGGATTTTTTTAGTTCAGGAGCTCAAAACATGTATTTGGTATAGATTTGTGTGTTTATTACAGTATGTGTTGTGCCTGTACGAAGAAGAACGAGCGTGACAATAGATTTGTTTTTAATTTTGGTTGTCTTTTAATGAAAAACGCGCACAACTAACACCTCAATTTGCCTGTTCCCTCTACAAAGGTAAAAAAGCGATATATTAAAAGCTATCGGCCGTTACTCATGTGTGAGTGTGTGACGTACGTATGAAGGTTATAATCGATGGCTCTTCCAACTGTTATAAACAAATTAATCAGTAAGCGCCTGAATCGGTTTATCATTCATCACAGCGTACGTAGATATCACTCGTACCGCCTCACACACTCACTCAGTGTGAAATAGCAGCGGGGCCACGCTTGCTCTACACTCGACTGAATTGGTTAAAGGCTCTGGGAATCTGTTGGTGCAGTATATTGTCTGCCATATAGACGTTATATAGCGTAGGGGATAGCACAGAGCCTTCAGGAACTCCTCTTATTGGCCTTAGTGAGATGCTTTCCACATGTCTGACAGCGCTGGGTAGGATGTCCATGACTTGTGTAAGTACTCCCAGTTGGATGAATATTAACCTCGCGTGCCTCATCATGGAGAAGAGCTTTCCGATATCCAGAGACACTGCGGCAGTGAAGGCGCGTTCCTGGAAACCCAGGGCGGCGCCTCCACCACACGCAGCAACTGTTGAGGCGTTCAATGCCCAGGACGAAACCCGAACTGTTGTTCCGGATGGCCTGGTGTCCCCCAACATGGGGGATAAGCGGTTTCGGAGAAGAACTCGTCCTGAAGGTCGTCTCTTGGACACGTGGTACATCTCAGGCACCCTGAAGGGAAGTAAACTGGCCTCGACGGTTACGGTTTTTGGCGATCCTCCACACATATCCACATTCGATGCCCAGGCTGGTCATCTTGTCCTCCCAAGCCTCGCGTAGACGGGCCTGGATTAGTCGGCCCAAACACCGCAAGGGGAATCTGTTGTGGGCGGTGCGGTGTCGCCCAGTAATGCTGAATGAGTAGGGTTAATTCCAGGGGTAGGACATCTGGATGTAGGGGTGATGGGGCATGAACTGTCAGTTTATGGACAATTCGTGTCAGTATGTAGGTGAAGAATGAGACCACCGCCTCAAGGGTAGGTTTGTGATTTTAGGGTTTCATGGGATGGACGTGCGGAGGCAATTGCGTTCACCTTCCCGGCCGTGTTTGAAGCGAGGTTTTGTGAGTGGCAATCCGGGTGTTGAACTCTGTCCCTCACAGATCTACCGCCCCTTTCGCTATCACCAACAAATACAAATGTGACTGGTGATTCAAGACAGAGTTCATTTCTCTGCCCGACAGCTGATAACAGACTATCAACTCAGCTCTGGTATCACCTCTGGTACTGGATCGACGTAACATAGACATAGAAAGGGACCCGACAACAATAATTAATAACAATAATGATACATTTTATAGAAATAACAAAATTAAGTTAAATCAAACACTGCGCCGTGGAAGTGAATCATGGACATCCACAGAGAACTTGGAAGATGCTCGAAGGAGTGCGCAGGCGCACAAGGTGGAATGAAGAAATGTATAGTTTATATGCAAATATATTGTCAAGATATTAACATTAAGAGAATGAGATAGCCAGGCCATTACTAAAAATGGAAGAATAATGACAGAAGAGCAGTACGAAGACCGAGAGTGAGATGCTGTAATGATAGAGCTGGATTGTTTCCTTTTTCCTTGCCATTGAACACCAAAACTGCCGCAATAGTCAACTGATCAAGGCAAGGAGAACCGGACCTGCTAATCAGAGGCGGATGTCACGGAGTATTCAATAGGAATTGAAGGATTTGTAAGACTAGTAGTTGCAGATTTATACCTTCCTTTGTTTACGTTTGTACTTGCATTGCAGAATTCCACGACCGAGAGAAAAGTGAATATCGCAGATAATTACCTTGAGACTGTGCACCTTCTGAAACGTAAATCGTGTCATCTTAGGAATGTGCCGCCACTGAAACTCAGTAACGCCGTCATTCTGTCCCAGTGGGTGGAAGGAGGTGATTTCAACCTCCCCTAACTTGCCTGCAGTTGAGCACCGACCACGACCTTCCGAATGGAGGCAGCTTACTTACCGATTGAGCCAACCTTCTGGTCAAGTGAACAACAAAAGGTTTGTATAAAGTATATAAAAATGGAGTTGATGGAAGCAATCATCAGTGTTACCAACCCCTGTTATTGACTTCTTGTACGGACCTCATTGAGGAGTGAGTTTTCTTTAAGTTTTTCTTCTTCTTCTTCTTCTTCTTCTTCTTCTTGCGCTGGGGACTTTTGGGCGGTTGCCGAGCAGTTATGGCGTTCAAGCTAGTTTCGTCTTCATTGCTAACCCTTCATGTGCCAAGCGCAGATGTAGGCAACTGCCGGCGAAAAAATAAAACTACCCCTCAAGGAGCTACCCCCCCCCCCCACCCCTCCCCCACACTTTTAGATGCGTTCGTAATATCGCCAAACATCATTGGTGACCTCCACGAATTAATGGAAATACAGAATGAATGTTGGAAACTCTCCCACGACAAAAAAATACGGTTTTACTTTCTCTGAAGTTAATTAGAATGCCTTTTTCCTATTTTATAATATCATGTTCTATCATTGTAACTACAATGTTTTATTTAAAACAAAAAACTTAAGTAATAATGATATCCTAGAGAAAATTTGAGATTGCAATTTCAAATAAATACAGAGAAATTCACTAACTTAGCAAGCTGTGCACGCATCGTGTGCCAGCTGATTGCCTATCATATGTTGCAGTTCCGTCAATGCCAAACTGTTAAATTATCCTGGATTCTGTTCAGGGCGTGTACTGGAACTGTACCAGGGTGTAAACAGGTAAATCTGTTCCTATTAGATAAACGCATAAGTATTTGGAAATTTAAGCGAATAAGATTTAAATCTTATTTCTATTAGGCATACTTTAAAAAGATGTACAGAATACAATTAAATAAATAAAACCATTAAACCATTTTAGAGCAATGGTTTCTTACCGTTGTAGGTATTAGCTCAAAGACTGTCTCAGGGTGAGCTAGTGAGCTATGGCTCAAAGACTGTCTCAGTCTGAGTTGTAACATGCTTATGTTCACTGTCTACCTTAAGTTAGTTCTTCCTGAGGTCCTGTTACTATTCTGTGCCCATGTTGGTCTTGGTTTGCTCTGTTTCTCTTCCATGTTGACTGGTTCATCCTGACTGTGTGTCCCCCCAGCTCCATATAAGACAAGCAGGGCACAAATCTACTCAATACCACAGAACATATATACTAGATTATGGAATTGTTCGCTGTGTTGCGTTTCCTTAACACGAATGACTCTGATAAACTTCCACATCGTTCTTAAGTTATATAATAATTTTAACACACTGAAATTATTTATATTCCCCACTATAATTCCAATATCTTGCAAAATGCGGCTCTAGATGTAGTGTAGGAGGTTATTTTCCGGTTTTTTACACATATCCGTGAAGAGAGGAAATGTAACCATTTATATAAGGGATGCTCGTGGGGTGAACTGCCCCTAGCAATATTTGTGATGATATTGGAATATGTACGCGTGCAGTGGGAACCAACCATCCACTCGCTGCACTCCAAGAACCTTCATATTAGACCAACTCTGTGTCTGTCTCACGTCCCAGAGGTCCACAGTTCGAACTCTGGTTACAGTAATTTATCTGGTTTTCAGGGTTTTCTCTTAACGTAACAATATAAATGTGAGGTAAATGTAGACCTTGGGCTCATTTCACTACTTCATCGTCCTATATCAGCCGAAACTCTACAAGTAGATGAGAAGTAATTAATCAGGAGAAGTTAAGTGTCAAATGTTTATCTCAAGTAACACGAAGAAGATATAGGAATAAGAGCTTGTGAGAATGGTTAGTACAAGAGTAGAGAAAGTCATGTGAGTGCAACACATCAGATTTTTTTACATAGCATCGCTTCAGCGGTGTTTAAAAATGCAGTCTTAATCATAACCTAATCTTTTCTCATTGAAAACAGGAGAAGAAAACCAAATTAAAAAGTGTGTGTCGGAATTTTATTATCGGACTTAATTTGTTGTTGTTGTTGTGCTTGTATCTATGTGCGTTGCACTTGCAACATATAATTTTCTATAACGAGCTTTGGAACAAACTGCAGGAAAACACGCAACAAAATGTTCAGATTCTTATTTAAGATAAGTTGTTCATAACCAGAGCGGATTTTCTTACTTTTGTAAATTACTCTGTTTTTTCATACCCAGATATGCAAATATTCTTCTCTATTTGCGTTTGTAATCTTCTGTCATTATCAACTTCTACTTGCAAACACACACACACACACACACACACACACACACACACACACACACACACACACACACACACACACACAGATAACTTCACTGCAGCTGATGATAATTTAGTGTTTATAATGACAAGTGTAATTTGCCGCGAGAGGTACAAATGTTAATCGGAAGATGTGGTTGCAGTGACCGACAAAGTTGTGTTAAAATCAGCGCGCTCTTTACTGATACGGCCTGTTCATAACCTCTATAACATACCTACTGATTTTATAAATACTCACACATGAATATCTATCCCTTTTATGTTCTTAAATATTAAAGTTGTTATTTAATCTGAAAATGTAGGGCAAAGAAGGGAAAGAAGGGAGAAAAGAAGGTAGGAAAAAAGAAGGAAAGAAGGAAGGAGAGAAAGAAAGAGAGAAAGAAGGAAAGAAAGAAGGGATTAAAAGAGGAAGAAAAGAACGAACGAGGGGAGGAAAAAGTAAGCAAAGAAGGAAGGGAATAAAGAATGGAGGAAAGAACGAAAGAGAAAAGCAAGGAAAGAAAAGAGTAAACAAGGGAGAGAAGAAGAAGCAAAGAAGGGTGGAAATACAAAAGGGGAGAAAGAAGGGAGGAAAGAAAGCAGGTAAAGGAAGCTAGGTAAAGGGTAATTTAAGGTGTAGGAATTTTATCTAAAAATTTTCGTGTGTCATCTATAAGATATACTAAACTTAAATACCAATTTTGGCTTTTAACCGAGTTTTCGTTTTTACGTTATAGTGTTGACACAAAGGGGAGTTAACTTTCTTCTGATTGGTTCAAACCTGTACCTTAATGAAGAGGTGTGCCATAAAAGTGCACACGTATAATGATTACATTTAGACACACTCGAACATAAAGGCAGGCAATATTTGCTAGAGTATTTTCATCACCAGAGGCAAGTCAACATTTTTCACTTTTATGAACAAGCGATGTTATCTGTCGCAATATTAACATCTGTTCCCACAAACATGGCCACTTTTATTACTATTTTCCAAATACGTCAAGGTCGCCAGAACGACGTGCATCGTTAAGTGTTATGGAAATGAGGAATACATCATTTAGAACAACGGCGTGGATACATGCGCATGCGCAAGACAACCACCTCATCTATGGCATTTAATATTTTCTGTATATAGACGTGTGTTTCAAAAACGAAAAGTTGGTTAAACACCAAAGTTGGTATTTAAGTTTAATGTGTTTCAAGGATGCGTCACAAAGATTCTGAAGAAAATCCGTTCACTCTATTCCACACTTGACATGGAACATTTTTCGAAAATTTTGATTTTCTCGAAAATGACTTGAACGATTTTGATTAAAATACCGTATATTGAAGATATTTCTATGACAAATGAAATGTATATTTAGAATTTTCTGGCTATAGCCCATGAAGTCCTATTTACTCTGGATGACTTTTGTATAACTCGTAAACCGTAAGAGATAGACTAAATCTTACTGTACAAAAAATGTAAATCTCGCTAAAACACACAATTTATGTCTGAATAAATTTTTTTGTAGAGTGAACTATTTCGGAGATATTCGTTGTTGTTTGTGTGAGTTTTGGAAAACTGGTGCTTGTAGGAATAGTTAGTGCAAGAATGGGTAGAGAAATTAATGTGAGTGCAGGGTAGACATTTTGACACGTGGTGAAACCCTGGATTCACAGTAAGTCGAGTATTTGAAACTGTAAAGGGAAAACAGCACGCGCATGCGCACTGAGGCTCTGTTTAATAAGATTGTCCGTGTACTACGAAGTTAGCGTCCAAATTTATACGATCCATATAGTATATATCAGTGGTTGTGTTTAGTATAACCGCTCATACATTATCCTGCATCTACTATAAATTGTATCACCCCCGAGTAGGGGGCTGTAATCCAATAACACACCCCTCTGTTTATTCCCTTGTAGTGTTTACTTTTATTCCACCCTAACACTGTTAAGTGTAATATTTTTTTCCTTAGCTCGTATATTAATTAGGCTTAAAGGTTTGGAACGAGGGTGAAAAATCCGATGCATTGCGTGGGTTTTGAACCAACGATCTTATTAAATTGTTCGATCATCCTTAAAACTTTTGAGTATTTCTGTATTCCCTTGTAAATTAGCAATAAGAGTTTGTAAGAATGGTTTGTACAAGAGTAGAGAAAGTTATGTGAGTGCAACACATCAGATAAAGCATTCTGAAGCTGGCCGCGGGTGCACATTAATGCAGTGTGGCAGAAGAAAGCGTTTCGAGAAAGTTCGAGAGAATTGTGACAACGTCGAAAGAAAACATTAATTTCCAGAAATATCCATGCTACGTCACTCTCGCTTTTTAAAGTGTTGTGGGATGGGTAAGGAGAAACCGTATAGAAAAGGGATATATATGAACTTCTACATGATTGAAATAGAAACGTCTTACATTCGCACAGCTTTTTCTACTCAGTTTTCTTCATGTGGTATTTGGGGTTGCTAATGTTTACCCAGTGTTTTATATATCTATTTTCAACACCGGGTGTTTCAAATAGTACTTCATACAATTTTCTGAATTACTACCAAATTATCAGTAACAAACTAGTTACAAAATGCATTGCCCTTAACGATGTATAACGAATTAATGTTGGCAACACTGTATTGTTGGTCATTGTGCTGTTGTTATTAATTTGACCAAATGAAACATTAAGTAAATTGATAAACCTTTCTCTGAATAAACAACAGTTTACTTCACTGTCGGATATATTTTAAAATTCCAGAAAGTTGCCAAAACCACAACGCAAAATGTGAGGACAGTTCAGTTTTATTCAACTTTTAAAAAACACAAAGGGCTGTGTGTATTGGTGTTAAACACAATGTTAATAATGTCCCTTTGTGGAATCGTCACACAAAACATGGTATAGCCTACCTTCTCAAACACGCCAAATGGGGTCATGAGGTCTAATGCGGCAGTGAATGAGATTATATGAATGGGATGAAGTTTTAGAACAGAAAGATGTAGATTATAACGTTGGTAAATATAATGTTTGGTTGCCAGTGAAAAGTGAGGTTATGTGGTAGGTTTACTTGGCCTCTGTTGGTGAATTTGAATGATGCCGAGGAAGGAACAGGTTGCATACCCCCGGGGTAGGAGGAATGTCCGTACGTCCTCTTGCTCTGCTTTGCGTGTGCACCATTATTATCATTATCTTGCTCCCATCATCGTATTTCGTGTTGGCTTCTTCCCTTTGATTGCTCCTCTGTATAGACTCTCAAGCACCATCTATTGCATAATGCTTGATTAGCAATTCTTAAGATATGTGACTGTTCGTAGATATATCCGTTCTTACCGAGTGGGGCGTGTTTTATTTCACGTACTCTGTCCCTTTAGAGAAAACTATGGCCGAAGTTTCAGGACAGTCTAGAAAATCGCAAACGTTTTCATTTTAATTATACATTGTAAATATAAAAAAATCTGATGTGTTGCACTCACATGACTTTCTCTACTCTTGTACTAACCTTTCCTATATCTTCTTCGTGTTAGTTGAGATAAACATTTGTACAAATTATCTTATTGTTTCTTTCCTTGTAGGTACAAGGGGAATATGGGAATACAGTAGGCTTTGTGCGATAGTCAAATCTTTTAAAGCTTTCAAATTCTGTTCTCTTTGCGCACTTAACATATAAAAAAAAGGAACAACGATGTTCCATTTCACGAAAGTTGTAAGTTTTCCGAAACTCATACAAACAACAAAGAATATCTCCGAAATGGTTCACCCTACAAGAAAATTTATTGAGACATAAATTGTGTATTTTAGCAAGATCTACATTTTTGTATAGTACTATTTGGTCTATCTCTAACGGTTTACCAGTTATGCAAAATTCGTCCAGAGTAAATACGACTACAGGGGCTATAGGCAGAAAATTCAAGATATACATTTCATTTGTCATAAAAGTATCTCAAACATATGACATTCTAATCAAAATCGGTACAGCTATTTTTAAGAAAATCAAAATTTTCCATGTAAAGGGTAGTTTAGGGTGAGAAAATTTAACATCTTTAGATAAGAAAGAATGTTTGGATGTTTGTGCTAAACCACTTAACCAATTCGAAATTCAACACATATATGTATTTATTCATGGAGAAGGTTTTTATCATATCCACTTTACTATACAACCTAACATTCACATGGCTTTCCCCACTCGCTTTTCTTTTAAGTAAAAAATTTACATATTCTTCCATACTCGCCCTAGAATATACAATTTTCTATGACTGAAATAGAAATGTCACATTTTACATTCACACGGTTTGCTCTACACACTTCTTTTATGAGACACAATCACACTGCTTTCTCTACTCCCTCTTCTACAAAGAATTTTTATATGATTAATATAGAAATTGAACGTCTTACATTCATATAGCTTTCTCTACTCTCTTTTAGATTAAGTTTGGATTTTTTCCCCTACTTGGCGGCCAGAAGTGCGGTTTGTTTTGGTGGTTCATTAGATGGCATCTGGGTGTACGGTGTTAAAAGACATCATCAGTGATTGTAGATGAAGGCAGGCAGGCAGGCAGGCGCTGTGTGTTCGGGGCAGTCCGGGAGTGTTCGGGCGTGGAGCCGAGCACAGGAGCGCGCGCGGCGTGTCGTGTGTTCAGTGGGTGTCGGGACTGCCAATGGTGAACATGTTTGCCGGTGTGTCAAACACACCCCTGTACTGCTACTGGGAGCTGACAGCATGCAGTGACTGGTGTTGTTGTTGTTAGTGTTTCGTGTTTCTCGTGTTATTCGTGTTGTGCAGTGCAACGATCATGGTGGTATCTAGTGGTATAAGTGCTGCGGCCTATAGGCCCACGAACCAGCTACTCTTACTTCTTATATTCCTCCTGCTTAGGACGTCCTGGGTGGATTCCAAAATACTGGACGAGGAAACAGGTAATGTGTCTCTTACAAACATTATTACCAACTTACCAAAATAAAACTCTTTCTTATAATAGAGTTAATTACTTAAATATAATATATTAAAAATGATTCTAGTTTTAGTGTAAAAAAATATCACCTTTATGCAATTCAGTATTTATCGATACAGTTTTATCGTGGACCTCTCTCTTCTATGGGCAAGAGTTCGCGAGTTCAAAACTCGATCAGGGTAACCATTAAAAATTACAATAAATGCGTTCTAATTTTAAAAATAATTCAAACATAATAAATGAATTCAAAGTTTCATTGCGATATCTCTTTTATTTTCCTAGTAATTAAATTTTAAAATTTAGTCTGATAATCCTATACCAAATGTTCAACAGGAGGCAATTTTAAAAGAATTGATTATAACTCAGGAATCTGTTACATAAGTTTTCTTTAGTTAAAAAAGAAAAATATATTTATTAATTTCTCTAGCGTTTTAAATTTTTATATAGCTTTAAAAGTTAATAACTCAAAAACCTTTCAAAGAAAGCTTATAGGACTTTTAATTGCTTGTATTTTTCTTTAAATGTGCAGCATTTTCAAAAAAAAGTATATGTCATGAAGAAATATTTTTCAAGAACCTGAAATTTTGCGATAAAAGTTTTTTGTTGTGCATTTCTAACGTATCCTGTATAAATATAGTTATTTAAATTCAATTTATAATTTATAATTGAAAATAGAAATTAAATTTTTGCTACATTTACACTAAATAATGCTATTTTCTCAATTGGATCAAAAGAAAACAATTGATCACATCTGCTAGCGCGTGACAACGATTAGGTAACTGCCAAAAATGTCTCTCCCCTTAGACTGCCTCTTACGTGCGAAATGTTTTAGTTTTTATTTACTCAGATAAAATGTTAATCCTAAATTTTCCAGAATCGCTTCTGTGACGTTAACCGTTCCTGAGGTATTCTTTGTTATTAGTATTAACTAGAAAACTGAAGATGTATATTATTCCATTACTCATGAAAATATGTTAAGTATATCGTATTTTTATGAAAATTAGTGAAGTAATTTTTGAGAAAATCACCGTTAAAATTTTTTTATGTAAAGGATAGTTTGAGAATTACGTTAAAAGGTCGAGCGGACATATATGATCTAGATATCAAAGAATGAGCACTAAATGACAACAAATAACATAAAAATCTGAAATATTGCACTCACATGACTTTCTCTACTCTTGTACTCACCATTCTTAGAAACTCTTATTCCTATATGTTCTTCGTGTTAGTTGAGATAAACATTTGTACAAATTATCTTATTGCTTATTTCCTTATAGGTACAATGGGAATATGGGAATACAGTAGCTTTGTGTGATAGTCAAATATCTTAAAGCTTTGAGATTCCGTTCTCTTTGCACCCGTAACATATAAAAATGAACAACGACGTTCCATTTCATCGAAGTTCAAAGTTTTTCGAAACTGACAAGCAACAAGAAATATCTCCGAAATGGTTCACTCTACAAAAATTTTATTCAGACATAAATTGTTTGTTTTAGCGAGACCTATAGTATGATTTTGTCTATCTCTTACGGTTTACCAGTTATACAAAAGTCGTCCAGAGTAAATACGACTACATAGGCTATAGCCAGAAAATTGAAAATATACATTTCATTTGGCATAAAAATATATCAAACATATTTCATTTTAATCAAAATCGTTAGAACCATTTTCAAGAAAATAAAAATTTTAGAAAAATGTTCCATGTAAAGGGTGGTTTAGGGTGGGGCTATTTTCTTCAAAATCTTCGTGTCGCATCCTTGAAAGACATTAAACTTAAGTACCAACTTTGGTTTGTAAGCGACTTTTCGTTTTTGAGTTATGCTGTCCACAGCCTGAAAGACAGACACACGCCGATTTTTTTCTAAAAATGCTTTTTTGGATTCAAGGGTTCTCAAAACATGTATATTTCCGGTTAGATCTCGACATGAATTACTGGGTGGAATACAATACTTCCTTATACTTACTAGTAGAGAAAGTAAAAATATGACCTAAACTTTTTTGGGGTTCATTTTCGAAATCTTCAAAACTTTTATGCTGTTAAAACTAACAACGGAGGTTCGTTGGGCGTTATGTTTTTCTTTTTCGTTAAATTGCGTTTTTTGGGGGAGAAGTTATGCGAAATTGTATGAATTATTTGTTGAAGTGTGAGTAGGAAAAGTTATATGAATGTGTTACACAAGAAAGTGAGTTGAGAAAACCATGTTGAGGTAATATATTTATAAAACTTTAGAATAGGGAAAAAATAAAATCGCGTTTTTTTCACGAAAATTGTTCATAGCAGAGTGAGTAGAGAAAGAGATATGAATGTGTTACCTAAATAGAGAAAACAGTGTGAATGTAATATGTAGCATTTATATTTCAAAAACTCAAGAAACTATATTTTTTTAGGAGGGGAAATAAAAATATATATTTTTAGGAAAACCGCGTTTTTTTAAGAAAGACGCGTATATAGTAAAACTTAAAAAGCCAACGCTCGTCTAAATACAAAATTTGGTATTAGATTAAGGTTATTGCGAAATTTAATTGCTGTATTCAGAGCTAACCCTCAGCTCTGCGCAGAATGCAATAAAAGCCGCATTTTGAAGGACGACCTCAAACAAGAATTACAGTAACAAATTACATACATTTTAAAGTTTTCAAAAAGGAATAATCCCATACTTGCATGCAATATTCTAGGGGAAAAAGAACTTTAATATTTCAGACAAGAATTAGGAGATGTGAAAAATCGTCTTTTGGACGCTCCCAAATATAGTTGAGTATGTCAAAACACGAACGCACCAGAATTTAGCTCTATGCGTACCTACGTTCATTTTCCAGAGAATCTGTTAGTTAAAACGCTGTTAGCTAGAAGCACTATACTTATTCTGTGCAACTCGCAGCAAAAAGAAACACATTTACAACCTCGCTGAAACGTTTTTAAAACTAAACGAACTACATTCGAATTGAAAACCATTTCAATCCAACTCCATTCTTAACACGATCCGCATTTCCACGTTGAATTCAATCCGGAATGAAATCGATTTGAGTCCAACCCCATTTTCAATATGAACCAACTTTCCATGTTGAATTCAGTCCGGAATGAAATCGATTTGAGTCAAATCCCATTCTCTATACGATCACGTTTCCGTGTTGAATTCAGTCCGGAATGAAATCGATTTGAGTCAAATCCCATTCTCTATACGATCACGTTTCCATGTTGAATTCAGTCCGGAATAAATCGATTTGAGTCAAATCCCATTCTCTATACGATCATGTTTCCATGTTGTTTTCAGTCCGGAATGAAATTGATTTGAGCCCAATCCCATTCACAAAACGATGCACATTTCCATATTGAATTTAATCCCGAATGAAAGCGATTTCAGCCCAAGCCCATTTTCAATACGATCCACCTTTCCATGTTGAACTCAGCCTGTAATGAAATCGATTTGAGTCCAATCCTATTCTCAAAACGTTGCACATTTCCACATTGAATTCATTTGGATACGAAAGGCGTTTATGTTGGCGAACCTACAAAAATATGTTTTCTCTATATTTATCTACTGTATTTTTTACAGAGATTATAGAAACAGTAAAACTTTTCCGTGTTTTATTACATGAGATTCACTAGCATCAGTGGCGGATTGAAATCCATTTGAATACGGTAGGTGTTTCCATGCAGCACATTTTCGATCCGATCCCACTTCTAAGCAATTTTTTTTTAACTTTCTCTACTGGTAAGTAGGAGAAGTATTGTATTCCACCCAAAAATTCTATGTGGAGATTTCACCGGAAATATATATTTTGAAACCCCCTGAATAAAAAAAAAGCATTTTTACAAAAAGGTCCCTCTCTCTCTCTCTGGGCGTGTGTGTGTGTGTGTGTGTGTGTGTGTGTGTGTGTGTGTGTGTGTGTGTGTGTGTGTGTGTGTGTGTGTGTGTGTGTGAGCGCGTGCGCGCCTGTGTCTGTGGGCAATATAACTCAAAAACGAAAATTCGGTTAAAAACCGAAGTTGCTATTTAAGTTTAGTTTCTTTCAAGGCACGAAGATTTTGAACAAAATAGCGCTACCCTAAACTACCGTTTACATGGCAAATTTTTCGAAAATTTCGATTTTCTTGAAAATTGCTCAAACGATTTTGATTAAAATGTCGTATGTTTAACACGTTTCAATGACAAATAAAATGTATATTTTGAATTTTCTGGCTATAGCCTATGTAGTCCTGTTTACTCTGGATGACTTTTGCATAACTGGTAAACCGTAAGAGATAGACAAAATCTTACTCTACAAAGAATGCAGGTCTTGCTAAAACACATAATTTATGTCCGAATAAATTTCTGGTAGAGTGAACCATTTCGGAGGTATTTGTGTGAGTTTCAGAACAATTAAAACCTTCATGAAATGGAACATCGTTGTTCATTTTTATATGTTAAGTGTGCAAAGAGAACGGGATCTCAAAGCTTTAAAAGATTTTAGTGTCGCTCAAAGCCTACTGTATTCTAATATTCCCCTTGTACCTACAAGGAAATAAGCAATAAGATAATTTGTACAAATGTTGATCTTAACTAACACGAAGAAGATATAGGAATAAGAGTTTGTAAGAATGGTTAGTACAAGAGTAGAGAAAGTCATGTGAGTGTAACAGATCAGAATTTTTTTTTTTTTTTTTTTTTTTTTTTTTTTTTTTTTTGTGTATAAAAATTAATGCAACTATTTTCAGCAAACGTCGAATGTTTAAGGTATTTTAGTTACAAATGAAATGTAGCGTTAAAATTCACAAAGCCATGATACAAAGTTCAGTTTAGTGCCGTGGTTTTATTGTGCAATTAGTTGGTAGTTGTGAAGTATCCAACAGATGGCTGTAGTTTCCCTTCTGGGCAGTTCAACATGTTGTTCAATGAATATGATGAAACAAGTGAGATTTTGTGAACAAGGAACTTACCACAGAAAAGTGCAATATAAATTAGATTCAACAATTATTTGGAGGGAAATATAAAGGCAATAATGGTTTTTATTTTGTAACGTAGATGAAGGTAACAAAAATCAATGCACCTCGCTATTTTCTTGACATGAGAGACAAAGGCTATGTGCGGTCGCCAGTTCTGCCATAGTCACTTAGTGTGTTCTATGGATCGTTTTTAATTGACTTAAAAATGTAGAAATGCGTTAAAACATATTTATTCGTTTTTACTTTGTCTTCTAGAAAGTAGAGGAAATATTTTAAAACATGTGAAAGTTTAATGTCGACTCTTCACCGGAAATATATTTATTCAGGGTCACTGAATCTAAACAAAAAGCATTTTTAGAAAAAGGTCCGTCTGTCTCAGTCTGTGGACAGCATAACTCAAAAACCAAAGTTTGTATTTAACGTTAATTTACTTCAAGGATGCGGCACGAAGATTTTGAAGAAAATTGCTCCATCCTAAACTATTTGTATGACAAATGAAATGTATATTTTGAATTTTCTGGCTATAGCCTATGTAGTACTGTTTACTTTTGAATAACTCCTAAACCGTTAGAGATAGAACAAATCTTACTATACAAAAAAATGTGGACGTTAAAATACACAATTTATGCAGAGTGAATTATTTGGGTTATTTGTGTGAGTTTGCAACACTTATACTTTTCTCAAATGAAAGTTGGTTGTTCACTTTTTTATCTGTTGGCCGTGCACACAGACCAGCTTAACATATCTATGCTCAAAGCGTGACGTAGGTATTCCCATATTCCTCTTATTGCAGTAGATATATGTGTATACTTTTTCCTGTAGTAATTCTGAAATATATTAGCCTGGTAAGGTTCGTACCAAATAAAATTTATTTGATTGTAACTCTACATAAGTTACTATCAATGTTCCAAATACGATTCATAGAGATAGATAATATTAGACATAACGTGTGTGTGTGTTTTGTAAGTGAAGTTTGGTTATTAAATGAAACTCAAGTTACTGCAAGTTAATTTAATATCCTTTATTTACATGAAACTTATTCCAGTTCGCTCAGCAAACTATGGTTTTGGAAGTCCTGTTCTACTTGCAGAAAAACATGGCGAATATACTCCTCGAGTCTCGCTAAAACAAAATTGAATTAATTTTTTTGTTTCTTTCTAAGCCTTCAGACTCAATATACCTTAATGGAATAGCTGATGAAAATGAATGTTCGCAAAATGTAATTAAATTCGATTTCACTACATTTATATTTTACAGAAAAATAATTAGTTTAAAGTAATAGATGGGAAACGTTGAGTTCGCCACAAACGTAATTCGAAGTTTGTGAGACTAGCCCATTTTCTAGTAGGTACAAGGGGTATATGGGACTACAATAGACTTTAAGTGATAGTCAAATGTATTTGAAATTCCGCTCTCTTTACAACGTCAGGAGATAAAAAATAAGAAATATGAAATTGCAAAAGTTTAAAAGAATAAAAATGAATATTATCTTTATTATTTTGAATAAAATGGCTATGACCAAGGAATTAAAAAGAATTAAAGGAACTTCCTATAAGTATTTCAAAATGTTATATGAAACAGTAAGATATGATACATAAAAATAAGTTGTGTGCTATAAGTAGATATGTATTTTTGAAGCAGTTTTTGTCTGTGTGTTGCAGCTGAACAGTTATATAAAGGTGTTTCAGAACGGAGAACACTTCTAAGAGCATTCGCAGAAAAATCAGAATTTTTATATTTGTTATAAAAATACTTCTTTTTAATAGCGTTAGAGTTATTTTTAAGAAAATCAAAAATGTACGGAAAACCTTCCATGTAAAGGGCCTACTAATTTTGGTTTTTAACCGGTTTCTCGTTTTTACAGAAATGGTATTTTTTTATTAAGGGGGCCTCAAAACCTTTCTGGTGAAATTTCGATATCGAAATGTTCGGTCAATACAATGCTTGCTCTACTGAAGGAAACAGGCAAACGCTGGGTGGGCATGCTGACCGCCCATGAATATCGCCTTTCACCCGGGAATATCTTCCTTTTGTGCAGTTTTCCGTTTCTATTGAAGATCAAAGTGTTTTAGCGACGCAGCGATTTCTCCCATCCTGCGATACTTGTTCCTTTGTGTTGGCAGCAATGCATCAACGTTAAACAGCGTATTTCTGACTTGTGTGTCGTGTTTTTAACGCTAGATTCCGTCAGGATAACCAACATGCCACATGAATTATTTAACAAGGCAAGGCGAAAAATTAATTTTTACTTTACGGGAACAAGATCTGTTTTCACATGTTTATATACTGATATTTAAGGAAAATATGAAAGCATATTTTTGTAAAAAAACGTTTTTTCGTCGATATGGCATTCTTTAAATAAATATGGTATATGGTGATCTTTTAGAAAATACGTCAGTATAGGTGTTCTAGAAGCCTCTATTAAGCTTCTGTGTTTTTATTGCTGCAGATAACGAACTAGACGTGAAAGTAATATGATTGCAGTGCCAAATTGAGTATTTTAGAACATGAAGGTGGCACTCCTGTTACTGGAAGGTAATATGCAATGTCAAGAGTAATTATCGGATCGCTTTCATGCAGTAGTCGTTAACTTCATATGGCCTTCTCTCTCTATTCCTGAAATGATAAGATGGAAACAGGTTCTACTTCATTAAATACGGGCCATAACCGTTCTCAAAACACTTCACTTACAAATCATCTCTATCACTGATATTTGACCGAAAATTCGATGTCATTTCCCCGGAAAAAAAAAAAAAAAACACTTTGTGGACAGCGTAACTCAAAAGCGAAAATTGCTTAAAAACCAAATTACGTATTTAACTTCAACATCTTTTAAGGATGCCACACCAACACTTTGAACAAAATAGCTGCACCATAAACTACCCTTTCCATGGAAGAGTTTTCGAAAAATTTGATTTTTCTGTAAATGGCTGAAACGATTTTGATGAAAATGGCATATGTTAATGATATTTTTATGACAAATGAAATGTATATCTTGAATTTTCTGGCTCTAGCCTATGTAGTCCTGTTTACTCTTGATGGCTTTTGCATAACTGGTAAACCGTAAGAGATAGACAAAATCTTACTATACAAAAAAATGTAGATCTCGCTAAAATACACAAGTTATGCCTGAATATTCTTTTTTCTTTTTTTTTTGTAGAGTGAACCATTTCAGAGATATTCCTTGTTATTTGTGTCAGTTTCGGAAAACAAAACTTTGCTGAAATGGAACATCGTTGTTCATTTTTTCATATGTTAAGCGTGCAAAGAGAACGAAATTTGAAAGATTTAGAAGATTTGACTGTCGCTCAAAGCCTACAGTATTCTAATATTACCCTTGTACCTACAAGGAAATAAGCAATAAGATAATTTGTACAAATGTTTATCTCAACTAACATGAAAATATAGGAATAAGAGTGGTTAGTATAAGAGTAGAGAAAGTCGTGTGAGTGCAACACATCAGATATTTATTAAATGTTAAACAACAGTTTTTCATGCAAATTCAGAGTTATGAAAACAATTTTATCTTTATTTGCATGATAAACCCCGACCGAGTGCATGCGTACAGACGGACGTTAGAATGAAAATGAACTTCCCTGGAGATTACATAATGCCCGTGTTTTGCATTTATGGATATTGACAGCTTCACCTGTTGTTGTTGTAGTTGTAGTTGTCAAATTGACTGAAATTACATATTCCATTTCTGAATTTCCTATGCATTTATATAATTGCAAATTCTGCGATATAACATCGGCTCGTTATTTATCGCAATGACTGCGGAAAAGATGATAATAATAACTCAATCAAGAGCAACAGTGTTGTGACAGTTGACAATCAGGAGGCGCTCGTTCCTCAAGTCTGTCCTCACAGGTCATTGCGGAAAACGTGATTCAGCGCTTAACGAGAAAAGTTTAAGTATTCCAAAACTCACACAAACAACAAGGAATATCTCCGAAATGCTTCACTCCACAAAAAAATTTATTCAGACATAAATTGTGTTTTAGCAAGATCTACATTTTGTGTATAGTAAGATTTTGTCTATCTCTTATGGTTTACCAGTTATTCAAAAGTCATCCAGAGTAAACAGCACTACATGGGCTATAGCCAGAAAATTCAAAATATACATTTCATTTGTCATAAAAATATCTTTAACATATGCCATTTTCATCAAAATTGTTTGACCCATTTTCAAGAAAATTAAAACTTTCGAAAAATCTTCCATGTAAAGGGTGGTTAAGCGTGGAGGAATTTTCTTCAAAATCTTCGTATCGCACCCTTAAAAGACATTAAACTTAAATACCAACTTTGGTTTTTAACCGACTATTTATTTTTGAGTTATGCTGGTTTATAAAGAATCTCATTTTTAAGTGGTATTTTTTTATCTACTAATTAGGCTGGAGAGAAAAGAAGTTGAAAAAGTGTTTAAATGAGCTGAGTGTGAACGATTAAATTAGATTGCTGAACCAAACTTAATCTCATTATATCTACCGAGAATCCACAAGGAAGGGCGAACTTCTTCACAAGCAAGCGAAATCTATTCTTCCCTTTTCATTTCCACAGCGATGTGCCAACTAGCATTCTGGTTCAATTAACGGCTAGTTTCTTAAATTCATGCTTAAAGAGGTTAACTTATCATGCAATAATTATTTTACTTACTCAGTGCCCCCAAATGTATCCCATAAATCGCTCAAAACAGTTTATTACACTTATTCAAATTAACAACTGTGTTTTTTTAACTAGTGTTCTTTTAATAATTACATATTTTTCTAGAATAACTGTTATTTGTTAATTTTAAACATAAAGTGAGATTTATTTGAGATTATGAACGGGTTTTGTGTTATAATAACAAGAGAACTGGCTTGTTAGGAAAAGTCAGATTTCCAGAAAAGCCGCCGTTACTTAATTCTCGGGTATATAAGCGAAATGCCAGCTATAGTAAAACTAATTTTTGGTGAATTTTAGAGAGTGAACTGGCAGTGTGTAGAGTTGCGAATTACCCAGAAATATGTCTCAGGTGGTATAGCTAGGTCGGGGGTTCCATCCCCGTGGCCACCTTCCTAACCTTGGTGTTTTCGGAGCTTTTTCCCGGGCCGCTCAGGCGATATTTCCCTTAAATCCCCTGAATAACTCGCTTTCATTCCATTCTCTCTCTATCTGCTCTTGCCAGGTTGTAAGGGTCAGCAATGTTGCCGCTAGAATGCGCTGTGGTGGCGATTCGGTCTTCGGCTGAGGTGAGGCGCTGTGGTCGTCTGGAGATTGATTGATAACCGGAACTGACTTGTGGTTGCCCTCTCTGTGGTGACTTTGGTGTGACATTTGAAGTAGGATTAGACAATCATTGATACGAACTAGCTTTTTTTTTTTTTTTTTTTTTTTTTTTTTTGGATAGGTCATACGCTGATAATACAGTTTGAAGCAGCAATGCTTCACGCCATCTAATAATACCTCTAAGTTCGTTTGGCGCAGTTCTTTGCCGCCGATAAAGCTATGAGGTTCTCCTCTCTGGGTATGCGTGGTTTGTGTTTAGAAAGAATGACTCCAATTTTTATGTTAACATTTAATAAATCTTAAATCTTTTCACTGAGACCTTGCCGACCAATGAATGTATATTATAATATAATTCACCAACCAAACACAACTGTACTAATATTTACACACTTAAATATAAGTTTCACTGTACTATTTCAGGCCGTTAATTTTTATATTTCACTTACTGAGACGTTTCCAAGGAACACGATGTTTTCATCTCGACTAACCAGGCAAGAGTGTGCGCTTGCGCCCAACTAAAGCAACGCTACCAAAATTCGCGAAGCTACCCCCTTTTTTGCGTTCGTATTCTCTATTCGTTTTTTATTAAAAGCTATCTGAAATACCCGTTGTTTGACGATTTTATCTTACAACTATTAGAAGTACATCGGATAGTATAAGAAATCTGAACTAACTAAAAACACTATCCAAAAGCACTGTTGAATAACCACAAATACAACAGGAAAAAAAGCGAGTAGAAAAATCTGTATGAATGCAAGATTTTCCATCTGCATGGCAGTCATACGGAAAACTTTAAGTGTGATTGTGTTTCATAAAAGAGAAGTGTGTCGAGAAAATCGTGTGAATGTAATGTGTTGCGTTTCTGTATAATTGTATATTGAAGAGGGATAGAGAAGAAAATGTGTTTACTAAAAGAAATTGAATACAGAAAACCATGTGATGTAAAATGTGGCTTTTCTATTTCAGTCATAGAAAATTATATATATTGTATGTTGAAGGAAGAGTAGGGAAAGTTATGTGAATTTAATACGTAAAAGAAAAGCGAGTAGAGAAAACCATGTGAATTTTCTGTACAGTGAAAGGATAGAATACAAACCTCCGTTAAAAATTAGATATATATTTCAAATTTTTATGTGATTGGTCAAGTGGTTTAGGGCCGTATTGGGGAAAACATTAGATTTTTGGGTTTTTCCTCCTAATGTTTTTTTTTCTAAACTATCGCGGTATTGAAAATTCTTCAAATTGGTCGAGCCAGTTTCGAGTTTTTGCGATACTAATGGACAAAAATTGATTTATATATAGATTATTATTAAAATTTTTATTTTTAAGTTCTTTTTGAATGAGTAATTTTATGTGTGCATAGTTTCTGTTTCCCGTAGAAGTCCCTAGGGCTGAAAAAACGGCTTGCACCTGTTAGAGACCCAGCGTAGCAGTTCTGTCTGTGATGAGCTTTGACCGGTACTTTCATGTGATCCTTACAACAGGACAGCCCTGAGCTGCAAAGTGACAGGTTTTAAACCATACATAGTCAGTTTGACAATTTTGAATCATTTCTCAGACCCTTAAGAGAAGCTAGGTGACAAAAATGTTAGTGAACCCCTTAATTGTCACATTAGCTATTTGACACAGTGTGATCGGACCTTAAGGGCATGAGGCGTGTGCATTGACAATCCATCGGGAACAACGCCGCGACGCTTGCAGGCGTCCAACCTTAACAAACTTAATAATGCTGCCGTTTGGACGCAAAGGGACACACACACACATACATACTGGCTCGGTTAACAATATCTGTTAACGTAAAATATACATACAAGTTGGTTTCTACTTTCTCTGCGACATATAGTAAGTATCCAAAAATGCGATGTCGAGATTTTACTGGAAATATATGTTTTGAGGCCCTCTGAATACAAAAAAGCAATTTTAGAAAAAAGGTTCTTGTGTGTCTGTCAGTCTGTGGACAGCATAACTCAAAACCGAAAAATCAGTTGAAAACCTAAATTGGTATATAAGTTTAATGTCTTTCAAGGATGCGACACGAAGATTTTGAAGAAAATTCCTCCACCCTAAACTAGCCTTTACATTGAAAATTTTTCAAAAATTGTTATTTTCTTGAAAATGGCTCAAACGATTTTGATTAAAATACCATATGTTTAAGATATTTGTATGATAAATGAAATGTATATTTTGAATTTTCTGGCTATAGCCGCTGTAGTCGTATTTACTCTGGATGACTTTTGAATAACTCGTAAACCGTAAGAGATAGACAAAATCGTACTGTACAAAAAATGTAGATCTCGCTAAAACACACAATTTATGTCTGAATAAATTTTTTTGTAAAGTGAACCATTTCGGAGGTATTCCTTGTTATTTCTGTGAGCTTTGGAGAACTTAAACTTCTATCAAATGGAACAACGTTATTCTTTTTTTTTTTTTTATATATCTTAACCGTGCTAACAGAATGGAATCTGAAAGTTTTAAAAGATTTGACTATCGCACAAAGCCTACTGCATTCCAATATTCCCCTTGTACCTACAAGGAAATAAGCAATAATTTGTACAAATGCTTATCTCAACTAACACGAAGAAGATATAGGAATAAGTTTGTAAGAATGGTTAGTACAAGAGTAGAGAACGTCATGTGAGTGCAACACATTAGTTCGTTGATCCGCCGGCAGCGCTGGTTGGCTATTTGCATCGCCGCGTAGGTACAAAGCGCTTGCTACGACCAGACCAATAGATTTCTGCACAGCCCACTAATAATAACTGTTTAAACAAAAATTCACATTTTATTCATATCAGGCTTTAATTATCTAGTGGACCGTGTCCGCCCGCCCTCCCTCGGTTAATTCCTCGGTCGGTCGGCAAACATTTAAGTGATGTATCGATTGTGTGCGAGTCTTGGGTCGACTCGCTGGTGGTCTGTTACTGCTGCCTGTACCACTAACACCAAGATACACGTTTTGAGATCCTCTGATCCTGTGTATTCCACTCAGATGACTTTCTCTACTCTTGTACGAACAAAGTCTTATTCGTCTATCTTTTTCATGTTAATAGAGACTACAAGGAATATCTCCGAAATGGTTCACTTTACAAAAAATTTGTTAAGACATAAATTGTGTGTTTTAACTATATCTACATTTTTTGTATTGTAAGATTTTGTCTATCTCTTACGGTTTACCAGTTATACAAAAGTCATCGAGAATAAATCCTACTACATAGGCTATAGCCAGAAAATTCACAATATATACATTTCATTTGTCATACAAATATCATAAACATATGTCATTTTCATCAAAATCGTTTGAGCCATTTTCAAGAAAATTAAAACTTTCGAAAAATCTTCCATGTAAAGGTTAGATTAGGGTGGAACAATTTTCTTCAAAATCTTGGTGTTGCATCCTTGAAACACATTAAACTTATATACCAATTTTGGTTTTCAACTGATTTTTCGTTTTTAAGTTACGCTGTCCACAGACACACACACACACACAATGCTTTTTACTTTCTCTACTGGTAAGTAGGGGAAGTATTGTATTCCACCCAAAAATTCGATGTCGAGATTTCACGCGGAAATATGTTTTGAGACCCCCTGAATCCAAAAAAAAGCATTTTTAGAAAAAGGTCCGTGTGTGTGTCTGTCAGTCTACCAGTCTGTCAGCCATTTTTAATAAAATCAAAATTTTCGAAAAATTTTCCATGTAAAGTGTAGCTTAGGGTGGGGCTATTTTTTAAAACTTTCTTGTCGTATCACGAGTGTTCGTTTTTCAGTTATGTTGTCCACAGACAGAAACACAGTGACGTTTTTCTAAAAATACTTCTTTTTTGGATTCAGGGGGTCTCAAAACATGTATTTCCTTATTGAAATGTTTGTCTGGAATAGACGACTTCCGTTACTTACTATACACAAAGGATAGCGAAAACAAGAATGATAATTAATGGCAAGTGAGATGAACAAAAACAGATAGGGCGAAGGGACAGTAATATTTTAACATACTCATACATAATTATGATAATGGTAGTGTTTTGTTTCTTGGAAGACATGGATTAATGACGTAGCTAAGGGGTTTTGTCAGCAGTTATAATCCTCAGGGAAGTGTCTCAAATAATTCCTTCTTTTTCCCGAGCAGCCTGACATCTGCGCTGTGTTCCATCTCCCCACCAACATGCATTTATAAATTACTTCTATACTTCGTTTCTTTCTTTCTTATCGCCTTTATACAATCCACGTTTAAAAACACTATCTGAGATACTCGGCGTTGTCCCTGGTTTGACGATTTTATCCCTAGAGTTGGAACCCAAAATAAATTAATAAAAACACTATACAAAAGGAAGATAGGCGAGTAGAGAAAACTGTGTGAATGTAATACGTTCCTCCGTGTTTGCTCTGCGAGTGTAGGCCAATCACAGGCGTTATCTCTCTAATCTAAACTCTACACGAAAGCACCCAATGCTTACATTCAGAAACCTCAACTTCACGTCTGAAAGAGCTGCCCGGAGTATTCCTTCAACTCTTTTAAGTGATTATATTATATTATTATATTATTTGCATATATAATACGATATATTATTATACATCTTATGTTCTTATACATATAGCTTATATACCTGAGCGGGTTGGCGCAGGTGGTAAAAAGGTCAATGACCCGTAATTCTACGATCCCAGCTTCAAATTCCGTGAGCCGATCAATCTTGAATTTTTTCGTCCTTCACACATCAAGTCATTAGTTCAACCTTAAGTCCAAAACAATACTATAAATGAAAAAATGAAAAATTTATGGTAATAGTGATCGACGCGCCATCTAGTCACAGATAATAAAAGGAGATGCACAGGAAGGCACCCTAATGCCATCTACCGAGAGTTAGCCTGCACTTCTGCCTGGTCACCAAACAAGATGGTATGATAGAATCTATAAGGTTAACTATTCTACACACAGACGTCCGTTGCGATATGACCAGGCTTAAAATAAGTACACGAGCAAAATTGTTCTTTCTAGATTTTCTAGCATTAAGCAACTAGAGGAAATACTGTATTCGACCCAAAAATTTACGTTAGGGATTTCACTGGAAATATGTTTTAAGGTCCTTACACAAATACACAGTTCTCTTTTACTGATGTTAACACAGTCTACAGTCTTTCATGATATTACAACTCACAACTGTTTACTTCTCATAACCTTGACTCACTCCTTTCACTGTCTTTCTTCACTTTCTCTGTCTCTCATACACTCTTGGGTAAAAGAATCATATCTGTAAGTTATAAATGTTACAAAGTAGATGTGTTTGTAACCTGGGGTTAAAATATTAGATGAAAATTTAAACATTTTTTGTCGGGAGCATGTTTTATTGTCCTAACAGATTATAAAGAAAGTTAAACATAATTTCTAAATTATTAGAGAAAAATGTATAATATGTAGGATATTTACAACTATGAAATACACTTTTCTGAGATGTAGGTATATCTTTAACAAGAACGATATAAAGTAATAGTGAGTGGTGAAAGTGACGTATGAGCTACAGGAATGGTGTACTTTCCCCACACAAGAAGCTTTTGTGTGCTGCTAATTAGAGTCATCTATTTGGGGACTGACTGGGAGTTAATTTCCTGTGTCGTCGTGGTGCTTAAGTGTAATCGAGTTTCCTTCTTGATGCACTAACACATGTTTTAGACTCATCCTGTACTTCATCAAGCAAGTTCTTGTCTCCTTTATACAAGACAGCTTCTAGCTTTGACACTATGTACCTATGAGAAATATGGTACTCTTGCACTAACTATTTTTACAAACTCTTATTTGCCGAGGCAAACTTTGCCGCAATCATTATAGGTAGAGAATAAAAATTCTACATTTGATTTCTCATAAAAGTATCTCAAAGGTATGTCATTTTAATCAAAATCGTTACAGCCAAAGTTTTCGAAATATTTGCTATTTAAAGGGTGGTTTAGTTTGGAGGATTTTTCTTCAAAATCTTCGTGCCGCATCCTTAAAAGAAACTTAAATACCAAATTTGATTTTTAACCGACACACATACACACACTCACACACACACACACACACACACACACACACACACACACACTTTCTCGCAGTGATCTTTGGCTACACCTAGTAGTTTATAAACATTGAGTTTTCGGCGAATGTCTCAATTGCCTTCTTCAGAATCAAAAGACAGAGAACGACCACGAGCTGCTGCCAGGCTGAGGTTTACCCTGATCATGCTGCATACCTACCCCCAATAGGGTGTAACCGCAGATAAGAATGGTAGGAAGGGTACATAAGGGTGCTGTTTTAATAATTTAGGTTGCTTTGATTAAGAAGAATGTATATTGACAGATGACTAACAGAATAGAGTAAGGTCTGCAGAGTTTTTAAAAATTTCTAATTTAGAATTTTGATACGGGGTAATTTTGAGAGCCGAACAACTCTTGTCAGCTTTAGCTGCTGGTGGATTATCACCTTGGCTATGGGGCATGCCCGCAAGCCATACGGGGAACCCTCTACGACCTAAAGCGGCGTGTTCTGGGGTCATAGTTCCCAAAAGACCTATCCAGGACGCTTTAATGTGTTGGTAAGTTGTCGTAGAATTGTCGGAGGTGTCGCTGTATGGGGTTGAAGACTCTGAGAATGTGTGTGTTGGTGCAGAATAGCAGCGTGTCGTCAGCATATTGAGCTATACTGACCTGGGACTGTGATGGAAAATCTGCCATATGAACGCTGAATAGCGTGGGGGACAGCAGAGAGCCTTCAGGGACACCGCTTCTCATTGGTCTTAGGGAGAACGACCCACAGGCCAGAGGAGGGGATTGCACCCTGCTCGGGTGTCGTTTCCGCAGTACCTAGCCGTTACACGGCTTTACCTGCGAGGTGAAGTTGACGGTATCATCTACTAGGGAAGAGTGAACTGGGAAATTGTGGTGTCTGGGGTATTTATGTTTCAGCCAATCAGGTGGCCGCTTATCCCCTCCAAGGCTCAGGCCGGCAGTCACACACTCAGAGATGAGCTGTTTAGTATTTCTCCGTTTTGGATACGGATTGTCGTCGCTTTTCACATCTTCCAGTTTATCCTAGTAGATCTAATATGTCCCTCGGCAGTCTGAGAGATGGTGGTCGGCGCGGCTGTCTCTGGTCGTATATTTCCAGAGTTTACCAGCGGGTTGGGGTGGTTCTGGAGTTTGTTGTATTTTGTTCGAGCGCGCGTTCTTATCAATCGACAATGTACGGGATACTGGAACGCTCGTCTAGGATGTGGGCAGGAAATCTCCAGCTAGTACCGGAGATCGTCCTTAGTGCCAGATTCTGCTACGTCTGGAGCCTGTTGAAGGTGAAATTTGCCACCGTTCCCCAGATCTCATATCCATACAGAACCAGAGGTGGTATAATCGCACGATATAGCTGCAGCTTCAGGCCTGCTACAGGAACATCAGTTTGGTTTTCGCTCTGGCCACTCCACGACTGAGCAACTACTGAGAGCAGCCGAAAGATACTCCCTGTTTGCAGCACAGTTATTTCCCCTCTACTTGTAAGCGAGCCAAGGTTATTATGCTCCCAAAGCAAGGAAAAAGCACCAGACAACCTAAAATTACCGCCCCAATATTCTCTTGTCTACTATTGGTAAATTGCTTGAAAAACATACTTTCTCGACTTCAAAAACATGTTACGGAAACACACGAAGTCTCAAATTCACAGTTTGGCTTTAGAAAAGGACATTCCACAGAATTACAGTTTCTGAGGCTAACAGAAGACGTAACAGCAATTTAACAATAGAGCTTCAACATTGGCATTACTTCTGGGCGTAGTTAATTCAGGTGACAGACTCCACATTTGAAATGTTGATTGCTGGGTTTGAAATTTTCTGGCAGAGTGGTTTTTTATCGGCGGCGCCAGTGTGGTACATTTTTTGCCGTGTTTATCTGTGATTACAACACTACATAATATTGGTGGTATTGGTGGCTAACAACAAACAGCGCTAATTGCCAGATAAACCTCAACTCGACTGACGACTCCTATTTCATTATTTACGCGAGCATCTAATATTTGCTTTGAGACCACAAAACTTTCATTTAAATTCTATTCTTCTTTATCATTCAGTATTTAAACGTTTTAATTTAGTAGTACAAATAATTATAAGACTACAAAAATATTAATATTTTATATCCTTAACGGAGATCAACTTATAAAAATCTGATGTGTTACACTCACATGACTTTCTCTACTCTTGGATAAAGCATTCTTACAAACTCTTATTCCTATATCTTCTTCGTGTTCGTTGAGAAAAACTTTTGTACAAATAATCTTATTGGTTATTTCCTTGTAGGTGCAAGGGAATAAGATCACACAAGTAACAAAGAATATCTCCGAAATGGTTCACTCTACAAAAAAAAAACTTCATTGGAAAATAAATTTACCAGTTATTCAAGAGTAAACAGGACTACATGGGCTATAGACCGAAAATTCAAAATATACATTTCATTTGTCATAAAAACATCTTAAACATGTGGCAATTTCGAGAAAATAAAAATTTTCCATAACCTTTGCATGTAAAGGAATACACACACACACACACACACACACACACACACACACACACACACACACACACACACGCACACACGCACACACGCACACACGCACACACGCACACACGCACACACGCACACACGCACACACGCACACACGCACACACGCACACACGCACACACGCACACACGCACACACGCACACACGCACACACGCACACACGCACACACGCACACACGCACACACGCACACACGCACACACGCACACACGCACACACGCACACACGCACACACGCACACACGCACACACGCACACACGCACACACGCACACACGCACACACGCACACACGCACACACGCACACACGCACACACGCACACACGCACACACGCACACACGCACACACGCACACACGCACACACGCACACACGCACACACGCACACACGCACACACGCACACACGCACACACGCACACACGCACACACGCACACACGCACACACAGAGAGAGAGATTTTTCTAAAAATGCTTTTCTTTGTACACAGGGGGACTCAAAACGTATATTTCCAGTGAAATCTATACATGGAATTTTTGAGTGTAATACAATACTTTCTCTACTTAGTATCTAGTAGAGAAAGTAAAAAAGTGTGATATTTTAATGCCAATAGCATTTCTGTATGGTTGAATTAACTACTGATATCACTAAGTCATGCTTAATACAGATATATCACAAATTGTGAGGTCAGAGTGTTAATTTGGCAAACAAAACATAGAAGGGTTATAGATAATTGAAATGTGAGGCAATTAAGGGAATATGGGTTCAAAAACTTCATTATTTTATGCGCCCATTTAGGCAAGAGGGGTTGGAATTGGTGCTAAGAGGTCTGGCAAGGTTCCAGAGGGTTGCTTCCTATTGATTTCATGGGGTAGATAATTGACACCGTTTTATTAAACGCTTCCAAATTGTATCTCAATATACAAGATCCACAGCTCGAGTTGTTGTAGTGATTCTCTTTGCTCTCTCTCTCTCTCTGCATTGCTCCCCCCCCCCCCCCGCCTCTACCCTTTATAAAAGAACTGATGCTTATCTTGAAATGCCATACTCGTTCCACTACGTCACAAAAAATAGCTCCATCACTTAAAATTCTACACCTCTAATAAGGAGTCTTGGAAATGGCTAATGCCACACAAAAAAGTTTAACTGCTGGACAAAAACAGCTGCTTTCTGCTTCATTTTTCAAACCTTCATAACAAAATTTCAGATTTTCCAATCAAACAATAGGTACAGCTGTATAAAATTTGTTTCACGATATCCATATCAAATAATATTATAGTAAACGTTAGATAATTTGTTTATAATTTTTATTATATGACTGAAAATTTTTATTCGTACCATCTTAAGCAACTAGTGAAAAAAAAAATCAAACAGATTATACAAAACACAACCGCAAGGAATATTTTGAAGATTTGTATGCGTTGAACAATTGGAAAATGGCAAATATGATATTAGATGGGATTTAAAAAGTTCACTTCACTGGCCAGATATACTTAACAATTAGAATCGTTTTTAAAATTTTTAATTCCAAAAATTCGGTGTGGATATTTCACGGGAAATAAATATATGAGGACCTCCAAAAAAGTTCCAAAAAAAGCATCTTTAGATAAAAGCGCGCGCGCGTTTGTGTGTGTGTCTGTCTGTCTCTCTCTCTCTCTCTCTCTCTCTCTCTCTCTCTCTCTCTCTCTCTCTGTGTGTGTGTGTGTGTGTGTGTGTGTGTGTGTGTGTGTGTAAACAGCATAACCAAAAAGCAAAATTTGTCGAAAATTTGGTTTTCTCAAAAACGGCCCTAACGATTTAAATTAAAATGCCGTATGTTTAAGATATTTTTTATGACAAATGAAATGTATATTTGAATTTTCTGGTTATAGCCCATGTTGTCCTGTTTACTCTTGATGACTTTTGTGTAACTGGCAAACCGTAAGAAATAGACCAAACCTTACTATACAAAAATGCAGACATCATTAAAACAATGTTTCTTTGTGGGGTAAGCCATGAACTAACATGAAGAAGATATACGAATAAAAGTTTGTAAGAATGTTTATTAAAAGAGTAGAGAAAATCATGTGAGTGCAACACATCAGATGGACACACCATTTCGCTCAAAAGATGCCTTTCTAATTTAGAAACTTCAAAACATGTATTTCCGGTATAGAATTTTTAGATGGAATGGAATACCGTTCCTACCAAGTCTGCGTTTGCTAGGGAAGGTAAGAAAGGGAAAGTTTTTTTCAAGTTAAACAAATATTGGTGAGACCATTAAATAAATCAAGTCCCCGGCTGCTCAGAAATCTTAAAGGTAGAAGTTTCAGGAGCGGAGTCGTTCCTTGCCCACAGCAAAAACTGCAATTATCTTCAAAGTGAAGATCTGATAAGTAAACTGCTTGTGTGCACCTGGAGCAAGGTCGGTTAGTCAGTCATTTGTCTGCTACTTGCTTTCTCTATGATCAATTCTTGGTGTTCCTTCTATAACCTGAGTGTGAATGCTTTTTCAAGTACAGTGGGGATTCAGAGAGAACACTTTCATGCAATGATTTTGCACGAGAGAGTAGAAGACTGAGTAGAGAAGACAATGTGGGTGTAGAGGAGTGAGTAGAGACAGTCATGTGAGAGTAGAAGACTAAGTAGAAAAAGTCATGTGAGAGTAGAAGAGTGAGTAGAGTCGTGTGAGAGTAGAAGAGAGTAGAGAAAGCCACGTGAGAGCACAAGAGCGAGTAGTGTAAATCATGTGAGTGTAACAAGAGCGAGTAGAGAAGGTAATGTGAATGTAGAAGAGTGAGAGGAGAAAGCAATGTGAGAGTAGAAGAGTGAGTAGAGAAAGTCATAAGAGAGTAGAAGAGTGAGTGGAGAAGGTAATGTGAGTGGAGAAGGGCGTTTGTCTCCTCAGTCGCAAGACAAACTCAAGTTTGTGTTGTTTTAAGAGTTGTGGTCGGGTTGGTCGGAAAAGGATGAGTGTGACGTCACGTTACTGACGTCACTTGTGCGTATCAGATTACACTCTAAAATCGGACATTTTTACAAAAGTGAATGAGCTGTTTGAAGTCAGATCGACGAGAAATTGTAGCATAATGACTTCCATGAAGGATTTACGATAGCAAAAAATTATCATTTTTTGGCTACTTTTGCAGAGTTGCTTTCTTAAAACCGTTTTTTTTTGGGCGTAACCCCTAAAGGGGGAGAGATAGGAGCATGCCCATTTTCGGAGTGACGTATATCTATATGTATAAATATATGGATATTTATTAAAAAATCATCGGTCCTTCAATGAGGTTGATCACATAAATACAGAAACAGAAGTACAACACTACGTCTTGTGTTCCAGTTCCGGTGCTCTTTTATTTCGGGAACAATAGCAGCGATTTGGAAGTGACGCACGCACCTCGTCGAGAGTAACAACTTTGCTCATTTGCAACTTTCACTTAGCGCACACAGTTTCCGAGATATTGTGTATAAGCGACTACGCCTGAGTCCTGGTTCACTTGTACGAGTATCTGAGGATTGACCCTTTTTTTTTTTTTATTTAAGTGGAGGAAAAATCCATTTACGGAGCACCATGCGCTGGGATGGCACAGAGGGGGACTGTGGGCTTCACCCGAGAGAATTCAGGGTAGGATCTCCAGCAGTACCGCTTAAAGCACCTGCGGATTCAGGGTGAAGGTATATCGGCCGGTCACTTGGACCTAAGCCAGGCGAACAAGGGGTGCAAGGACGTAAACGTGACCGAAGCCCTGATTACGCCCTTGGGAAGTCAAGGTGGAAGTGTAGGAAGTAGGATGTTAGGTTTTAGGATTGTATGGTGATACATGTCACCTCCGTCGTCCTCGATGCTGCGTCGACGGAGGTGGTGCAGTGTGCCCGTGTGGTGAGCTCAAGCGGAGCACGCCCCTCCAACATAGTAATGAGAGCTGCCACCTCTTCCACTACTAGCCTTCGGAGCGAAAGGTGGTGCTCTTCCATCTTCCGCTCCAGAGTCTTCTCTGTGCAGTTGAGGTCGAGCTTGGATGGCTAGAGATAGTCTATCTTCTCAGAGAGTTCGGCTAGCTCACTCCTGGATTGGGACAGCTCCTCCTCCTGGGCGGCGATTTTGGTTGTGATGACGATCATGTCCGCGTGGACATCCTCGATCTTCTGGATAACGGTGTTGGCGGCGGTAGTTAGTTGGCAGAGGACGTCTTCAATCTTGCCCGGTCGTTGGTCGAGTCTCTCGATCTCCTTACTGGGTAGTTGGGTGTCGGCGGTTGCGGCGTAGGTTGTTGGCGTCACTGGTGTTGTTGCTGCTGGTCTCTGTGGTTGATGCTGCGGCGGTGGTCCAGGCTGTGATGGTGTGGTGGAGTGTGCGGTCGGCCTCGGGTACAAAGGGCAGCAAGCCAGCCCAGTGTAGTGGTCCTGCCGCAGGTGGCGCAGTACCTCAGTCGGCGAGTGAGGTCATGGTGCTGGCAGGAGGACGTCAGGGCCGCTGCACCGCAGTAGTGGCATTTTGGTTGTCCTAAGCAGGAGTTCTCTTCGTGGCCGTAGATGCAGCATCGACGGCACGGTCGGTTCCATTCGGTCCGGCTACGTTCGATGCGAATGTGCCGGCCGAAGAGGGTGAGTCCTGCGGTGATGGCGGCGGTGTAGTGCTCCCTGTCTCAAAGACAAGGCGCACGAGGGGAGTAATGCCACTGCTTCCCCTGATACGGCTGGCGGAGACGAGTGAGTGCCATTTTCGTTGGCCCTCCTGCAGCAATATCTGCGGGTGCAGGTGTCGGTGTACCCCAACGGCTACGGCGCCGAAGCGACCATACCGAGGGGGTGCTGCAGAAGGCTCGGCGGTGGCTGCGGGAGATGCTCCTCGGTCTGCCCGTGTCTGTGTTAGACCTTAACCACTCTATGACGGGCCTCGTGCAGTAGTCTCGAGTAGTCTCTGCAGCATACAGAATAGCTTATCCGAAGTGCTCTCTCTATTCTGTATGCTGCAGACCCAGATTTCACAGGCGTACAGGAGGACTGGAATTATGAGATCGTAGATGTATTCCTACTTAGCTTCATTCCCAGGTATATGTTTATCCACTCTTTCGGTCCCTTGGAAAGTATTTTTTTTTTATTAGAAAAGTGTTGGCCTGGTGCCGGTACAATGGGCCCGGCTTACAGGCTATATTTAACATTTTTTTACATTTGGCTTTGTTTATATATACACTTTTTCGGTGTCTACAAAAAACCCATACGGTGACCATCTGTAGGTCACGAAGAATAGTTTTCTTTTGTCTTTTGTCTGTTTCGTCTTTGGGTTATATCTACATATGTACATATTTACAAATTATATACAGACACATACACGCACGCATTCACCCACACACACACTCGTACTACACATACACACACATCTTCACTGGGCACACCAGAAATATGCGTCCCAGCGCACTACACTATTTACACTATATACACTGTCCCGCGGTGGCAGCTCCTGAATATTTTCCGAGGCGAGGGCCTCTGCCGGAACATGTTTGTGGCTTAGGGACGAGGTTGCGTGGACGCGCATTAGTCGGCGAGCCAAGCCGCTTCTAGAACATTTTTATCCTAGTATGTTTGCGGTGCTTCGGCTCGCCTTTGCCGATGTTAGCGATCACGTCATTTTCGTGGTTCCTAATGCGCGTCCATGCCGCCATTGCTCTTTTGTCTATTGCCTCCGGGATGAACAGGATATGAGTTTCAAGGTGTAGTGTTTGGGTGGTGGTGAGGAGTGGAGCAGAGAGGATTTTTCTGAGGGAGAGGTTTTGGAGGGTTTGGAGTTGTTTGAGGGCAGTTTTGGAGGCATTAGCCCAGGCCACACATGCATACAGGACCACCGAGAGAATAAATGACCTATATAGTATAAGCTTTGACTTTAGTCGCAACTGTTTACTACGGAAGATGGGGGCGCACAACTTTAGCCGCTGTCTGCCTTTATTGGCGCTATTTTTTATGTGGGTGGACCAACACATTGTGCGGTCCAAGGTGACACCTAAGTATTTAACTTGCTGACGGCAGTGCAATACTTGACCACCGACCGTTAGGTCCGTTGCCAAAGTGTGACGCCGCTTAGAGAAATGAATCAGCTGGCATTTGTCGGGATTAATTTTGATTTTCCAGTCATGTTGCCATGAGAGGAAGTTGTTCACATAACGTTGCATTTCTGCAAGGCCGAAACGTGGATTTCTATGGTGGTTGTATATTGCAGTGTCGTCAGCATACATGGCGACCTTGCATCTGGCGTCCACTGGGAAATCATTGGTGAATAATATATACAGAAAACGGGACATTATTGCCCCTTGTGGGACGCCAGCCCGCATCACTCGCTCCCGTGAGGAGAGCGGCCCACTTGGACGTAAAACTGCCGGTTTTCTAGAAAATTGTGCAGCAAGTATAGATAATTTTGAAGAGCCGGGAAATTGTGGTGCAGTTTATAAATAAGGCCATTGTGCCAGCACCGGTCAAATGCAGCTTCTACGTCCAGAAATAGCGCCAACGTTGAAGCCCCATTGTTAAATTGCTCTGTTACGTCATCAGTTAGTCTGAGGAGCTGTAGTTCAGTGGAATGTCCTTTTCTAAAGCCAAACTGTGAATTTGAGAGTTCATGTGTTGCCGAGACTTGTTTTTGAAGTCGAGAAAGGATACATTTTTCGAGCAGTTTACCAATAGTAGACAAAAGACTAATGGGACGGTAGTTTTGCGGTTGTCTGGTGCTTTTCCCTTGCTTTGGGAGCATGATAACCTCAGCTCGTTTCCAAGTAGAGGGGAAATAGCCTTGCTGCAAACAGGCGTTAAATATCTTTGTTAGTTGCACCAGAGCTTTTCTCGGGAGATGCTTAAGTTCCTCATTAGTCACTTTGTCTGGACCGGCAGCCCTTGGAAAGTATATAACCATCACTCAGTTATAAACTTATGTCTCGATCACTTCATCTGTGGTGCAATTACTCCTTGCCCCTTTACCACCCCTGTATCCACCCCAGCTCTGTTTTCGCAGCCTAGTTGACTACAAGCAACATTTCTACATCCCGATACCTCAGTACTTTCCCTACTGATACGCAAGTTCACTCAATTTTGTGCAAAAACTTTTGATACCCATTTCTTTAGTACCGCGTCGCCATCTCTTGGCTGCCAGTCTCTCCAATCTCGCCTGTCCATTGGACTATCAGTTTCTAGGTTCCGTGCGTAAGTAGAAAACGAAAGTTGGTATTTAAGTTTAATGTCTTTCAAGGATGCGACACGAAGATTTTGAAGAAAATAGCCCCACCCTAAACTACCCTTTATATAGAAAATTTTTCGAAAATTTTGATTTTCTTGAAAATGGCTGTAACGATTTTGATTAAAATGCGATATATTTGAGATATTTTTATGACAAATGAAATGTATATCTTGAATAATTTTCTGGCTATAGCCTATGCAGTCCTGTTTAGTCGAGATGAGTTTTGAATACCTCGTAAACCCTAAGAGATAGACAAAATCTTACTATACAAGAAATGTTGATCTTGCTAAAATACACAATAATTTTTTTTTATAGAGTAAACCTTCTTTTGTGTGTTAGTTTCGGAAAACTTAGAACTTTCGCAAAATGGAACATCATTGTTCATTTATTAGTTTTTATACGTTAAGCGTGCAAAGAGAACAGGATCTGAAGGCTTTAAAAGGTTCGACTATCGCACAAAGCCTACTGTATTCCCATATTTCCCTTGCATCTACAAGGAAATAAACAATAAGATAATTTGTACAAATGTGCATCTCAACTAACATGAAGTTATAGTAATAAGAGTTTGTAAGAATGGTTAGTACAAGAGTAGAGAAAGTCATGTGAGTGTAACACATCAGATTTTTTCAAGTACAATGGAGATTCAGAGAGAACATTTTCATGCGATGATTTTGTACGACTTCAAATGTGACTTAAATGAAACTCAGTCACCTGAGTGTTTGAGAGAGACTATTGTTTGTCACGTGACACTGTTCCGGTGGTTTTTAGGGGGCGGCAATCTCTTAAAGATGAAGAGACAGTAACATAACCACAATGATTAGGGAAGATCCAACACTAACCTACAAGGACTTTAGTGATTAGGTGTCAACCTTACTTCATGAACACCCTGTACCAGCTCACACTGCTAATGTAACATCCACCCTATAGTCCCACCATCTTCGTGTTCCCTATAGCGAAGAAGCAGTTATCCACGTCAAGGGAACAAATAGACAAGTGGCGAGCTCTGGTGATAAGATAATGTATCTGTATTGACATGAAGTAGATAGACAAGTTGGTTGTGATATTTCCACTTGTTTTGGATCACCTCAAACGACACAGAGAGATGTCTCTGGACAAAGCCATTAATACTGCAAACGATCAGTTATCTGCGCGCGCCTGTTGACTGAATGTTAACCAAACATTATCGACTACTTCACTCGATGACAGAGTTAGGACCGACCGAGCACTGCAATAATTACCAACCAGCTCGTGATGACTCTAAATGATTAAATAATAACAACAGTCTCTCTCTATACATGCTCGATGATTACGTCATTAAGTATAACGAGATATAACTCACTCTCACTATCACTGGAGACAAACTAGATGGATAGGTTATTGGAGTGCACGTGACTTCCGGCAGCCATAGGATGTCCAATTGATTAATCGATTATGGGCAGTTCACATTAACCTAAATTTCCCATTGGATTAGAGAAATATTATCTTGTTAAACTCCACCACAACATTTGTTTAAAATAAATCAATTAATTACTCTTACTCTTTCCCAGAATAAAAATAAATAAAATTATACAACATTTTGATTTCGGTTTATTTTCTTTTCTTACCAATATGGAGTAATCCCTAAAAGATATTTATATATTTATTTTTATATAATAAAAATTCTCAATCCCCTTAGCTACGTGTTTATATAAACAAAGTTATAAGGGAATATTAATTAATTTAGTAAAAAAGAAAACAAAAACGGCTTTTGTAGCTGAAAGGTCAACACATGAAAATTGCATTCCCCAGCTGTTCTTGTCAGTTGGATTTGAAACCAAAGTAAATATTATTTGTATATTCCTTTGTTGTTATTTTCATTATTTGTTTAACAGTTGTTTTATTTCCATAGCCTCCTTTACTTGTGTGGTATATTAGAGGTATCTGTGGCTTTCATTAGGGGGTGATATATTTGATTCCGGTGGCCCTATTTCTGACCCATGGTTTTTTTCGGGGTTTTGTTGTCTTACTGTATGAATACAGTGTGATACGTTCATTTAAATTAAAGAAATTTCGATCCGATGTTTTGGCCCTGTGCTCTGTATGTACGGTTCTGGATGCCGAGGTGGCGTTGCGATCATCTGTTTTGTGGGGGGCCACCAGTCTAAAACTGAGGCAGTTCTGTCCATGATGAACCACATGCAAATCGATCCGCTCTCGATGGCCTCTTCCTAGTAGCCTTCTGGTGGCCGTTATATACTATAATCTCATTCCTTCCAGCCGCGGTATGACTTACAATATCCGAAACAAGTGTTAGGTACAGGATCCCGTCTAATATGTAATTAAAATGAATAAATACATGAGTTATGAATAGCTGTAGGGATGTTTTTGCGCCTGTGGCCTGACAGACACAGCTGGGTATCCTGACCAGGAGACACGATAATGAACATGGGATCATAGTCCTCGAGTCTACACATGTATACAAAAACTTTTCCCGAAAAGGAAGGAAAGTTGTCCAAATTGGGTTATCCTTGGGGGACAATGAATGTTGATATTACACGTTTGGACAGGCTTGAGAGAGACCTCAATCGACACTCATCTAGAGAACTAGTAGACGGCTTTAGGTACTACCGACCCCACAGAGACAAAATATCAACAAGGAACCGGAGGAGACACCTTGACCCAGCGCTCATGTGAAAGATAATGAGGTGGCTGAACTACATGAAGGTCAAGGCCGACCAACAGAGATATGTAAGATTCCAAGCTTGATCAGCTGGTCCATAGTTGGGCTGCTTAGAAAACTTTCTCATTGGTATAACCGTGGAGACTTCAACACATCTCAGATGGCTCAAGAAATTTACCAGAAGTCTGTAGGACTCAGCCCATCTGAGATTGTTCAAGGAAGATTGACATCAGCCGAAGTCTTGGAGAACTCAATCCATTTGAGACAGCTCAAACACCTTGGCATTTGGTTGAACTGTGGATAACTCAGGTCACTTGAGACATCTCAAACACACTGACATATGGTTGAACTGTGGATAACTCAGCTCACTTGAGACATCTCAAACACACTGACATATGGTTGAACTGTGGATAACTCAGACTACTTGAGACATCTCAAACACACTGACATATGGTTGAACTGTGGATAACTCAGTCTACTTGTGACATCTCAAACACACTGACATATGGTTGAACTGTGGATAACTCAGCTCACTTGAGACACCTCAAACATGTTGACATATTGCTGAACTGTGGATAACTCAGCTCACTTGAGACATCTCAAACACACTGACATATGGTTGAACTGTGGATAACTCAGTCTACTTGAGACATCTCAAACACACTGACATATGGTTGAACTGTGGATAACTCAGCTCACTTGAGACATCTCAAACACACTGACATATGGTTGAACTGTGGATAACTCAGGTCACTTGAGACATCTCAAACACACTGACATATTGTTCAACTGTGGATAACTCCGACTACTTGAGACATCTCAAACATGTTGACATATTGTTGAACTGTGGATAACTCAGGTCACTTGAGACACCTCAAACACACTGACATATGGTTGAACTGTGGATAACTCAGCTCACTTGAGACATCTCAAACACACTGACATATGGTTGAACTGTGGATAACTCAGACTACTTGAGACATCTCAAACACACTGACATATGGTTGAACTGTGGATAACTCAGCTCACTTGAGACATCTCAAACACACTGACATTTGGTTGAACTGTGGATAACTCAGTCTACTTGAGACATCTCAAACACACTGACATATGGTTGAACTGTGGATAACTCAGCTCACTTGAGACATCTCAAACACACTGACATATGGTTGAACTGTGAATAACTCAGGTCACTTGAGACATCTCAAACACACTGACATATTGTTGAACTGTGGATAACTCAGACTACTTGAGACATCTCAAACATGTTGACATATTGTTGAACTGTGGATAACTCAGCTCACTTGAGACATCTCAAACACACTGACATATGGTTGAACTGTGGATAACTCAGACTACTTGAGACATCTCAAACATGTTGACATATTGCTGAACTGTGGATAACTCAGCTCACTTGAGACATCTCAAACACACTGACATATGGTTGAACTGTGGATAACTCAGTCTACTTGAGACATCTCAAACACACTGACATATGGTTGAACTGTGGATAACCCAGCTCACTTGAGACATCTCAAACACACTGACATATGGTTGAACTGTGGATAACTCAGGTCACTTGAGACATCTCAAACACACTGACATATTGTTGAACTGTGGATAACTCCGACTACTTGAGACATCTCAAACATGTTGACATATTGTTGAACTGTGGATAACTCAGGTCACTTGAGACACCTCAAACACACTGACATATGGTTGAACTGTGGATAACTCAGCTCACTTGAGACATCTCAAACACACTGACATATGGTTGAACTGTGGATAACTCAGACTACTTGAGACATCTCAAACACACTGACATATGGTTGAACTGTGGATAACTCAGCTCACTTGAGACATCTCAAACACACTGACATTTGGTTGAACTGTGGATAACTCAGTCTACTTGAGACATCTCAAACACACTGACATATGGTTGAACTGTGGATAACTCAGCTCACTTGAGACATCTCAAACACACTGACATATGGTTGAACTGTGAATAACTCAGGTCACTTGAGACATCTCAAACACACTGACATATTGTTGAACTGTGGATAACTCAGACTACTTGAGACATCTCAAACATGTTGACATATTGTTGAACTGTGGATAACTCAGCTCACTTGAGACATCTCAAACACACTGACATATGGTTGAACTGTGGATAACTCAGCTCACTTGAGACATCTCAAACACACTGACATATGGTTGAACTGTGGATAGCTCAGCTCACTTGAGACATCCCAAACACGTTGACATATGGTTGAACTGTGGATAACTCAGCTCACTTGAGACATCTTAAACACACTGACATATTGTTGAACTGTGGATAACTCAGACTACTTGAGACATCTCAAACACGTTGACATATGTTTGAACTGTGGATAACTCAGGTCACTTGAGACTTCTCAAACATGTTGACATATTGTTGAACTGTGGATAACTCAGGTCACTTGAGACATCTCAAACATGTTGACATATTGTTGAACTGTGGATAACTCAGACTACTTGAGACATCTCAAACATGTTGACATATTGTTGAACTGTGGATAACTCAGACTACTTGAGACATCTCAAACATGTTGACATATTGTTGAACTGTGGATAACTCAGCTCACTTGAGACATCTCAAACACACTGACATATGGTTGAACTGTGGATAACTCAGCTCACTTGAGACATCTCAAACACACTGACATATGGTTGAACTGTGGATAACTCAGGTCACTTGAGACATCTCAAACACACTGACATATTGCTGAACTGTGGATAACTCAGACTACTTGAGACATCTCAAACACACTGACATTTGGTTGAACTGTGGATAACTCAGACTACTTGGGACATCTCAAACACGTTGACATATTGTTGAACTGTGGATAACTCAGCTCACTTGAGACATCTCAAACATGTTGACATATGGTTGAACTGTGGATAACTCAGGTCACTTGAGACATCTCAAACACACTGACATATGGTTGAACTGTGGATAACTCAGACTACTTGAGACATCTCAAACACGTTGACATATTGTTGAACTGTGGATAACTCAGGTCACTTGAGACATCTCAAACATGTTGACATATTGTTGAACTGTGGATAACTCAGGTCACTTGAGACATCTCAAACATGTTGACATATTGTTGAACTGTGGATAACACAGACTACTTGAGACATCTCAAACACGTTGACATATTGTTGAACTGTGGATAATTCAGACTACTTGAGACATCTCAAACACGTTGACATATTGTTGAACTGTGGATAACTCAGACTACTTGAGACATCTCAAACACACTGACATATGGTTGAACTGTGGATAACTCAGACTACTTGAGACATCTCAAACACACTGACATATGGTTGAACTGTGGATAGCTCAGCTCACTTGAGACATCCCAAACACGTTGACATATGGTTGAACTGTGGATAACTCAGCTCACTTGAGACATCTTAAACACACTGACATATTGTTGAACTGTGGATAACTCAGACTACTTGAGACATCTCAAACACGTTGACATATGTTTGAACTGTGGATAACTCAGGTCACTTGAGACTTCTCAAACATGTTGACATATTGTTGAACTGTGGATAACTCAGGTCACTTGAGACATCTCAAACATGTTGACATATTGTTGAACTGTGGATAACTCAGACTACTTGAGACATCTCAAACATGTTGACATATTGTTGAACTGTGGATAACTCAGACTACTTGAGACATCTCAAACATGTTGACATATTGTTGAACTGTGGATAACTCAGCTCACTTGAGACATCTCAAACACACTGACATATGGTTGAACTGTGGATAACTCAGCTCACTTGAGACATCTCAAACACACTGACATATGGTTGAACTGTGGATAACTCAGCTCACTTGAGACATCTCAAACACACTGACATATGGTTGAACTGTGGATAACTCAGGTCACTTGAGACATCTCAAACACACTGACATATTGCTGAACTGTGGATAACTCAGACTACTTGAGACATCTCAAACACACTGACATTTGGTTGAACTGTGGATAACTCAGACTACTTGGGACATCTCAAACACGTTGACATATTGTTGAACTGTGGATAACTCAGCTCACTTGAGACATCTCAAACATGTTGACATATGGTTGAACTGTGGATAACTCAGGTCACTTGAGACATCTCAAACACACTGACATATGGTTGAACTGTGGATAACTCAGACTACTTGAGACATCTCAAACACGTTGACATATTGTTGAACTGTGGATAACTCAGGTCACTTGAGACATCTCAAACATGTTGACATATTGTTGAACTGTGGATAACTCAGGTCACTTGAGACATCTCAAACATGTTGACATATTGTTGAACTGTGGATAACACAGACTACTTGAGACATCTCAAACACGTTGACATATTGTTGAACTGTGGATAATTCAGACTACTTGAGACATCTCAAACACGTTGACATATTGTTGAACTGTGGATAACTCAGACTACTTGAGACATCTCAAACACACTGACATATGGTTGAACTGTGGATAACTCAGACTACTTGAGACATCTCAAACACACTGACATATGGTTGAACTGTGGATAGCTCAGCTCACTTGAGACATCCCAAACACGTTGACATATGGTTGAACTGTGGATAACTCAGGTCACTTGAGACATCTCAAACACACTGACATATGGTTGAACTGTGGATAACTCAGACTACTTGAGACATCTCAAACACGTTGACATATTGTTGAACTGTGGATAACTCAGGTCACTTGAGACATCTCAAACATGTTGACATATTGTTGAACTGTGGATAACTCAGGTCACTTGAGACATCTCAAACATGTTGACATATTGTTGAACTGTGGATAACACAGACTACTTGAGACATCTCAAACACGTTGACATATTGTTGAACTGTGGATAATTCAGACTACTTGAGACATCTCAAACACGTTGACATATTGTTGAACTGTGGATAACTCAGACTACTTGAGACATCTCAAACACACTGACATATGGTTGAACTGTGGATAACTCAGACTACTTGAGACATCTCAAACACGTTGACATATTGTTGAACTGTGGATAACTCAGACTACTTGAGACACTTCAAACACGTTGACATATTGTTGAACTGTGGAGAACTCAGGTCACTTGAGACACTTCAAACACGTTGACATATTGTTGAACTGTGGATAACTCAGGTCACTTGAGACACCTCAAACATGTTGACATATGGTTGAACTGTGGATAACTCAGACTACTTGAAACATCTCAAACATGTTGACATATGGTTGAACTGTGGATAGCTCAGCTCACTTGAGACACTTCAAACACGTTGACATATTGTTGAACTGTGGATAACTCAGGTCACTTGAGACACTTCAAACACGTTGACATATTGTTGAACTGTGGAGAACTCAGGTCACTTGAGACACTTCAAACACGTTGACATATGGTTGAACTGTGGATAACTCAGACTACTTGAGACATCTCAAACATGTTGACATATTGTTGAACTGTGGATAACTCAGCTCACTTGAGACACTTCAAACACGTTGACATATTGTTGAACTGTGGAGAACTCAGGTCACTTGAGACACTTCAAACACGTTGACATATGGTTGAACTGTGGATAACTCAGACTACTTGAGACATCTCAAACACGTTGACATATTGTTGAACTGTGGAGAACTCAGGTCACTTGAGACACTTCAAACATGTTGACATATGGTTGAACTGTGGATAACTCAGGTCACTTGAGACACTTCAAACACGTTGACATATTGTTGAACTGTGGAGAACTCAGGTCACTTGAGACACTTCAAACATGTTGACATATGGTTGAACTGTGGATAACTCAGGTCACTTGAGACACTTCAAACACGTTGACATATTGTTGAACTGTGGAGAACTCAGGTCACTTGAGACACTTCAAACATGTTGACATATGGTTGAACTGTGGATAACTCAGGTCACTTGAGACACTTCAAACACGTTGACATATTGTTGAACTGTGGAGAACTCAGGTCACTTGAGACACTTCAAACATGTTGACATATGGTTGAACTGTGGATAACTCAGGTCACTTGAGACACTTCAAACACGTTGACATATTGTTGAACTGTGGATAACTCAGGTCACTTGAGACATCTCAAACATGTTGACATATTGTTGAACTGTGGATAACTCAGGTCACTTGAGACACTTCAAACACGTTGACATATGGTTGAACTGTGGATAACTCAGGTCACTTGAGACATCTCAAACACGTTGACATATTGTTGAACTGTGGATAACTCAGGTCACTTGAGACACTTCAAACACGTTGACATATGGTTGAACTGTGGAGAACTCAGGTCACTTGAGACATCTCAAACATGTTGACATATTGTTGAACTGTGGAGAACTCAGGTCACTTGAGACACTTCAAACATGTTGACATATGGTTGAACTGTGGATAACTCAGGTCACTTGAGACACTTCAAACACGTTGACATATTGTTGAACTGTGGATAACTCAGGTCACTTGAGACATCTCAAACATGTTGACATATTGTTGAACTGTGGAGAACTCAGGTCACTTGAGACACTTCAAACATGTTGACATATTGTTGAACTGTGGATAACTCAGCTCACTTGAGACACTTCAAACACGTTGACATATTGTTGAACTGTGGATAACTCAGGTCACTTGAGACATCTCAAACACGTTGACATATTGTTGAACTGTGGATAACTCAGGTCACTTGAGACACTTCAAACACGTTGACATATGGTTGAACTGTGGAGAACTCAGGTCACTTGAGACATCTCAAACATGTTGACATATTGTTGAACTGTGGAGAACTCAGGTCACTTGAGACACTTCAAACATGTTGACATATGGTTGAACTGTGGATAACTCAGGTCACTTGAGACACTTCAAACACGTTGACATATTGTTGAACTGTGGATAACTCAGGTCACTTGAGACATCTCAAACATGTTGACATATTGTTGAACTGTGGATAACTCAGACTACTTGAGACATCTCAAACATGTTGACATATTGTTGAACTGTGGATAACTCAGCTCACTTGAGACACTTCAAACACGTTGACATATTGTTGAACTGTGGAGAACTCAGGTCACTTGAGACACTTCAAACATGTTGACATATGGTTGAACTGTGGATAACTCAGGTCACTTGAGACACTTCAAACACGTTGACATATTGTTGAACTGTGGATAACTCAGCTCACTTGAGACATCTCAAACACGTTGACATATGGTTGAACTGTGGATAACTCAGGTCACTTGAGACACTTCAAACACGTTGACATATTGTTGAACTGTGGAGAACTCAGGTCACTTGAGACACTTCAAACACGTTGACATATTGTTGAACTGTGGATTACTCAGACTACTTGAGACATCTCAAACATGTTGACATATTGTTGAACTGTGGATAACTCAGCTCACTTGAGACATCTCAAACACGTTGACATATGGTTGAACTGTGGATAACTCAGACTACTTGAGACATCTCAAACATGTTGACATATTGTTGAACTGTGGATAACTCAGCTCACTTGAGACATCTCAAACACGTTGACATATGGTTGAACTGTGGATAACTCAGACTACTTGAGACATCTCAAACATGTTGACATATGGTTGAACTGTGGATAACTCAGCTCACTTGAGACATCTCAAACACGTTGACATATGGTTGAACTGTGGAGAACTCAGGTCACTTGAGACACTTGAAACACGTTGACATATTGTTGAACTGTGGATAACTCAGGTCACTTGAGACACTTCAAACACGTTGACATATTGTTGAACTGTGGAGAACTCAGGTCACTTGAGACACTTCAAACACGTTGACATATTGTTGAACTGTGGATAACTCAGACTACTTGAGACATCTCAAACACGTTGACATATTGTTGAACTGTGGATAACTCAGACTACTTGAGACATCTCAAACACGTTGACATATGTTTGAACTGTGGATAACTCAGACTACTTGAGACACTTCAAACACGTTGACATATTGTTGAACTGTGGATAACTCAGACTACTTGAGACATCTCAAACACGTTGACATATTGTTGAACTGTGGATAACTCAGACTACTTGAGACATCTCAAACACGTTGACATATGTTTGAACTGTGGATAACTCAGACTACTTGAGACACTTCAAACACGTTGACATATTGTTGAACTGTGGAGAACTCAGGTCACTTGAGACACTTCAAACACGTTGACATATTGTTGAACTGTGGATAACTCAGACTGCTTGAGACATCTCAAACACGTTGACATATTGTTGAACTGTGGATAACTCAGACTACTTGAGACATCTCAAACACGTTGACATATGTTTGAACTGTGGATAACTCAGACTACTTGAGACACTTCAAACACGTTGACATATTGTTGAACTGTGGAGAACTCAGGTCACTTGAGACACTTCAAACACGTTGACATATTGTTGAACTGTGGATAACTCAGACTACTTGAGACATCTCAAACACGTTGACATATTGTTGAACTGTGGATAACTCAGACTACTTGAGACATCTCAAACACGTTGACATATGTTTGAACTGTGGATAACTCAGACTACTTGAGACACTTCAAACACGTTGACATATTGTTGAACTGTGGAGAACTCAGGTCACTTGAGACACTTCAAACACGTTGACATATTGTTGAACTGTGGATAACTCAGGTCACTTGAGACACCTCAAACACGTTGACATATTGTTGAACTGTGGATAACTCAGCTCACTTGAGACATCTCAAACACGTTGACATATTGTTGAACTATGGATAACTCAGGTCACTTGAGACACCTCAAACACGTTGACATATGTTTGAACTGTCGATAACTCAGGTCACTTGAGACACCTCAAACACGTTGACATATTGTTGAACTGTGGATAACTCAGGTCACTTGAGACATCTCAAACATGTTGACATATTGTTGAACTGTGGATAACTCAGGTCACTTGAGACATCTCAAACATGTTGACATATTGTTGAACTGTGGATAACACAGACTACTTGAGACATCTCAAACACGTTGACATATTGTTGAACTGTGGATAATTCAGACTACTTGAGACATCTCAAACACGTTGACATATTGTTGAACTGTGGATAACTCAGACTACTTGAGACATCTCAAACACACTGACATATGGTTGAACTGTGGATAACTCAGACTACTTGAGACATCTCAAACACGTTGACATATTGTTGAACTGTGGATAACTCAGACTACTTGAGACACTTCACACACGTTGACATATTGTTGAACTGTGGAGAACTCAGGTCACTTGAGACACCTCAAACACGTTGACATATTGTTGAACTGTGGATAACTCAGGTCACTTGAGACATCTCAAACATGTAGACATATGGTTGAACTGTGGATAACTCAGGTCACTTGAGACACCTCAAACACGTTGACATATTGTTGAACTGTGGATAACTCAGGTCACTTGAGACACCTCAAACAGGTTGACATATGTTTGAACTGTGGATAACTCAGGCCACTTCATACAACTCAAACACGTTGACAAAATTTCTTTATGAACCTAGCAAAAGCGTACCTTAAAAGTGATCAGTCCAAGGGCAGCTGAAGGCGCAACATACCCCAAACGTTATCATGGATTTTCCCGGATTTATATACACACATGTTCTGTGTTAGTGTAAATACTTGAAGAACTGGGAATTTATGAAACATGAGTTACAAGTTTTCTCGTTGGAATCATCGAGAACGTTTTTAAAGGATTTCAAAACAATGTAAAGGGCATATTTTTTCCCCTCGTTTAGCAGTTGGCAGTGCAAACACGAACACAATCCTAGCTTAGTATAGCAAAACAAAAGGTAAACAGGAAAACAATGGAGTAACAGCGAGCGAGGAAGTATCGCAGTGCGGATTAGAGCGCTAATCCTCTGGACGGCTTACAGCTCGTCAACACAGGAGCTGCCCGCCCGACCGACCGGCCGCCGGCCTGGCCTCGCCTCGTTGTGTTTCTTTCATGATACCTACACCAAATTAAACATTCACATACAGGCGCTATGTTAATGATATTGTAATGTGAATTGGTTTTTGTTTCAATATTTATACTCTCGGAAACCTTTTTGGTAGCGTTCGTGAAGTTGCAGCAGATACTAGTTTCAGTGTGTTCATTACTGAGGACCAGAGGGTTATAATTCTTGTGTTGTTTTGTATACCGGGGTGCCTAAATCTTTTAAAAACATTTTCGAGTAGTCTTTTTGGTGTATGCTGAAATTAAACGCCAGCTTTCGTATTTAAGCTACTTTTCGTTTTTGTTAGCTTGTTCACGCACACACACACACACACACACACACACACACACACACACACACACACACAAATACATACAGGTGCGGTATTTTTAATGAACAGAAGCATAGAAGGAGAGCTAAACCGAGATAAGTTTTCCGGGCTTAAAAGCCGTGGTTTCTTGTAGTTGAGGTACAGGCGTTTCGTCGACACTTGCGGTGGACATCTTCGGTGGCATGCTCTGAGTCCTGTCGGAGAAGGTTAAGTTACAACAGAATCGAGGGCCGCTCACAGGGGATTGGCTAGGCTTGAGCGGGAGGTATGTGTTAGATTCTGGTTTATGCAGCTACTGCGGGATCAGAACATTCCGCTTTGCCTTCATCATCCTCCACACCTATCACCTATCCCCCTCGGTTTCCTGTCACTGGCACTGCATTGCTCGTCGGCCATGGCTGACGAAGTAATCAGTAGGGAAATGGTCGCTTGGATGGCTAGACATCCAAGATCCGACAGATCCTGCCGCCAGTGACAATACAGGAACCCACCCTGCACCATCAGACATTACAAAGACAAAAAAGCCTGCAACATATACCAACCTATACCACCACACGGGTAAATCCGTATTTAAACGGATAGGTACCGTGGCCACCTTACCACCCGCCTGGGTTAACCCAGACGACTAGTACTCACTCCTGGACTCCTGGAGAACATTCCATTTCACCTGGATCTCTCGGTGATTGACGCTCTGGATTCTGATCACAACCCTGTTGTGGTCGACTCAGACGTTAATCTAACTGCGCTGGGAGTGCCTGATTGGGTTGAGGAAGTCGACTGGGATGCAGCCGTCCTAGCCCTCCACAACTCCGTGGAAGCATGTCCTTGAATAGACTCGATAGAGGCTCTCGAGGAGGCAGCCACGGGGTTCTCAACCTCTGTCCTAAATGCCGTGCGTGCTCATACGCACCGCATTCCTACCGACGCACCAAACCCTACAGCTATCCCTGTCCCACTGAAACGCCTCATTCAAGCGAAAAACGCTGTTAGAAGGCTATGGCAGAGATTCCGTCACCCTAGGATAGGAGTAATACACCAGAGGTTCAAATCCCTGGTGAGACGACTCCTAAGAAAACATAGGCAAGCAGCTTGGGAAAACACGTTGCGACATGTAAACCTCCAGGAGAGGAAACCATGGCGCATCGTCCGAGGCTTGAGGAAAGATAAAACTGTACACCAGCACCCTGTGCATAGCCCTCGGGAAAGACTTCTCTTTGAACCGAGGGAAAACGCAGAGGCGCTAGCAGACTATCTGGAAACTCAATTCAAGTCCAGGGAAGATCCACAGAACGATGACCATACTGACCTCATGGAACAAGCAGTAGAAGACTTCTTAGAAGTTGGACCTGCGGGCCACGAGGATTTCCACATCCCGATAGTTACCCCTCGCGAGGTAACTAACACCATCCAACACCTAAAACCTAGAAAAGCCCCTGGGCAGGACCGGGTAACAGCGGAAATGCTCCAGCACCTTCCCTTTAGAGCCGTGATGCACTTGACTCGGATCTACAACGCGTGCCTAAGCATGCGCCATTTTCCGGAAGTCCGGAAGAGGGCGCGTGTGGTATGCGTGTTGAAGCCGGGCAAGAATCCGATCTTTCCTTCTAGCTACCGTTCCATCAGCCTCCTACCAGTTATCTCGAAAGTTCCTGACCCGCCTTCGACCTTTTAGAGGAAAAAGGCCTCCTACCGGAACATCAGTTTGGTTTTCGTTCTGACCATTCCACAACCGAGCAACTACTGCGAGTAGCCGAAAAGGCCTCCCTGGCTTACCAGGAAAGGGCCAAAACGGTGTTGCTTGACGTGGAAAAGGCGTTCTCTACCACCTGGCACGAAGGGCTTATCTACAAACTCATACAGCACGAAATCCCCCCTCCATATATTTACTTGGTGGCTAGTTTCCTACAGGAACGCAGCTTCCGAGTGAAGGTGGAGGATTCATTTTCCCGAGAAAGGCCCATTGGCGCAGGAGTCCCCGAGGGCAGTGTACTGTCACCGGCACTTTTTGCAGCTTACATGGCCGATCTCCCCACGCACCCCAACACCCACATCTGTCAGTATGCGGACGATCTCATGATCTTCGCAACTAACAAGAACCCGCGCTACAGCTACCGTCAAGTACAAGCCCACCTCTGTGCCATCAGTAGATGGTGCGAGAACTGGCGCATGTCTATTAACCCGGAGAAAAGCTCTGCGATTCTCCTGGCCAACACGCTGGCAAACCGGCTCCCGCAGGACCTCGTGCTTCGGCGCCGTCGGATCCCTTGGGTCACTACGGCGAAGTATCTCGGGGTCACGCTGGACCGGCGGCTGACGTATAGACATCACGTCAGGGGCAAAGTACTACAAGGTCACGCAGCCCTACGGCAGTTGTATCCCATCCTCAGCTCCAAAACCATGCCCATTCGCCTGAAACTCCAGCTGTATCGTGCGATCATCCCGCCTCTGGTCCTGTACGGATGCGAGATCTGGGGAGTGGTGGCAAAGTCCACCTTCATCAGACTCCAGACGTTGCAGAATCGGGCGTTAAGGATGATCTACGACACTGGTTGGAGATTTCCTGCCCACATCCTTCACGAACATTCCGGCATCCCGTACATTGTCGACGTGATTAAAACCCGCGCTCGAACAATGTACAACAAACTCCAGAACCACCCTAATCCACTGGTGAACACTCTGGGACAATATGACCAGAGAGAGCCGCGCCGACTACCATCTAAAAAATTGCCGAAGGACATCTTAAGTCCAACGGGCTAATTTTCGAAGATGGGAAAGGCAAAATGAATATCTGTACTTAAAACAGAGTAAAACGCCTAACTCAGATCACCTCTCAGTGAGTGACTGACGGCCAGAACCAGGAGGAGATTAGCGCGTCACCTGATTGACTAACCAGCCAATCAGCATGTATGGGCAGTGCCCGCTCATGGACCAATCCCTACCAACCATCCATCTTGCCCCAATAAATACCCCTAGACCAAAACACCATACTATCGCGCAGGTAAAGCCGTATAACGGCTAGGTACTGCGGTAAAGACACTTCGGGTGGGGGAATAAGCTTCCCCATTCGACTCGAACTGCCTCTGGAGCCTCTGGATATTCCCTCAAAGGATAACGTTTTAATCGGACCTGACGAAGCTATTTCAGTAAAAGATTAGCTTATCCATCAGCTTAAACAACGCACTCTGTAATATCTTAAATGTGGCTATAACTTTATCACTAACAAATACAAGTAGCATGAAAATAAAGTACTTTTTATTTGGTATTTAACTAGCACCTTACAAAAATCCGAGCGTGTTAGATTATTGCAAAATTTTTATTTTCTTCAAAATGGCTCTAACGATTTTGATTAAAATGTCATATATTTGAGGTATGTATATGACAAATGAAATGTATATTTTGAATTTTCTGGCTATAGCCCCTGTAGTCGTATTTACTCTTGATGACTAAAATGCTTTAAATCGCTAAAGTTGGGAGGCATTTAATTCCGCTACCTGGGAAAATAAAAGAAAGGAGGAAAGGAGTTCTGTTAAACTCGGTCTTCTGGATTTAAAAGAAAGTAATTTTCTTAAAAAGAGAGCTAATCTTAGAACAGAAATCTGACGTGCTGCACTCACATGACTTTCTCTACTCTTCTACTAACCATTCTTACAAACTCTTATTGCTATATCTTCTTGATGTTAGTGGAGATAAACATTTGTACAAATTATCTTATTGCTTATTTCCTTGTAGGTACAAGGGGAATATGGGAGTACAGTAGGCTTTGCGCGATAATCATATGTTTGAGATTCTGTTGTTTTTGCACACTTAACATATAAAAAATGAACAGCGATGATCCATTTCACGAAAGTTCTAAGTTTTCCGAAACTCACACACATAACAAGGAATATCTCCGAAATGGTCCATTCTACAAAAAAAGTTATTCAGGCAAAAATTGTATGTTTTAGCGAGATCTACATTTTTTGTGTAGTAATATTTTATCTATCTCTTACGGTTTAGGAGTTATTCAAAAGTCATCCAGAGTAAACAGGGCTACATAGGCTATAGCCAGAAAATTCAAAATATACATTTCATTTGTCATAAAAATATCTCAAACTTATGCCATTTTAATAGCAATTGTTGGAGCCATTTCCAAGAAAATAAAAATTTTAGAAAAATTTTCCATGTAAAGGGTAGTTTAGGGTGGAGGGATTTTGTTTAAAATCTTCGTGTGGCATTCTTGAAAGACGTTAAACTTAAATACCAACTTTGGTTTTTAACCGACTTCTCGTTTTTGAGAGATCGAATTTTTGTGTGGAATGCAATACTTTACTTACTGTGAATTTAGTAAATTTAAGAGTTAGTAGATGTGTAATACTTTGCGGTTTATTCAGTGTCACTTTACTTGCATCTGAGAATTGAAACATGTGGCGTAGCAAATTAATAGAGCAGGTAGATATAAGTGTTGTAAATTTGTAGGATAAGGAAGAGCAGCTTGTCTGTCTGTCACGCGAGGACCTGCTGCCCTGGAAAACCTGTTCGTTCTAATTCCGCGCCGCTTCTCCAGTTACCACTTCTTTTATTTCACTCCTTTACTACTTCTTTTTTCTCATTTATTTTTGCCTCGTGTAACCTTTCTTCTGCGTTCTTTCATCTCTTTACAGGAAAGCTAATATGTTTCGTTTCGGATTTACCAGGAAAAAAACTGCTGCAGGTTTAAAATACGACAGATTTACATTTTCTTAAAAGAAAGAACGAAGATTCAATTTACACGCTTATAAAGGGAGCTAAGCGTTTTCTAAGAATCTTGTACTTGTTTCAAGAAATGGTTAGACCATGTCGAAGAAAATCAAAATGTTCCAAAAATGGTTTATGCGTTGGATAGATTTTTACTTTCTCTACTGGTAAGTAGGGGAAGTATTGTATTCCACCCAAAAATTCGAAGTCGAGATTTCACCGTAAATACATGTTTTGAGGCCCCCTGAATCCAAAAAGAAGCATTTTTAGGAAAAGGTCCGTGTGTGTCTGTCAGTCTGTGGACAGCATAGCTCAAAAACGAAAAGTCGGTTAAAAACCAAAGTTGGTATTTAACTTTAATGTCGTTCAAGGATGTGACGCGAAGATTTTGAAGTAAATAGCCCCACCCTAAACTACCCTTTACATGGAAAATTTTTCGAAAATTTTGATTTTCTTGAAAATGTCTCTAACGATTTTGATTAAAATGTCATATGTTTGAGATATTTTTATGACAAATGAAATGTATATCTTGAATTTTCTGGCTATAGCCCCTGTAGTCGTATTTACTCTAGACGACTTTTGCATAACTGGTAAACCGTTAGAGATAGACCAAATTATACTATACAAAAAATGTAGATCTTGCTAAAACACACAATTTATGTCTCAATAAATTTTCTTGTAGAGTGAACCATTTCGGAGATATTCCTTGTTATGTGTGTGAGTTTCGGAAAACTTAGAACTTTCGTGAAATGGGTCATCGTTGTTCATTTTTTTATATGTTACGTGTACAAAGAGAACGGAATCTCAAAGCTTTAAAAGATTTGACTATCACACAAAGCCTACTGTATTCCAATATTCCCCTTGTACCTACAAGGAAATAAGCAATAAGATAATTTGTACAAATGTTTATCTCAACTAACACGAAGAAGATATAGGAATAAGAGTTTGTAAGAATGATTAGTACAAGAGTAGAGAAAGTCATGTGAGTGCAACACATCAGATGTTTTAATAATCGTATCACATTTGTTCGACAAGCTGAACTTAACCATCAAGTTTCCTTTTTAACCGACTTTTCGTTTTTTAGTTACTCTCTTCACAGACAGACACATGGGAACTTTTTATAAAAATGATTTTTATGGATTTACGAGCTCCCAAAAATTTCTCGCTGCGAATATGGACCTGGAATGCAATATATTGTATTACTTACTATATAAAAATATAGCTTGTTAAATAGCATTTCATGCTTCCAATAAAATTTGTAAAACCCATAGCAGTAATCTATGGAGTTAAATTCTCTGATGAGTCTAGATAAACGATTTCTGTATAAACTAGGGAAAGTGTTTATTCTACACAAATGTTGATATTTCAACCAAAACTAAAAGTTGGTTTAAAACCAATGAAATAGAAATAAGTGTTTGTAAGAATAGTGAGTAGAAAAACTCATGTGAGTGGCGACACTAGAGGTTTTACCATGGACCAGACTTCTACCTGTTGAGGAAGGTCGATTGGAAGGTGCGCGTGTCGTGTCCGCCTGCAGTATTATTTATGAAGGTATCTGTTACCTGACTCTAAGGACAAACTAATTTACCAACAACACGCTCTTGTATTTAAATTAATATTTCCTACAACTTGACTCTATAACTTAAACCAGCTGTCTAAACGCCTCACTAATTCAAAATACTTGAGAATTTATCAGTTAGATCACACGTATTATCATATTACTTGTGATAATAGAAGGAGCTAGGCTAGGTCACTATTATACAGGACAAGCAGCTATATATGAAATAGTCCATATAAATATAATTCGACTGTCTGACTCACTCTCACTCTACTTGAGAATTTATCAGTTAGATCACACGTATTATCATATTACTTGTGATAATAGAAGGAGCTAGGCTAGGTCACTATTATACAGGACAAGCAGCTATATATGAAATAGTCCATATAAATATAATTCGACAGTCTGACTCACTCTCACTCTACTTGAGAATTTATCAGTTAGATCACACGTATTATCATATTACTTGTGATAATAGAAGGAGCTAGGCTAGGTCACTATTATACAGGACAAGCAGCTATATATGAAATAGTCCATATAAATATAATTCGACAGTCTGACTCTCTCTCACTCTACTTGAGAATTTATCAGTTAGATCACACGTATTATCATATTACTTGTGATAGTAGAAGGAGCTAGGCTAGGTCACTATTATACAGGACAAGCAGCTATATATGAAATAGTCCATATAAATATAATTCGACAGTCTGACTCTCTCTCACTCTACTTGAGAATTTATCAGTTAGATCACACGTATTATCATATTACTTGTGATAATAGAAGGAGCTAGGCTAGGTCACTATTATACAGGACAAGCAGCTATATATGAAATAGTCCATATAAATATAATTCGACAGTCTGACTCACTCTCACTCTACTTGAGAATTTATCAGTTAGATCACACGTATTATCATATTACTTGTGATAATAGAAGGAGCTAGGCTAGGTCACTATTATACAGGACAAGCAGCTATATATGAAATAGTCCATATAAATATAATTCGACAGTCTGACTCTCTCTCACTCTACTTGAGAATTTATCAGTTAGATCACACGTATTATCATATTACTTGTGATAATAGAAGGAGCTAGGCTAGGTCACTATTATACAGGACAAGCAGCTATATATGAAATAGTCCATATAAATATAATTCGACAGTCTGACTCACTCTCACTCTACTTGAGAATTTATCAGTTAGACCACACGTATTATCATATTACTTGTGATAATAGAAGGAGCTAGACTAGGTCACTATTATACAGGACAAGCAGCTATATATGAAATAGTCCATATAAATATAATTCGACAGTCTGACTCACTCTCACTCTACTTGAGAATTTATCAGTTAGATCACACGTATTATCATATTACTTGTGATAATAGAAGGAGCTAGGCTAGGTCACTATTATACAGGACAAGCAGCTATATATGAAATAGTCCATATAAATATAATTCGACTGTCTGACTCACTCTCACTCTACTTGAGAATTTATCAGTTAGATCACACGTATTATCATATTACTTGTATTAATAGAAGGAGCTAGACTAGGTCACTATTATACAGGACAAGCAGCTATATATGAAATAGTCCATATAAATATAATTCGACAGTCTGACTCACTCTCACTCTACTTGAGAATTTATCAGTTAGATCACGCGTATTGTCATATTTCTTGTGATAATAGAAGGAGCTAGGCTAGGTCACTATTATACAGGACAAGCAGCTATATATGAAATAGTCCATATAAATATAATTCGACAGTCTGACTCACTCTCACTCTACTTGAGAATTTATCAGTTAGATCACGCGTATTGTCATATTTCTTGTGATAATAGAAGGAGCTAGGCTAGGTCACTATTATACAGGACAAGCAGCTATATATGAAATAGTCCATATAAATATAATTCGACAGTCTGACTCACTCTCACTCTACTTGAGAATTTATCAGTTAGATCACGCGTATTGTCATATTTCTTGTGATAATAGAAGGAGCTAGACTAGGTCACTACTATACAGGACAAGCAGCTATATATGAAATAGTCCATATAAATATAATTCGACAGTCTGACTCACTCCTACTCTACTTGGGAATTTATCAGTTGGGTTTTATCGTACTACATGTGATAATTTTGGTAATATTTCAACGAAGGCTTCAGGTGTATGAGATGAAGATTATGTTGAACAACGGACCCATATAGTTGAGAGGAAGATATATATAAAGACATGACAGATTGGAGATATGTTCATTAGTTGTAATGTTGCACGTCTGTTTGAAGAGGCCGCGAGGTAAACACACCCCTGTCTCGTTAGGCAGCTGTTTCAACACAGCCTCTATAGGTCATAAATCATGTTCATTATACGTGTTTCCGTCTGTAATTATTTCTATTGTATAGGTGCTGCCGCCTATGAGTGGCTGGCGTCACTTTCATCTCATGGAAGAAGCTCTGGTAGTTATACTCAATCATATAGCACGATTTAATGAGCTTCTAGATCTCAAAAATTGTCAAAAAGTAATATTTTTGGTTATGTTCGTGTGATTATTTAATAAAATTCCGACGTGTTACACTCACATGACTTTCTCTACTCTTGTACTACCTAGTCTTACAAACTCTTACTCTGTTATGGTCTTCGTGTTAGTTGAGATAAACATTTGTGCATATTATCTAATTACTAATTTTCTTGTAGGTACAAGGGGAGTATGGGAATACAGTAGACTTTGAGTGAGTTTAAAGGATTAGGATTCGGTTCTCTTTGCACGCTTAAATAAAACAATGTTCCATTTGACCAAATGTTTTCTAACACAAATAACAAGCAATATCTCGGAAATGGTTCACTGTACAAAAAATGCAAACAGGATCTACATTTTTGTACCTTAAGATTTTGTCTATCTCTTACGGTTTACCAGTTATGCAAAAGTAATCAGGAGCAAACAGGACTACATAGTTATAGCCGGAAAATTAAAAATCTGATGGGTTGCACTCACATGACTTTCTCTACTCTTGTACTAACCATTCTAACAAACTCTTATTCCTATATCTTCATGTTAGTTAAGATAAACATTTGTACAAATTATCTTACTACTTATGTCCTTGTAGGTACAAGGGGAATATTAGAATACAGAAGGCTTTGAGCGACAGTCAAATCTTTTTTACCTTTGAGATTCCGTTCTCTTTGCACGATTAACATATAAAAAATGAACAATGTTGTTGCATTTCGCCAAAGTTCTGTTTTCCGAAACTCCCACACATAACAAGGAATATCTCCGAAATGGTTCACCCTACAGGAAAATTTATTGAGACATAAATTGTGTATTTTAGCAAGATCTACATTTTTTGTATAGTATGATTTGGTCTATCTCTAACGGTTTACCAGTTATGCAAAAGTCGTCCAGAGTAAATACGACTACTGGGGCTAAAGCCAGAAAATTCAAGATATACATTTCATTTGTCATCAAAGTATCTCAAACATATGACATTTTAATCAAAATTGTTTGAGCCATTTTCACGAAAATCAAAATTTTCGACAAATCTTCCATGTAAAGGGTAGTGTAGGGTGGGGTTATTTTCTTCAAAATCTTCGTGTCACATCCTTGAAAGACATTAAACTTAAATACCAAGTTTGGCTTTTAACCGACTTTTCGTTTTTGAGTTATGCTGTCCACAGGCTGACAGACTGACACACACGGACATTTTTCTAAAAATGCTTTTTTTTTGGATTCAGGGGGCCTCAAAACATATATTTCCAGTGAAATCTCGACATCGAATTTTTGGGTGGAATACAATACTTACCAGTAGAGAATGTAAAAGTATACGCTTCATTTGTCATAAAAAATATCTTAAACGTATGGTATTTTGAATGTAGAATTGGAACTGAAAAATTCAATTCTACAGCTGGGAATTGAACCACCAGAATTTGAATTTATTCTGGTAGGTTGTCACAGTAGCTTAATGATTGGAGCACCCGCTGTGTAAGTGGAGGGTCTGTGGTTCAAATCCCAGCTGTGGGTTTGGGTTTTTCAGTTCCGATTCTACCTCTTAAACATCTCCCAAAGACGGCTTGTGTGTTTAATAGCACTGAAACTAAGTAATAAATTATAATATGGTATTTTAATTAAACTAGTTAAAGTATTTCTAAGAAAGTTAAATGTAAAGGGTAGTTTAGGTGGGGGAATTTTTTAAGATGTTTGTGTGGCGATTTTTGTGTACAATACAATACTTCCTCTACTAACGATACGTGGTAGAGAAAGTGGATGTTTTTATTTGGTTTAACAAACGCTAACGTTGTGATATGTAAGGTTAGGGGTAGATGGGGTTGTATAAACATCTTAACTAAGTGTATGTAGTTAAGGGATGTCTTGTTTGTTTTAAACAGTCTCAAGGGAGAATTATCGTGTCCAGCAGCGCTGCGTATTTGTCTCCATTAGGTGCTTCTGTATGCAGTTTTATTGCCCAGCACACATTATTTACCAGCCCCATTTGTACCCAGCTTTCTTTATCTTCTTTATATTCACACTGAGCCAAGAACTAACTTAATCTATAGACCCTCACAAAACTGTTCTTTACTTACTCTGCTACTTACAGTAAGTAAAGAAGTCTTGTATTCCACCTAGAAAATCTATATCGAGATGTTACTCGGAAATGGCAACGGATAAAAGATTTTAGCTATAGTTTTAGAAGTTACTACTAGTACTAGTAACATTTCACACATTTTTGTTCGACTTTTTGTGCTGATGAATTAATAGGAGTTGGTGTTCTTGTTAATAGTACATCCCTTTTATCACAAACAAAGCAGAAGTTGCAGCAAAACTTCCCCCAACAGTTAGCTTGCGTTTTACCAGGGCAATTAGCCTCTACAAGGCGCTGCACTTTACCCTCGCAACAGGCCTATTTAGCAATACGTGGAACCTCATATTCTGGGGCGTTGTCATGCCAACCGGATATAAATATGCAGCTACAGAAATAGCTGCACCTACAAGGCATTTTTCCGTATATTTAAGCGTACAACAAATTAAACACTTATATCTTATATCCACAAGAAAATAGTAATAAGATCATTTATACAAATGTTTATCTGTATTAACAGGAAGAAGATATAAGAATAAGAGTTTGTAAGGATGTAAGAATGTGTGAGTGTGTTGTGAGGGTGTGTGTGTGTGTGTGTGTGCTTTATCTCGAGGGGTAGACCCAATGTTTTAAGGTGACAAAGAAGATGGTGGACCATAAAGAAATGGGACGTGATAAAACGCTCCCTTACATCATCCCTATATTACTTTACCCGTGATAAGTAAACGCTCTATAAAAAGTTACCCCCTCGCTGCTTGTCACCACCACCACCCACCCCCGTGAGAAGGGATGATCCATCACTTGAAACTCGTACGTCAAAACACCACCCCACCACCTTCCGTGTGCACACAGTTACTCAATAGAAACCAGCGCTTTATTTGTCAGGGGTTTACACGCACATAACTTTCTCAACTCACTCCTCTACACACAACAACGAATATCTCCGAAATGGTTCACTCTGCACAAAAACTTATACAGACATAAATTATTTATTTTAACAAGATCTACAAGGGATATAGCCAGAAAATTCAAAATATACATTTCATTTGACATACAGATTTCTTAAACATATTATGGTATTTTAATCAAAATTGTTAGAGCAATTTAGAGCAATTATAAATTTTGGAAAAATGCTCTATGTAAAGGGTAGTTTAGTGTGGAGGAATTTTCTTCAAAATTATCGTGTCGCATCCTTGAAATATACTAAACTTAAATACCAACTTTGGTTTCTTAAAGGACTTTTTAAGTTATGCTGTCCACAGACAAAACTGTTTTCTCTGATTCAGGGGGCCTCAAAACGTATATTTCCGGTGAAATCTCGACATCGAAGTTTGGGGTGGAATACAATACCCCTAAACCACTTGGCCGATCACTTCAAAATTGGGTACGAGTATGTATTTGATTATCAAGGTTTCTGTATCATTCATTTTAATATACAACGTAATATTCACATGGTTTTCTCAACTCTCTTTTCGTTTACATAACACATTCACATATCCTTCCCTACTCACTCTTCAACGTACAAGACATACAAACTTCCATGATACAAATAGAAACGGAACGTATTACATTCACAGTTTTCTCTACTCAGTCTTCTATAACTAATTTATACAATTTTTAGGAATAAAATGTATTACATTCACACTGTTTTCTCTACTCATATTACTTTATTAAATGCAATCACACTTCTTTCTCTGCTCAATCTTCTATTAGCAACTTCTACAATTTTTAGGAATAAAATGTATTACATTCACACTGGTTTTTCTACTCGCATTCTTTTATGAAACAGAATCTCATTTGTTTCGTTACTTGTTCCTCTACAAATAATTCATACAATTTGCTATATGTTTGAAATAGGAATGAAGCGTGTTACATTCACACGGCTTTCTCTACTCGGTTTCCTTCCTCTAGTATTTATGTATGTTTAACAGCCCTTTTGCAGAGTGTCTTCCTCAAGTTGTTATTATTTTTGTTTTCTTTATAGTGTTTTAAGACTTCACCTCTTTCCTTAAGCATATTAAGTAATTATTTAAGTGTCTCCAAATAGTCACAAGGCTATTGAAGCATATAGAATAGTTTCGCGCCAGAATCGAGAAAGTCTTGTGAATGTAACCCATCATTTTTTTTTTTATTTCTAGTATTTTTAGTGTATTTTACTTAGATTTCATGGACTGCCTAGACAACGAATTCAAGGTTTTTAACGTGTTTCTTGAAAACAGCGAATTTCACAGAACAGGATCTTATTTTTATGCAGGAAAAATAATAAAGGAATCTAAAAATATTTAGGTGAGCAGTTTCCAAGAGATCGCAGCCGCGTTATTGAGAATTTCTCAGGAAAAGTAAACCGGGCTATATTAATTACGAAACAGGAGATCTCATTAAAGCTCTGTGTATTAATTCCGGCTGCCTCAGTTTAGGAATTCTTTCTAAATATGGAAGAGAAGACATAACCTACATTCCGCTAAGCAGGGGAGGTAGAGGAAGAACAATAAAAAATGAAACAGAGCAAATAATACAGTATATCTTCCACGAGAGGAAAACTACAAGTTGCCAAACGAGCAATCGAGTATTACATCGATATACTCGTGGCCTTCTGTATATGGCATTTTATTCTATCCAGAAATGGATAGCGACGTTTTAACCTGTTTAATTGGCAGCGTTTATTGACTCTTTCTTTTCACAACCTTAAAGTCTGAAAATTCTATATTGGAGCTTGTCCTCGTCCAGCTAAAGTCTGTTGACTTGTAAAGGAATGTAGCTGCTACTTTTGAGGGGCGCCTAACTTTGAAAAAGTGAAATCACCGTTTCTTTCTCGTAGTTAAAGAAATAATCCGGACTCAGATGCGATTTCTAGAAATAAATAATATTTGAATTTGCTGGACAACTTAACGGCGCTATGATCTAAGGAGGCCCCGTGAAGGGCGTAATGTTATTGACGTCATCTCAAAGGCTTGGCCAGGTAATGGGCAGTGCTGTGCGCTACAAAAACCTTCTCTTTTTTCACGTTCATGTGTGCGCGCTCTCTGTCTGTGGAAATATGAACTTTAACTACACAAGCTTTGTAGCGAACTACCTGACGGGCATGAAAGGAGAACAGCGTGCCTGGGGAAACACTGGAAAAAGTAAATTAGGCTGCCTCTCCTCGCATATGTATTCGCATCACGTTCGACTGGCTTTTGTTTCACATCCTTTAGGCTTTTCTCAGAAAATAATACCTACCAATAATTAAAACGAATACGTGTAGAAAAAAATTAAACAAACCGTAGAATTTAATTGTTTCTCTGTCCAGTGTGATTAGAGGTTCTCAAAACGAGAGCCGCGATACCACAACGTATTATGACAAAACGACAATTCTAGCAATCCCACTTCTGACACCAGAAATTGAAGAAAGACAGTGAAAGGAGTGAGTCAAGGTTATGAGAAGTAAACAGTTGTGAGTTGTAATATCATGAAAGACTGTAGACTCTGTTAACATCACTAAAAGAGAACTGTGTATTTGTGTAATTAGTGTATGAGAGACAGAGAAAGTGAAGAAAGACAGTGAAAGGAGTAAGTCAAGGTTATGAGAAGTAAACAGTTGTGAGTTGTAATATCATGAAAGACTGTAGACTGTGTTAACATCAGTAAAAGAGAACTGTGTATTTGTGTAGTTAGTGTATGAGAGACAGAGAAAGTGAAGAAACACAGTGAAAGGAGTGAGTCAAGGTTATGAGAAGTAAACAGTTGTGAGTTGTAATATCATGAAAGACTGTAGACTGTGTTAACATCAGTAAAAGAGAACTGTGTATTTGTGTAATTAGTGTATGAGAGACAGAGAAAGTGAAGAAAGACAGTGAAAGGAGTGAGTCAAGGTTATGAGAAGTAAACAGTTGTGAGTTGTAATATCATGAAAGACTGTAGACTGTGTTAACATCAGTAAAAGAGAATTGTGTATTTGTGTAATTAGTGTATGAGAGACACAGAAAGTGAAGAAAGACAGTGAAAGGAGTGAGTCAAGGTTATGAGAAGTAAACAGTTGTGAGTTGTAATATCATGAAAGACTGTAGACTGTGTTAACATCAGTAAAAGAGAACTGTGTATTTGTGTAATTAGTGTATGAGAGACAGAGAAAGTGAAGAAACACAGTGAAAGGAGTGAGTCAAGGTTATGAGAAGTAAACAGTTGTGAGTTGTAATATCATGAAAGACTGTAGACTGTGTTAACATCAGTAAAAGAGAACTGTGTATTTGTGTAATTAGTGTATGAGAGACAGAGAAAGTGAAGAAAGACAGTAAAAGGAGTGAGTCAAGGTTATGAGAAGTAAACAGTTGTGAGTTGTAATATCATGAAAGACTGTAGACTGTGTTAACATCAGTAAAAGAGAACTGTGTATTTGTGTAATTAGTGTATGAGAGACAGAGAAAGTGAAGAAAGACAGTAAAAGGAGTGAGTCAAGGTTATGAGAAGTAAACAGTTGTGAGTTGTAATATCATGAAAGACTGTAGACTGTGTTAACACCAGTAAAAGAGAACTGTGTATTTGTGTAATTAGTGTAAGAGAGACAGAGAAAGTGAAGAAAGACAGTGAAAGGAGTGAGTCAAGGTTATGAGAAGTAAACAGTTGTGAGTTGTAATATCATGAAAGACTGTTGACTGTGTTAACATGAGTAAAAGAGAACTGTGGTTTTGTACTAAGGTTTGGAGGGGAAATAGTTGAAGAAAAGTAGCTGGACTGGATTTTTGTAATTTTTTTCATGGTGGTGTCTGGAGTGGGATCCGTGGAATGGCCCTTTTGTTACAGTTTAAAGTTAGGCACATGTTCGAGTATAATGACTGTAATATACTACTACGTCGCTTGAGTTGGAATATCTCGTGTAGAAGGCTGCAGTTGGGGGTTGCCCGTTTCTCTAGATGGACCAAGAACTAAATGTCATATGCCCGCCCCCGCCCCCCCCCCCTCCGCCCCTGCACGTTATCCATTACGTCGTCTCAACTTTTTCCCTCATCGAGTATTCCAGGCCCGGTCTTGGCATTACGCTGATTTAGATGGATTGAGATTAAAATGTTTTTCGAGTGCCCAAGGATCGAGGGAAGAATTCCAAATGTAGCCACCAGGGAGCAGCATTATACAACACAGGCCTGTAATATTGTAACGTGTGATATATTGATGTGTGTGCCCCAGGGACAGGGACTGACAGGGCCGTACCAGATCAAGGGGCAAGTAAAGTTATATAATCGGTGCGAAATACTTCTTAAAATAATATAAAAAGGACTCAGAAGTTCTCCGGCTCGTGTAATAGTGGCGTAGTGGTAGCGCGCCTATCTCAGGCACGGAGGACCCGGGTTCGATAGCCGGTATTGGCGTAGACGTTTTTCCTCAGCTGCGAGCTCTGGCACGAGGTGCACTCAGTCTCATTGTGGATCTACTTGATAGAAAGATAGCGTCTCTTAAAGGTCAAGTAGTGCCCTTACGGTCGGGGGAGTCAGTGGGCTGAACTCCGCCACCGCAACATACACTCCTCTGTGGTCTTGGCTGCGGCAGGGCGATGAATGTAATAGGGGAGAAGCCCTAGAAATTATTACTCATAATACGATAATAATAACCGAAATAATAATTATAATCATAATATTAAATATGTTTCCATATTAACGCCCTTAAAATGTCATATTGGACGGTGGATTAATGAAATGATACACTAATGAGCGCGAGGTCCATAGAGCTTAAACATATCCGATATTTGACTTCTTAGGATAAGGGAATACACGTGGGAAGAAAGAAAAAACCTTACCGTAATCGAGATTCAAACTCGTAATCTCTTGAATGTGAAGTAGACACGCTACCAAATCTCATCACAGAGGTGGACTCGTTAAATTATAATAATACTAAAACAGAAATTATAAAAAGAGCAAGGAGGACGATGGAGCGCGGCAGAAGAAGGAGTTTCTAGATTGTTCGATAGGCTTGCGACTGCCGGCTTAGTTTGAGTAAAGGTGAATTTCGAGAAAAATTCGTGCTACGTCATTCGAGCGACGTAGAGGGAGAGCAGTTCTTGGCAGGCAGAGATGGTTATTGGCATTGAGTCGTCAAGTCAGAGTTATCTGTTACGTGAATGTGGTCATCAGAAGCAGTCGTTTGTCAAGGTTAGGATCGGAGAATCAATTGTACATTGTTAATTTAACTTTTTGTACTGCAATTTCAGAAAAGAAAAAGTGACGCATTATATATCAACTGAATGTTTCATGAGAGAAAACGAAGATATCTTTTAGAGGAATAGATCATATGAAAGTGAAAATTTGTATAAACAACAAAATTATGCAAAAGTGTTATCTGTTGAACATTGGCCTATAAATGTGACCCGCTTACAAAGGAAAAATTTAGAGATATATGGCAGAGTACGCATTCTTGAATAAAATGAAGGAAAACATTAAAGAAGAATTTATTAAGGATTTACAATGTACATAAAATGATATCAGAGTACAGAAGAAATGAGCAAGACCAAAGTGAATGATTTAAGCGGTGCATACCTCACATTTCGTAGCTCCTGGGCTCAAATCCTGGCGTCGGTCAATATGCCCTGTGTTGTTCCCTCAATCCGAATGCAAAAATAGGATTGAATATTTAATACCACGACCCAGGGCGATGCCGTAAGTTTAAAACAATAGTAAAAATGAATAATAGATGGATATAGCGAATACTGCGCCATCTATGCGTAATTAATGAGAGTGACACCCTAATGCCATCTACCATCACAAGGAGAATTACTTGCCCGCTGTGGACTCGAGCTAACACGACGGACACTATGGTTTCTGCTCCGAAACCACTGTGAAATTAGAATAAATTAACCAGGAAAATAAAGCATATTTCTGGGAAGTTTTAATCCCTTAGAGAGAGGGGGGGGGGGGGGTTACATATATGTGGACTAACATATCTGTTTGGAATTTTGATATCGGTTATAATTTTTTAAAAAGATTATTCATATAATAATGCGCTGTTTTGACATTTTTACACTTTCAGGTATTAAATGCTTTTAAGAAAACTATTCATTATATGAAAATTTCTATTGCATAATTTGTTTTGGTTATACCCAATAGAATTGATATAAATTATTATATATCAAGAGTGTGATAAGATATTGGAGTAAAATTTGGGACATACACTTCTTTAGTTTTTGGAAATGTCTGTTCAAAAAATTAAGCCCCCAACTTCAATCACCCTTTTTGCTTCGAGGTACCCTTAAAGAAAGTATGTAAAATGGGTGACACTGGAGTAAATATGTTAAGCTACTCACGTAGGGTATATAAAATTTATTATACTAATTTTTTTAGTAAATAAGAATGTTCGGAAGATGCTTCATGTAAAGGTTAATTTAGGTTGGGGGCATTTATTTGAAATCTTTGTGTGGTATTCCTTTAACGTACAGTATTCCCATATTCCCCTTGCACTTATAAAGAAATGTATAATAGAAAAGTTTATTTGTATGAACATGAAAAAGATAGAAAAGAGGGATAGAGCTGCGGTAACTTTTCCAGCTTTATATCGGATATTGTGGTGAATTCTTTACGTTTAACAGACTCGCTGTTCGCCTTGTTTGTCTGCAATGCGCACAGCACACGGACGGAGAGCGCGTTATTGCCTTGTTGTTATATCCCTACGTACGTATATTGGATAGTTCAGGTAGTTGCATACTTTTTGTATGTTTATTCGCTGGCCGTGTTTATCAAACAGCTCTGCGAACAAACAGGTGCTGGGTCCCTCCAACTCCACTCTAACCACAACAACAACCATTTCTACTTTCTCTACCCGTATAGTAAGTAGAGGAAGTAGTATTTTATTCCACGCAAAAATTCAATATCGAGATTTCACCGGAAATATATGTTTTGAGGCCCCCTGAATACTAACAAATCCGATTTGTTGCACTCACATGGCTTTCTCTACTCTTGTACTAACCATTCTTACTTCACGGTTAACATATAAAAAAATCAATAACGATGTTCCATTTGACAGAAGTGTAAGTTCTCCAAAACGTACACAAATAAACAGCAATATCTCCGAAATGGTTCGTTCTACAAATTTTGCAGTACTTACGCTTTTCTTACATGAGAAGCTGTTATTACCTGTTGACCATATTAAGCGACGGACTTTATACCATATTCCCCTTGTACCTACAAGAAAATTAGCGACAGTATAACTTCTACTAATGTTTAAAAGGAAAATGCTGATGTTGATTAAGGTTGCAAAACAGGAGAAACGCCAGTGAGAGAAGTTAATGCGCATGCGCAGGATGGACGCTGGGTACTAACCCCGGATATTGGAGTTTCTATTAAAGTTTATGTCTGTCCGCACTTAAACCGCTAATAAGGGCTGAATCCTTTAAGCCCAGTGTTGACCATAAATGGATTAGTGTCCGGGTAATGTCTTTTTATGATAGGGATACACCGGCTTAGCACAAAGAAGGGTCACAGCCCTCATAAAACAGCTTTACGCTCGCCTTCTAAATAAGCAGCGTTTTCTTTATTTCTCCATTTCTCAAATGTATCAAATGATTTTATTAACGTGCTGTAACAAATTGACAGATCCCACTCCTGACACCATATAACAAAATGACGCTAAAATCCGGGTACTTGTTTCTGTAACTTATTTTTTTTTTTTTTTCTATTACTGAATCACTAAACAGTTACTACTGTCACCGCGCCCGCCGCATCTAATTGCCTACAACAGCGGTGTCACCCATCGCATTATTGTCGGCGCTACCGCAAAGGAGCCGAAGGAAAGAGACAGAGCATGGCCGCATTGTTGGGGCGCTTGCCGAAAGAGAGAAAAGGATAGACACCTCGAGAATCTTCTCTACTTTGTATCTCGCCGCAATAAGTGAACGTTCCTGAAGCTTCCAGAATAGTGCCTGGGAGATATAAATAGCGGCAAAGTGTGAGAAGAGACAGTCAGACGTATGTGAAGGTTGAGTAGTCGTGCCGACGGAGACGGACAGACGATGTGGAGAGTTGTGCCGACGGAGAAGAGTTAGTTCTTTGTGTTACGAGTTCGGAGCCGTGCTGTTGGAGAATCGGAAAAGACTTTCTTGCTGTTGCAACGAGTGTACAAAGTTACTGTTTACGGAAATAAAAGTGTTTATCTCGACTACATCTGTCTACTTTACCTCACACCCACACCAAAAAGTTACACTACTGTTCTGTCCGATCATAAAGATGACACACTTTTCTGTATTTCAGTTCTCTTTGACTCACAATCTCTCTCACCGTCCCACTATTTGCAAGAACGACGTACTGTGGATTTTTCTGGGAATTCACCTTTTCTCGACGCTTCCACAAACAAGCTGACTGTTACGTTCTCGAATCTCTTGTTTATGCACAGTTTATTGTTGGATGTTAACTCGCCGCGAGTGGTGTTAGGTACTTTCATCGGCGGTTGACGTGATCGTTGAAATTTCATGAAAACGACAAAATGGTTCACTCTACAAACAAACGACTTGCTATTTCAGAAAAGTATAAGTATTTAAAATTTAAACATTTAAAAACTGATAATATAAGGCAATATGCAAGAAATGACTAACTTTACAAAAAAATGTGATTGATATAAGGTATTTTAAGGGATATATATCTTTGTGCGGTAAAATTTCCTATATTTCTTACCTACAATTCATCAACAAAATTATACAATAGTAACTTTGAATAAAGAAAACTTCAAGGAATATTCACAGAAAATTCATAAACTTTATGTTTTGAATATATCTTAAATATATGGTATTTTAATTGAAATTGTTACACTGATTTTGAAAAATGCAAAACTTTTAAACATTTTTCTATGTAAAGCGTTATTTTTGGCGTTGAAAATATTCGTGTAATGCTCTTGTAAATTTCGGAAATTGAAACCAAACTTCTTATTTAAGGTTGCTTACGCGGTTCCTCTGCTATGCTTTTTTGGATTTGGGGTGTCTCAAAACGTGCATATCCGGTGAGGGCAATACAATAGCCTAGTATCGCTTTGGATATACCTTATTTCTTGTTATTTCAGTTTAACACTCAAATAAAACATTGATGCTGGGTTGCAAGAATGCACTTAGAGATCTCTTTAGCGCTAAAGTGTCCATTTGCCTCTGAAATGAGTTGCAAGAACGATCTACAAGGCTAATGTATCGAGTCTATAGGTCGAATCGCGGGCCTACAAACAGTTATTGCTTTCATCGCACGGTTTGTTCTTAATTGTTTCATATAATGGCATTGTCAGATACAAGAAAATAATAACCACTGCTGTATGCATTATTGTCGATTAATTATCACTGGTCTACAAAAATTAACTTTTTATCTTTCACAAGAATTAAAATAACTGATTCTAAAAGTATTTTTCGTGCTGAATTCAAATATAATTACAGTTTGTTCGCATCGGGCAGGAGTTTTGTGTGATATTCATTTCTATTTTTATAATATTCTAAAAAATCCGTAACTAGCTATCTAACTCAAAATTATAACTACTGATTCTGACTTACCTAGAAAGTGGTAGATAGTGATTTTCGGGTATATTTTACATCTGGAACGTCTCTCATTTTAGTCCAACAGTAGTCAGCCAGCATATTGGAACTCCACTTGCCTTGGTACCTCTTCTCTATCGTAGAAATTTGCTGATGAAAACGCTCACCGTGTTCATCGCTGACAGCTCCAAGGTTTTCGGGGAAGAAGTCCAAGTGAGAGACCAAGAAGTGAATTTTTAAAGACATGTTGCATCCCATAGCTTTATAAGAATGCAGAAGATCAGCCACTATGTCACGATAGTTTTCTGCTTTATGGTTTCCAAGAAAATTGCAACATAAACTTTTGAAAGACTGCCAGGCTGCTCTCTCCAGTGGATTTAACAGTCCCTCGTAATGTTCATCAGCCATTAATGATCGGATTTGTGGTCCTATAAAAACTCCTTCTTTCAATTTAGCATCACTTACTTTGGGGAATTTCGATTTCAAGAACAAGAATCCATCAGAAAGTTTATCCATAGCTTTGACGAAATTTTTCATAACTCCTAACTTAATATGCAATGGAGGTAAAAATATTTTTTCAGGATTCACTAAAGGGACACATGCCACATTTTTCTGGCCAGGGAGAAGAGATTCACGTTTTGGCCATGACTTTCTAACGTAGTGAGACTTCTTATCTCTGCTGTCCCACTCGCACAAAAAACAGCAAACTTTGGTGAACCCAAGTTGCAAACCAAGCAATAAAGCAATGAACTTTAAATCACCACAGATATTATTCCATTCATATTTTCCATATTGTATTTTCTCTAAAATTAGTTTCATATTTTGATATGTCTCTTTCATAGCGGCATGCGCTACTGGTATTGATGGAAGTTCATTGCCAATATGTAGCAGCACAGCCTTCAAACTTACTTTAGAGGAGTCTATGAACAATCGCCACTCATCTGGTCGGTGTTGATGCCCAAGAGTTTCCATAAGTGAAGAAATGTTATTACAAAACACAACACCATATTCTTCAGAGAAGTATTCTTTGAAAACACTATGGCGGCTACGATAACTACTTATTCTTACATCTTTTTGGAGTAAATTCCACCCTTTGAGTCTGGAAGTTAAAACTTCAGCTTGCAGTTTAGACAGATTTAAATCCCGAATCAGGTCATTAAGGTCTTGCTGATTGGGAAAGTATGGTTCTGATGAACAGCTACTGGCTTCATATGTAAGATCATTTTTATTTTCATCTGAATCATTTTGAGTTTCAGTTAGGTCAGAATCAGAGTTATCACTTAAGGTTGTATCTACATATACTGGTACGGGGAACTCTTCACTGTGTAAGACAGGTCTCAATGCAGATTGCAAATTCGGATACTTAACTGTATATTTTGTTTTAGATGTGGTTCCTTTAATATTTGTCAAACAAAAATAATAACAGTCAGTTGAATGATCCTTCGGTTCCCTCCAAATCACGGGAATTGCAAATGGCATATGATGTGTACCATTTTTCCACCCAGTCATCAGTCTAACACACGAAACACAGCATGTATTTGGGGCCCAGCTCTTATCAAAATCACCAACTTGAGAGCCAAAGTAAAGATGATAACACTTCTTTATAAGTGGGGTCATATTTCGCCTCTAAGACTTGAAGGTCAGCTCACCACAAATATAGCAGAAATTATCTGCATGATTTACACACTTTCTTGGCATGATGAAAACATTAAGCACTGAAATGCAACATGCACAACATACACAATACACTTCTAAACAGAAAGGAAGGAAATATTTCACTAGGGAACAATGTCACAGTCAGCTCAATACTGACACATCACAATGCCAGACAGGTCTGAGCATGTCTAAACATGAATGAACCTGCACAGTCTTGTTTTGTGGTGCTTCAGCGTGATATTACAAATAATTTCAATAAATACGGCTTGAGTAAAATAGCTACATATGAGGTAAAGGTTCCTATGACAGGTCAAAGAAAACGCTAAAATCATATTTTGAAAAGTAGCTTTCACAGAAAAAACTATGCCTGATGGGAAAATTCTGACTACATATCTGAATTCAGGATGAAAAAATGCACTAGATTCACTATTCAGATTTCTTGTGAAAAAAATCTTGTCGACCAGTGTTATATGCACTCTAGTCAGCTATTTGATGCCTCTGTTGTGCCTATTATTATTTTCGAGGGTTAGAAAGAAGCTGCTTCATATCCCAGAGCCCTCTAGAACACTAACAAGAAGGCCACGCTGTATATTGAAGCGATCAGTTGAAGGAATTTATTGGTAAAATTGGTGAACACAGAAGACATCTATATTTTATATTCCCTTTTAGAGATGAGCAAGGAGAAAATGAAAATGGTCGCACTATATAGAACTTTATTCTGACGGAAATAAAATATTGCGTGTGCCAAACTTGACATGAAATATTAGCCAAGCCTTCTTTCCTTTATTTTTAGAATATTTCTGTGGAATATGCGAGTGAGTACCTGACGTAGCTGGCTGGCGAGCCTGTAAATTATGAGACAGATTCTCTTGCGGTATTTAACGCCCGTTTTTGTCGCACTGCGTATTTAAATACCAATACTGCCTCCATCCTGAGTGAATCATTCACCACTTTTCCATCTATAAGTTTCTAAAAAATTCTACTAGTGATTTTAATTAAAATACTATATGTTTACGACATTTTCAGCACAAGTGAAACATGTATCTTGAATTTTCTGTGAATATTCTCTGTCAAATACATTTTTCGTAAAGGTAGCCATTTCCGAGGTATATCTTGTTATTCGTTTGAATTACCCAATAGATATAGTTTTGTGAAATAAAAGCAGATTACTTGAAACCCAAAGCATCAAAGATTTGTTTAGTGTAGATTTTCTGGAAGAAATGAAGGATTTCTTCCGTTACCATGAATCCTTGAGGGAATACGGTCGAGGCGAATTCCTCGTATGCAAGGCGCATCTGCGTGGAATATAAAAACAAAATGTAATCCATTGTCTTGTGTACGACTCGTTGTTACCATGAAAGTTTCATGTTACATAAACTGAAATACAATATCGCACGTTCTTGCAAGTCTGCGCAACAAACTTTTCCACGAAACAAATTTTTATTCTCTGGAAATGTGCTTTATGAAAAGTGGAGAATATCTTGATGTTCGTTAACAAGGTGGCTTCACCAGTAAGACTACTTGTCTAGGTAACTACTTGACCTATCACCGGAAATATGTTTTGAGGCCCCCGAAATCCAAAAAAACATTTTTAGAAAAAGGTCCGTCAAAAACGAAAAGTCGGTTTTGGTATTTAAGTTTAATGTCTTTCAAAGATACGACACGAAGATTTTGAAGAAAATAGCCCCACTCTAAACTACCCTTTACATGGAAAATTTTTCGAAAATTTTGATTTTCTTGAAAATGGGTCTAACGATTTTGATTAAAATGTCATATGTTTGAGGTATTTTTATGAAAAATGAAATGTATATTTTGAATTTTCTGGCTATAGCCCATATAGTCCTGTTTACTCTGGATGAATTTTGTACAACTGGTAAACCGTAACAGATAGACAAAATCTTACTGTACCAAAAATGCAGGTCTTGCTAAAACACACAATTTAAGTCTCAATAAATTTTGTCGTGGAGTGAACCATTTCGGAAATATTCCTTGTTGTTTCTGCAAGTTTTGGAGAACCTATACTTTTGTCAAATGGATCATCGTGATTCATATGTTATATGTTAACCGTGCAAACAGAACGGAATTTCAAAGATTTGACTATCTGTTAGTGTACTGTATGCTCATACTCTCCTTGTATCTACAAGAAAATGAATAATAACATAATTTGTGCAAATATTTATCTCTATCAACTTGAAGAAGATATAGGAATTAAAAAGCTACGTTTACACACACACACACACACACACACACACACACACACACACACACACACACTCACACACACACTCACACTCACACACACACACAAACACACACACACACTCAAACACACACACATACACACACAAACACACACACACTCACACTCACACACACACACACACAAACACACACACACACTCAAACACACACACATACACACACAAACACACACACACACACTCACACACACACACAAACACACACACATACACACACAAACACACACACACTCACACTCACACACACACACACAAACACACACACACTCAAACACACACACATACACACACAAACACACACACACAAACACACACACATACACACACTCAAACACACACACACATACACACACAAACACACACACACTCACACTCACACACACACACACACAAACACACACACACACTCAAACACACACACATACACACACAAACACACACACACTCACACTCACACACACACACACACACTCACACACACACTCACACTCACACACACACAAACACACACACACTCAAACACACACACATACACACACAAACACACACACACTCACACTCACACACACACAAACACACACACACACTCAAACACACACACATACACACACAAACACACACACACTCACACACACACACAAACACACACACATACACACACAAACACACACACACTCACACTCACACACACACACAAACACACACACACACTCAAACACACACATACACACACAAACACACACACACACACACACACACACACACACACTCACACTCACACTCACACTCACACTCACACTCACACTCACACTCACACTCACACTCACACTCACACACAAACACACACACACACTCAAACACACACACATACACACACAAACACACACACAAACACACACATACACACACTCAAACACACACACATACACACACACACACACACTCACACACACACACACCTTGTGGAGGGTAGTTACTTGAGAGGGTGAATGCGTCTGTGGCGGGCAGGAGGGCGTGTGAGGGTGAACCCGTTTTCAAAGGCAAATTTCCACACGTTCGGTTTTAATTGGGGCCGGACAGGTAAGGTTCTACGATTCAAAGGTTCTTCAAATGGCGTTACGCGTACCCAAGACGGGACGGGACGTGACGTGTTGACTAATTATCTGTGTATGTTAAATAAGAAACCTGTCTTATCTACCCATAGGATCAGCTGGGGCAAGGGTTACACAACGGGGGTGAAATTAACTGTGGGAGAATCAATTACTCGCAAAGCCAGAGATCGATAATAAGGAAAGTGTGAATTGTCAGCAATATTGCTTTATCTACATTTAAATAAATTAAGTGAAGACAGGAGAAGAAAATTTTAACCAAGCTGAAAATGAAATAGAATTACAAAAATCTGATGTGTTGCACTCACATGAGTTTCTCTACTCTTGTACTAACCATTCTTACAAATTCTTATTCCTATATCTTCTTCGTGTTAGTTGAGATAAACATTTGTACAAATTATCTTATTGCTATTTCCTTGTAGGTACAAGGGGAATATGGGAATACAGTAGGCTTTGTGCGATAGTCAAATATTTTTAAGCTTTGAGATTTCGTTCTCTTTACACGCTTAAGGTATAAAAAATGAACAAGGAATATCTCCGAAAGGGTTCACTCTACGAAAAAAATTATTTAGACTTAAATTGTGTGTTTTAGCAAGACTGCATTTTTGTGCAGATAAATTTTTTTGTAGAGTGAACCATTTCAGAGATATTCCTTGTTGTTTGTGTGAGTTTTGGATAACTTCTACTTTTGTCGAATGGAACATCGTATTCGTTTCTTTATTTTAACCTGCAAACGGAATGGTGTCTCAAAGCTTTAAAAGATTTGGCTATCGCAGAAAGTCTACTGTATTCCCATATTCCCCTTGTACCTACAAGGAAATGAGCAATAAGATAATTTGTACAAATGTTTATCTCAATTAACATGGAGAAGATATAGGAATAAGAGTTTGTAAGAATGGTTAGTACAAGAGTAGAGAAAGTCATGTGAGTGTAAACATCAGAGTTTTTCTTCGATTTTCATGAAATTTCAATTTAAGCTTACTCTAGTAAAATACTACAACGTCGTTTTGGAGTTTACAAAACTAAATTTTTCACCGTTTTAAAAAAGTGAGGTTAAGATCGACTTTACGCATGTGTGTTCAATTAAACATTTTGTTAACACACTTTTGGTCCAACGTGCGGTGTAGAGTGACCCGTTCGTTGGTGAATAGGTCTTTAAATATTAATAACTTTGAGCAGAGATTACTTGGGCCATGGCTAATTGCAGAGCTAAAAAGTGGGCGGTGCGCGTTGAAGCTCGCCTAATAGGCCAAAAGTAACTAACGCGGTCAAACACTCGATAGAGGTGGATTAAAACTCCCGCGGGGGTTTTGTCGCTGGACCAGATTTCAAAAGCACATGGATCATTAACTGCAGCGATACCAGCATCGTTAAACACGGAATAAATTTTTATCGTGCATCTGATCGGCTCTCACTGCCCTGAGGGTGAACGGGGCAAACTGTCACACCTCTCTGTATCACACAGTAGCTGAAACACCCGGCCTTGCCTGTGGTTTAACGATTTATCGCTACTTAAATAATATTATTAATTACTTAGACAAGACAGTCCACCGGAAATGTATGTTTAGAAGCCGCTGTTCTTGTGGAGGGTGTCATGAGGGTTGATTGCACTGTGGTGAACCTCCCGACACCCCAAAATTGGGTCCTTTACTGCAAGAATGAGGTTGAGGCAATGAGGGATGGTGGTAATGGGGTAGTTTTGTTGGAAGGAATACTTTTCCCGTCAGGTAAGGGCTAAAATAATTTTTTGTTACGTATTCAGTTTCGGCTAAGCACAGACATTGCTGATTTCGTGTTGCAAAGTGGAGATATTGCCATCCTACGGTTGATCTAGGTGCTGATATTCTCATTGTGGGGTTTCCAAGTTAATTTATGCTCCAAGTTGATTCCAAGATATTTTGCTTGGTTGCTTCAATTTATTTCTCCGCCAACTATTTCATTATCAGGAGAGTCATCTTGCGAAAGTGTCTGCCTGGGATTTTAAACGCCAGGCGGTGAGCCTTGCTGTCAGAGCGTCAGAGTACTTCCGGATCCTGCTTGGCTTGCCACCCGCAAACCGTTAGAAAGAACAGCCCGGGTAAGATGGCAATGACTTGTGTAAACCAGCGGACCAAGTACACTTCCTTGAGGAACCCCTGCATGAATATACTGGGAGACTGAGAAAACGGCGGCATCTTTGCAAACGGTGAATGTTCTGTTTTGGAAGTGGGAGTGAATAAGATGGGTAATTCATTTGATTGGATTGGACGGTACAAGAGCCCCTCTTGCCAGACGCAGTCAAAGGCGCTTGTGATGTCCAATGCCTATTGTTGAATCCTGTGATGTCATCCACAAGATGGACAGTGGATTACCATCAACTGCTCCGTCGAAGTGATTGTAGGGTATCCAGGGTCTGTTGGACTCTCACTTACTCATGCTTGCGAGCAGGCTGATTGGTGATGACTTTATCATGCTTTTCGGAAGTATGCCAGACGGAGTAGGGGGTTGAAAAGGTGCGAAGGGGCTTCAACAATACCTCAACAATATTCGTCGCTCTCATTCTTTATTGCCGTAGTCTGGAAGTTCCAATTTTAGGACACGTTGCAGTCTGTTGAATTCCCTTTTTGTTCGCCGCTCTGAGGTCAGGAAGGTCGGGAGGCTGGGCTACGGATGACTTGGGCTTTAATACCATCACGTGGGCATTCTGTGACGTAGATCCAGGCTTCTGCCAAGATTTCGGCAAACTTTCGCCAGCTGACGCGCCTAAGAGTGGGAAAGAGCCGATTGGGTTGGGATTTCAATAACAGAAGGATGTGATGGTGGTGAAGAGGCACCTCTGGAACGAGGAAGCCCCTGAGAATGATGGGACGACCAGCGGGGATGTTCGCAGAGAGGAGCTTAAGAAGTCCTTTGTTGGTCTCCAACTGAATGGCAGTGGTTTCCAGGTTGGGATTTCGACCAACAAAGAAGTCTCCTAAATAGAAAATCTGATGTGTTGCACTCACATGACTTTCTCTACTCTTGCACTAATCATTCTTACAAACTCTTATTCCTATATCTTCTTCGTGTTAGTTGAGATAAACATTTCTACAAATTATCTTATTGCTTATTAGGTACAAGGAGAGTATTAGACTACAGTAGGCTTTGAGCGATAGTCAAATCTTTTAAAGCTTTGAGATTCCGTTCTCTTTGCACGGTTAACATATAAAAAAATGAACAACGATGGTCCATTTCGCGTAAGTTTTAAGTTTTCCGAAACTCACACAACTAACAAGGAATATTTCCGAAATGGTTCAACCTACAAGAAAATTTATTGAGACATAAATTGTGTATTTTAGCAAGATCTACAGTTTTTGTATAGTATGATTTGGTCTATCTCTAACGGTTTACCAGTTATGCAAAAGTCGTCCAGAGTAAATACCACTAAAGGGACTATAGCCAGAAATTTCAAGATATATATTTCATTTGTTATAAAAATATCTCAAACATATGGCATTTTAATCAAAATCGTTACAGCCATTTTCAAGAAAATCAAAATATTCGAAAAATCCTCCATGTAAAGGGTAGTTTAGGGTTGGGCTATTTTCTTCAAAATCTTCGTGTCGTATCGTTCAAAGACATTAAACTTAAATACCAACTTAGGTTTTTAACCGACTTTTCGTTTTTGAGTTATGCTGTCCACAGACTAACACACAGACGCACACACGTACCTTTTTCTAAAAATGCTTTTTTTGGATTCAGGGTATCTCAAAACATATTTCCGGTGAAATCTCGACATCGAATTTTTGGGTGGAATACAATACTTGCCCTACTTGCCAGTAGAGAAAGGAAAAATGTATGTGTTATTAAAAAATACAATTTATTCCATTTACTTGGAGTAAAATTGCGTTTTTAGGAGTGACCCTATAAAAATAAACTTAAAAAGCAAAACATTATCTGTATACACAATATGATCGAAATCGTTAGACTCGTTTCCGAGATACGTGAAATATACAAGAATGGCTCGTTGAAAGATTTTTTTGCAAGTAGCAGACAGAGCGAGTATAAAAGCCGCCTGTAGGTGTCTAGCTGGCGAGTCTAGCGTGGTGGGGTGGATGCACAATGTTTCGCAGGCTTACGCTTGCTCTCTCCCAGCTCAGGCAAGTAAATCACGTGGGGATTTAGACCCGGAGCGACCGATGTTTCTTGCACAGTACAGAATAAAAAGCGTAAACCTCTCTCTCTCTCTATGACGAACACTGACGAAGCACTGGACACAAAACAAGTGCAGCCGTTTTTATAAATTACACGGGGAACAAGTCATGCATCTTTTATATCGCAAGGAAAGTTCCCAACAAGATGTATTGCGTTAGGAAATGTTTGTCTTTCCAAAAACAAAGCTTTCTGAATTATTGCGACCTACAGAACCAGTTAAAATAATTACTGTATTATTCAGCAAGGCTTGATTTATTACAAAACTTTCCCAGACTGTACCGGGTGTTCATAATTGCAAGACCTCTAACTAGAAGTCGGTTTCTGTCTATCTGTGGACAGCATAAGTAAAAAATCTGATGTGTTGCACTCACATGACTTTCTCTACTCTTGTACTAACCATTCTAACAAACTCTTATTCCTATATCTTCATGTTAGTTAAGATAAACATTCGTACAAATTATCTTATCGCTTATTTCCTTGTAGGTACAAGGGGAATATTATAATACAGAAGGCTTTATGCGACAGTCAAATCTTTTGGACCTTTGAGATTCCGTTCTCTTTGCACGATTAACATATAAAAAAATGAACAACCTTGTTGCATTTTGCTAAAGTTCTAAGTTTTCCGAAACTCACACACATAAAAAGGAATACCTCCGAAATGGTTCACCCTACAAGAAAATTTATTGAGACATAAATTGTGTATTTTAGCAAGATCTACATTTTTTGTTTTGTATGATTTGGTCTATCTCTAACGGTTTACCAGTTATGCAAAAGCCCTCCAGAGTAAATACGACTACAGGGGCTATAGCCAGAAAATTCAAGATATACATTTAATTTGTCATAAAAATACCTCAAACATATGACATTTTAATAAAAATCGTTACAGCAATTTTCAAGAAAATCAAAATTTTCGAAAAATCTTCCATGTAAAGGGTAGTGTAGGGTGGGACTATTTTCTTCAAAATCGTCGTGTCGCATCCTTGAAAGATACTAAACTTAAATACTTACTTTGGTCTTTAACCTACTTTTCATTTTTGAGTTATGCTGTCCACAGACTGACAGACACACAGACACGGACCTTTTTCTAAAAATGCTTTTTTTGTATTCAGGGGGCCTCAAAACATATATTTCCGGTGAAATCTCGACATCCAATTTTTGGGTGGAATACAATACTTCCCCTACTTACCAGCAGAGAAAGTAAAAACAAAGTCCTTTAAAAGCCAAAGTTGGTATTTAAGTTTAATATCTTTCAAGGATGCGACACAAAGATTTTGAAGAAAATTTCTCCACCCTAAACTACTCTTTGTATGAAAAATTTTTCGTAAATTTTTATTTTCTCAAAAATTACTCGTAAGATTTTGATTAAAATGCTATATGAGAGAGCGAAGGCTTTCACGGCCGGAGTCAGTATAACTAGGAGTTATTTCCGGGCTGTTATGCCGTGGTCTGCTGGAGTTGAAGAACCCAGACGTTTCGTCCACATCTGCGGCGGACATCTTCAGTGGCGCGGTCGTAATCTCCTCGGAGAAGTTAGCGTAGCGTCTGAGGTGTGGACTGTCGGAGCTGCGGTATTTATCCTTCTAGTGGCCTCCGCTGATTGGCTCGGGCGGCGCACGGCCGGTGGGAGGGGGCGGGCTTCGCTCAAGGTGTTGCCTCCTGATTGGATCGCTTCAGTTTCTGCTGTTTTATGTCGTTTCTTGCCTTCAATGACAGGATACGGCATCATCACATTCGGTGATTGGAACTCGCATCGTCTGCACCTCGAGTCTACTGGACACTGGAAGAACGGGGAAAGCCAACTGTGAGACCTCTCGCCAGGGAGGAGCTACTACGCACCGCGCCAACTCAATAGTGTAATAGCCAGGCCGGGCGCCGCTAGTTCGTCGAGGAGTGTCCTATAAGAGATCTGATAGCAGATTTTAGGGCACTCCAAATTGGAGAAGAAGAAAGAAGTATTAGAAGACAACCTTTCCCGGAGGGGATCCGGAGCGGTGGAGGAAGTGGGCATCAGCCCTCTACTTGCCTCCCTACTAGAGATAGCTCGGCGAGCTATTTCAAACCAGCACCACCCAGACATGGAGGACTCCAGAGCCGACTCGGCACCGACCGACGGACTTACGAAACCGCAGGCCCACATGGTTGCAGCCAAGGGACCAGGCTCTAGCCTGGACCCGGGGTTCACTGGAACCCCCATAGGCGCGTCGCAAGGCGTTAAACCCTCTGTGGGATGCCGGATGGCACCTGCAATGACTAGAGACACGCCGAGTACCAACGCCAAGGTAAGACCTGACGCGATAGGTACCTGTACCCAGAACCCTTCCCACGGTCCAAGGGTGAACATCGTCAAGGCGAAAGCCAAGACGCTCCTCAGGGCCAAGAACAGGCCGAAGGCCAAAAAGGCTATTGGCCTTGTGAACCAAGGGACAGCAGTCCCTGTCACACCACCACCAGTACCTATGACCCCTGTCCCAGCACCTACAACACCGGATGACGACGGCTTCGTTGTAGTGCAGAACCGCAGGAGGAGATCTTCCGGTTCAAAGCCGGAAGGGACTCCTGCTTCATCAACATCTGCAACTGCAGCGCTCGCCCCAAACCAGGCCTCACAAAAGGAGGGTAGAATCCCTCCGATTGTGTCTGATCCGTTCCCGAACCACATAAAGGTAATGAAGGAACTGAGACGGCAGTTAAAGGCCAATTTCCAGGCAACCCGGCATCCAGGACGGGTTGTCATCAGAACCACTACCTCTGACGACCACAAGGCCGCGAAAGGGGTACTGAAAGAGAGTGGAATTAAGTTCCACACTTACTCGCTTCAGCGTCCCCACGTGGTTCGCAGAGTTGTCAGGGGTCTTGATTCTGAGACAGACCCCCAGGATATCCGTGACGGCCTACAGGACGAACACGGAATCAAACCGAGGTCCGTGGTGCAACTAACCACCACAAAGGTAAAAGAGGGGAAACCCACCAAGGTACCCCTGCCACTATTTTTAGTGGTAGTTGAAAAACAGGGGGAGGGAACCCCAAAAATCGACGAGGTGACTCATTTGTATAACACGAGGGTCACCATTGAGCCCTACCACAGCAGAGAGGGACCAGCCCAATGCTACAACTGCTTGGGCTTTCACCACTCGAGTCATGCTTGTGAGAGGCAACTCAAGTGCCTTCGCTGTGCGGGTGAGCACCTGGTGAAGGATTGCCCGACACCAATAGAGAACAAAAAGTGTGCAAACTGCGACGGGAGCCACATTGGCATCTATCGTGGTTGCCCAAAGCGACTTGCAATTATGCAAGGAAGACAGGGCAAAGTACCAGAGATCCGACAGGGGGTGTCTTTTGCACAGGCAATGTCGGAGCACGAAAGTGCCCTAGTACGGGCTGAGAGTGCAGAAGCAACCCCACAGAACCAAGTTGTCAGTCAAAAGACAACGCCAGTCCCAAGCGTCGCCCCAAATGTGGGCACAAAACATCCTGTGCCACCCCCCAGTGCTGCCCCAAAGGACAAACGTCCTCCTAAAAAGAGGAGGAAGGGGAGAAAGGCTCATGTGACTGTAAGTGCAGAGCCAGAACCAGCCACGGTGGAGGCAGGTAACAAAAGTGTTACCCAATTTCCCCCACCAACTGCACCAGCCAATCAGGCACCAGCCGCTACAGCCAACCAGGCAACAGCAACAGCGCAGCCAATCAGCGCTGGCCCGTCATCACAGACTGGCTCTATAAGTAGGACCCACACAACAAGCACTCAGTCACAGGTCTTGGGAGAGGCCTTTGGCTCAGAGGACATGGCGGAGTTTATTGAACTGGCAACTTGGTTTGCGGACCTCGTACAACGTTCCCTCCCCATACTAAGGCGCTGCAGAGAGCAAATCCTCAACCCTGAACTTTCGGCTGTGAAGAAGCACCTCGTAGTGCTTCAAACGGCCAAGGAACTCTACGCTAATTCCATAAGCTCTTAAATGGCGCATAGAAATGTGCGTTCATTTAGAGCTGCGTTCTGGAACGCAAATGGTATTAGAGAGCAGAGACCTGGCCTGTTAGAGTTTGTAGACAGCCATGGGATTGATATCCTTATGGTCTGTGAAACACACTTGCACGCCGGTGTACAGTTCAGTCTGCCAAGTTACGTCGCCCATCGGTCTGATCGGGTCGGCCGACAGGGCGGCGGTACTGCCATTTTCATAAAGAACCATCTCACACATATTCCTGTTACCATTCCGCCACTACAACACCTAGAGGCAACCGCCATAAGACTATCCTTAGGCGGATGCGACGTGGTACTTGTAGCGGTATATGATCCTCCGGATGGGCGCTTCTATGAAGCGGACATTACGGCACTCCTAAACCTACACCAAAGAGTCTGTATCGCAGGCGACTTCAACGCCAAACACCCAAGCTGGCACAGCCGCACCCAGAACGTGAAGGGTCGGGGATTGTACCGTCTCATAAGCGGGAACCCCGCCCTGCATGTACACGGGCCGAGAGGTCCAACATACTACCCGGCACGCGGCGCCGCGGATGTCATAGATTTCATTGTCACAAAGAACATTCCATTTCACCTGGATCTCTCGGTGATTAACGCTCTGGATTCTGATCACAACCCTGTTGTGGTCGACTCAGACGTTAATCTAACTGCGCTGGGAGTGCCTGATTGGGTTGAGGAAGTCGACTGGGATGCAGCCGTCCTAGCCCTCCACAACTCCGTGGAAGCATGTCCTCGAATAGACTCGATAGAGGCTCTCGAGGAGGCAGCCACGGGGTTCTCAACCTCTATCCTAAATGCGGTGCGTGCTCATACCCACCGTATTCCTACCGATGCACCAAACCCTACAGCTATCCCTGTTCCACTGAAACGCCTCATTCAAGCGAAAAACGCTGTTAGAAGGCTATGGCAGAGATTCCGTCACCCTAGGATAGGAGTAATACACCAGAGGTTCAAATCCCTGGTGAGACGACTCCTAAGAAAGCATAGGCAAGCAGCTTGGGAAAACACGTTGCGACATGTAAACCTCCAGGAGAGGAAACCATGGCGCATCGTCCGAGGCTTGAGGAAAGATAAAACTGTACACCAGCATCCTGTGCATAGCCCTCGGGGAAGACTTGTCTTTGAACCGAGGGAAAAAGCAGAGGCGCTAGCAGACTATTTGGAAACTCAATTCCAGCCTAGAGTCGACCCTCAGAACGACGATCATACTGACCTCGTGGAGCAAGCAGTAGAAGACTTCTTAGAAGTTGGACCTGCGGGCCACGAGGTTTTCCACATCCCGATAGTTACCCCTCGCGAGGTAACTAACACCATCCAACACCTAAAACCTAGAAAAGCCCCTGGGCAGGACCGGGTAACAGCGGAAATGCTCCAACACCTTCCCTTTAGAGCCGTGATGCACTTGACTCGGATCTACAACGCGTGCCTAAGCATGCGTCATTTTCCAGAAGACTGGAAGAAGGCGCGTGTGGTATGCGTGTTGAAGCCGGGCAAGAATCCGATCTTTCCTTCCAGCTACCGCTCCATCAGCCTCCTACCAGTTATCTCGAAAGTTTTCGAGAAACTGTTCCTGACCCGCCTTCGACCTCTTTTAGAGGAAAAAGGCCTCCTACCGGAACATCAGTTTGGTTTTCGTTCTGACCATTCCACAACTGAGCAACTACTGCGTGTAGCCGAAAAGGCCTCCCTGGCTTACCAGGAAAGGGCCAAAACGGTGGCAGTGTTGCTTGACGTGGAAAAGGCGTTCTCTACCACCTGGCACGAAGGGCTTATCTACAAGCTCATACAGCACGAAATCCCCCCTCCATATATTTACTTGGTGGCTAGTTTCCTACAGGAACGTAGCTTCCGGGTGAAAGTGGAGGGTTCATTTTCCCGAGAAAGGCCCATTGGCGCAGGAGTCCCCGAGGGCAGTGTACTGTCACCGGCACTCTTTAATGCTTACATGGCCGATCTCCCCACGCACCCCAACACTCACATCTGTCAGTATGCGGACGATCTCATGATCTTCGCAGCTAACAAGAACCCGCGCTACAGCTACCGTCAAGTACAAGCCCACCTCTGTGCCATCAGTAGATGGTGCGAGAACTGGCGCATGTCTATCAACCCGGAGAAAAGCTCTGCGATTCTCCTGGCCATCACGCTGGCAAACCGGCTCCCGCAGGACCTCGTGCTTCGGCGCCGTCGGATCCCTTGGGTCACTACGGCGAAGTATCTCGGGGTCACGTTGGACCGGCGGCTAACGTATAGGCATCACGTCAGGGGCAAAGTACTACAAGGTCATGCAGCCCTACGGCAGTTGTATCCCATCCTCAGCTCCAAAACCATGCCCATTCGCCTGAAACTCCAACTGTATCGTGCGATCATCCCGCCTCTGGTCCTGTACGGATGCGAGATCTGGGGAGTGGTGGCAAAGTCCACCTTCATCAGACTCCAGACGTTGCAGAACCGGGCATTAAGGATGATCTACGACACTGGTTGGAGATTTCCTGCCCACATCCTTCACGAACATTCCGGTATCCCGTACATTGTCGACGTGATTAAAACCCGCGCTCGAACAATGTACAACAAACTCCAGAACCACCCTAACCCACTGGTGAATACTCTGGGACAATACGACCAGAGAGAGCCTCGCCGACTACCATCTAAAAAATTGCCGAAGGACATCTTAAGTCCAACGGTCTAAATTTCGCAGATGGGAAAGGCAAAACGAATATCTGTACTTAAAACAGAGTAAATCGCCTAACTCAGATCACCTCTCAGTGTGTGACTGACGGCCAGAACCAGGAGGAGATTAGCGCGTCACCTGATCGACTAACCAGCCAATCAGCATGTATGGGCAGTGCCCGTTCATGGACCTATCCCTACCATCATTCATCTTGTCCCTAAGATACCCCTGATCCCAAACATTCCCAGATTTTAAATCCCTGTAGACCAAAACACCATACTATCGCGCAGGTAAAGCCGTATAACGGCTAGGTACTGCGGTAAAGACACTTCGGGTGGGGGAATAAGCTTCCCCACTCGACTCGAACTGCCTCTGGAGCCTCTCTGACAGGATACCAGTTGCTGTTTAGTTTCAAAACTTCTTCTTTCTTGTTGAAATTGTTGGGATGTTTATATATTTCAATGGCTTCGCGCTGTAACCGGGCATGGTAGTGTGTTGTGGATGAAAGGATGTTTGTGTCCTGGAACTTAATTATGTGTTCTCCGTCCGCTTCAATGGCGTGTTGGGCAACTGCGGACTTATCTGTTTGGCCCAGGCGGCAGCTTCTTTTATGTTCGGTGAGTCTTGTGTTGATACTGCGTTGAGTAGTTCCGATGTAAACCGATCCGCAGGAACAGGGAATACGGTAAACACCGGCTGATGACAAGGGGTCCCGGGGGTCTTTAGCAGAGCGTAATAGGCTGTTCAGTTGCCTGGTGGGCTTGAAGACAGTCTTGATACTGTGCCGTTGTAGTATGTGTTGAATACGGTCGGTGACATTCTGGAAATATGGCAGGAAAACTATACCGTTATGTTTGGGCTTGTTTGTTTTTTGTGAGGCAGGTTTCGGCTTGGCAGGGCGGCAGGCTCTTTTGACCTCTTGAATAGAATATCCATTAGAAAGTAAGGCTTTCTCAAGGTGACAGAGTTCTTGTTGTAATAAATGTGGCTCGCAAATGCGAGAAGCACGGTTTACGAGTGTCTTAATCATGCCTCGTTTTTGTCTGGGATGATGATTTGAGGCTTTATTTAAATAGCGGTCCGTATGAGTGGGCTTACGGTAGGCTTACATCTACAAGTAAGTAACACACTCCACAGATACGATTGGGACAATATAGACAGGATCACATACAACTCCATGGATCACAACCAGAACAGCATCACTACTCGCCATAAGAAGAAGTTTGAACGCCTTTCGACCAAAAACAAACCTTCTACGCCTCCAGACACTAGCCGCACGGTGGTTAATTTATCGAACCGTCAACTATCACCAGACGAGACGTCTTTGCTTGCCAAAGGAGGGAATTACGCAGTAGTCACACCCACGATACCAGTGGAGGACATCATTTCAAACATTGAATCAGGAATACGAGGCCTTCCAGCAGCAACAGCCAATGAGATTCGCCGCGAATCCTCTAGAATTCTCCAATACGCTAAGGCTCCACGCAATAATCTATCCTTCAAAGAGAGGACTGCACTGATGAACTTGAATAACAACAAAAATATCATCATCTGCTCAGCAGACAAGGGGAATGCCACTGTCATTCTAAACCAGCAAGACTACGATGACAAAATCTCAGATCTTCTTAAACCTGACTCATACCGGAAAATTCAACGAGATCCCACAGCTCGTATTCTACGGAAAACCAACGCCCTCATCAAGAATTCTTCCCTGCCAGCAGAAGACAAACGCCGCTTCATCAAATCAGAAGCCCAGCCTCCCAGACTTTATGGCCTTCCAAAAATACATAAGCCGGATGTGCCTCTAAGGCCCATTGTCAGCGGAATAGGATCTCCGGCTTATTATATAGCCAAACATCTAGCATGCCTACTACAGCCACACGTCGGCTCGACAGACTCCTTCATTAAAGACTCGACTCATTTCATCCAGAAACTACAAAGCCTCACACTACAACCTCATGACCTTCTGATCAGTTTTGATGTCGTCTCACTCTTCACCATGATTCCAGTACAAGAGGCCCTCACACAGTTAAAGCACATTTTCTCAGAAGATATAATCGCCATCTTCCACCAAGTTCTCACCACGACGTATTTCCAGTGGAACCATTCGTTCTACGAGCAGATCGATGGAGTTGCCATGGGAAGCCCTCTTAGCCCGGTAGTGGCCAATTTCTTCATGGAATCTTTTGAGTCCAAAGCCTTGGCCACGGCTCCTCTAAAACCGACTGTCTGGCTCCGCTATGTGGACGACACTTTCGTCGTATGGCCCCATGGAAAAGAAACTCTTCAAGACTTCCTACTACATCTTAACAGCATCAACACACGCATACAATTCACCATGGAGGAAGAGAAAGACGGACAGCTACCTTTTCTGGACGTCTTAGTCAGCAGAAAAGCAGACGGCAGACTTGGGCATACTGTCTACCGTAAGCCCACTCATACGGACCGCTATTTAAATAAAGCCTCAAATCATCATCCCAGACAAAAACGAGGCATGATTAAGACACTCGTAAACCGTGCTTCTCGCATTTGCGAGCCACATTTATTACAACAAGAACTCTGTCACCTTGAGAATGCCTTACTTTCTAATGGATATTCTATTCAAGAGGTCAAAAGAGCCTGCCGCCCTGCCAAGCCGAAACCTGCCTCACAAAAAACAAACAAGCCCAAACATAACGGTATAGTTTTCCTGCCATATTTCCAGAATGTCACCGACCGTATTCAACACATACTACAACGGCACAGTATCAAGACTGTCTTCAAGCCCACCAGGCAACTGAACAGCCTATTACGCTCTGCTAAAGACCCCCGGGACCCCTTGTCATCAGCCGGTGTTTACCGTATTCCCTGTTCCTGCGGATCGGTTTACATCGGAACTACTCAACGCAATATCAACACAAGACTCACCGAACATAAAAGAAGCTGCCGCCTGGGCCAAACAGATAAGTCCGCAGTTGCCCAACACGCCATTGAAGCGGACGGAGAACACATAATTAAGTTCCAGGACACAAACATCCTTTCATCCACAACACACTACCATGCCCGGTTACAGCGCGAAGCCATTGAAATATATAAACATCCCAACAATTTCAACAAGAAAGAAGAAGTTTTGAAACTAAACAGCAACTGGTATCCTGTCATTGAAGGCAAGAAACGACATAAAACAGCAGAAACTGAAGCGATCCAATCAGGAGGCAACACCTTGAGCGAAGCCCGCCCCCTCCCACCGGCCGTGCGCCGCCCGAGCCAATCAGCGGAGGCCACTAGAAGGATAAATACCGCAGCTCCGACAGTACATGACCTACAGATGGTCACCGTATGGGTTTTTGTATATAGCGAAAACTGTAAATATGAACAAAGTCAACTGTAAATCAATGTAAATATAGCCTGTAAGCCGGGCCCAATGTACCGGCACCAGGCCAATACTTTTAAATAAACTAACAAGCACTATGGAGAAAATAGAAACCATCATATGCCTCCTCTCAACCCTCCTAGAGTAAATGGCCTATGTAACGGGAGGTACAACTTTAACCCACGCACTCCTGTGGAATGCAGATGGCATCCACAGGCAGCAACACGAACTTGAAAACTACCTACGGCGTAACAAAATTGACGTCGCATTTATCTGTGAAACAAAATTAAGACAAGAGCACGCTTTTAAGCTCCAGGGCTACCAAATTTTCCGGAATGACAGAATTGGCAGACAGGGGGGAGGGACTGCTATTTTGCTGAGAAACTCAATTGCTCATGCTCCTGTCACGCTACCTGCACTGGCAGCGTTAGAGTGCACGGCTCTTAAAACACGTGTTAATAGCAAAACGGTTATGCTGGTAGCACTTTATCGGCCCCCCAACTCCCCAGACTTTACACAAGACCTCGAGCAGATCCTCGCTTTAGAGGAGCACGTTATAATTGCAGGAGATTTCAATGCCCGGCACCCCTGGTGGTTTTCACGCCGGGCAAACGCGGCGGGAAATCTCCTGGTTGAACTTATAACTGATAATGACGAAATTGAGGTACATCTTCCCTCAGAACCCACCTTCTGGCATCGATCAGGGCACTTCGACCCTGAGATTCTGGACATCGTACTCACAAAAAATGCGACACTGTTAAATAACTTTACTGTTTATCACAGCCTGGACTCCGACCATCTTCCTGTGCATTTCGACATACAGGGTGGTATTTCAGCCGGTGTCTCTGGCCCTCGAAAGAGGGCAGACACCGACTGGAATAAGTTCACCATCGGAATGCACGGGATGGCGCAACCCAGACTGTCATACTATAGCGAGGCAGACATAGATGTCGCCATTGAAAACTTTACTGCCTCGCTACACACAGCCAAGAGAAATGCTACCACATACACCACAAGACCACCCGGTTTTTGCACGTACCCCGAGGTAGAGCTACTCATTGCGCGGAGACGACGCTTGACAAAACTGTGGCGATACACCCGACAGCCTGAATATAAAGTGCTAGCAAAATGGCTACGCAACGTCATTCGGCAACAAATTAAAATCAACAAAATTGAACAGTGGGAAAACAAAATGCTGAGTACCACCCATTTGGACTCTTCTTTGTGGAAATTACTAAAGACTTTCAAAGTTTCCACGAGCGTTAACTCCGCAACTGAGGCGCTGCACACTCAAGGCGGCCTGCACTTCTCCGAAGAGGAGAAAGCCGAGGTCTTCGCTGACTGTCTCCAAGACAGATTCAGCGAAAATCCAGTCACCAACCGTGTTTTAGAACGGGAGGTCCAGGCATGGGTACAAACCTGGGTGGCGCAGAAGCAAGAGCAACAACCACCCATCATAACACCGCAGGAAGTTTTCAAGCTCATTAGGAAATTGCCTAATGGGAAAGCTGCCGGCCCAGACAAAGTGACTAATGAGGAACTTAAGCATCTCCCGAGAAAAGCCCTGGTACAACTAACAAAGATATTTAACGCCTGTTTGCAGCAAGGCTATTTCCCCTCTACTTGGAAACGAGCTAAGGTTATCATGCTCCCAAAGCAAGGGAAAAGCACCAGACAACCGCAAAACTACCGCCCCATTAGTCTTTTGTCTACTATTGGTAAATTGCTCGAAAAATGTATCCTTTCTCGACTACAAAAACAAGTCTCGGCAACACATGAACTTTCAAATTCACAATTTGGCTTTAGAAAAGGACATTCCACTGAACTACAGCTCCTCAGACTAACTGATGATGTAACAGAGCAATTTAACAATGGGGCTTCAACGTTGGCGCTATTTCTGGACGTAGAAGCCGCATTTGACCGGTGCTGGCACAATGGCCTCATTTACAAACTGCACCACAATTTCCCGGCTCTTCAAAATTATCTATACTTGCTGCACAATTTTCTAGAAAAACGGCAGTTTTACGTCCAAGTAGGCCGCTCCTCCTCACGGGAGCGAGTGATGCGGGCTGGCGTCCCACAAGGGGCAATCATGTCCCCTTTTCTGTACATATTATTCACTAATGACTTCCCAGTGGACGCCAGATGCAAGGTCGCCATGTATGCTGACGACACTGCAATATACAACCACCATAGAAATCCACGTTTCGGCCTTGCAGAAATGCAACGTTATGTTAACAACTTCCTCTCATGGCAACATGACTGGAAAATCAAAATTAACCCCGACAAATGCCAGCTGATTCATTTCTCTAAGCGGCGTCACACTTTGGCAAAGGACCTAACGGTCGGTAGTCAAATATTGCACTGCCGTCAGCAAGTTAAATACTTAGGTGTCACCTTGGACCGCACAATGTGTTGGTCCACCCACATAAAAACTAGCGCCAATAAAGGCAGACAGCGGCTAAAGTTGTGCGCCCCTATCTTCCGCAGTAAACAGTTGCGACTGAAGTCAAAACTGATATTATATAAGTCATTTATTCTCTCGGTGGTCCTGTATGCATGTGTGGCCTGGGCTAATGCCTCCAAAACCGCCCTCAAACAACTCCAAACCCTCCAAAACCTCTCCCTCAGAAAAATCCTGTCTGCTCCACTCCTCACCACCACCCAAACACTACACCTTGAAACCCAGATCCCGTTCATCCCGGAGGCAATTGAAAAACGAGCAATGGCGGCATGGACGCGCATTAGAAGCCACGAAAACAACGTGATCGCCAACATTGGCAAAGGCGAGCCGAAGCACCGCAAGCATACTAGGATAAAAATGTTCTAGAAGCGGCTCGGCCCGCCGACTAATGCGCGTCCACGCAACCTCGTTCCTGGGCCACATACATGTTCCGGCAGAGGCGCTCGCCTCGGAAAATATTCAGGAGCTGCCACCGCGGGACAGTGTACATAGTGTCAAAACTGTAAATAGTGTAGTGCGCTGGGACGCATATTTCTGTTGTGCCCAGTGAAGATGTGTGTGTATGTGTGTGAGAGTGTGCGTGGGTGAATGCGTGAGTGTATGTGTCTGTAAATAATTTGTATAGCGTGTGTAAATAGTGTTTTTAATGTGCGTGTGTGTGTGTATGCGTGTGTGTGTGTGAGGGCATATCTCACGATATGCCAGAGTGAAAGCGGGAGTGAATGCGTGTAAACAAAGTGTAAATATGTATATAAACAAAAAACAATATCAAAAACACTATAAACTAAAAACCCAAGACATTACAAGAGGGAACTGTTCTCGGTGGCCCAAAGATGGCCACTGTATGGGTTTCCTAGAAAAACCACTGTATATAGCATGCAAACCAAACAATTGTATATAAAAATGATAATGTTAGTCTGTAAGCTGGGCCCGTTGTACCAGCACCAGACACAATTGGTTAATAAACAAAATCCAAAATCCAAATCCACACCTCAGACGCTACGCTAACTTCTCCGAGGAGATTACGACCGCGCCACTGAAGATGTCCGCCGCAGATGTGGACGAAACGTCTGGGTTCTTCAACTCCAGCAGACCACGGCATAACAGCCCGGAAATAACTCCTAGTTATAAAATGCTATATCTTTATGTTAATGAGCCCTTCTCGCCTAGGATCGAACCAATGTCAGTCGCTTGCTTACATTACAAGACTGTTACCAACACTAGAGTAATATACGCTGTGCAGGTTTCTCTTACTGACGTTGTTTTGGAGGTTACAATGCACGTCGAGTGTTGAAGGAATTTGAGGTTATGTTTTACTCTGTCTATAGCTCAAAGGACGTTATCTGTTCAACTGAGCTTGAGGCATTCAACCGCTCTACCATTCGACAATGCTTCGAATCTAATCTAGAGAGAGAGAGAGAGAGAGAGAGAGAGAGAGAGAGAGAGAGAGAGAGAGAGAGAGAGACAGAGAGAGAGAGAGTCAAAAAACTTCCGCATGGTGTTTTGTCTGTGCGCATCCTCGCTGCGCATAAAACCATACAACATTATCATTATTGGAGCTCTGAAAAACCTAATATTGTTCTTATAATGAAAAAACTGGTGTATAGTGCGCCATTAGTGGAGATAAACTTATAGGATAAATTTCTTCGAGACAGTAGTTGACACTAACACATATATAACTACAATTTTGCCTCTTTTTAAGAGAATTAGCAGACAGGGAGCCTGATTTTGCCTTTTTCAAGAAGACTGTGCAACATCGTGGCGGGTGTAAAGCTTTAAAAATGTTGTATGGTTTCATCATTGCCTTTCTGTGATAGCGGCAAACCACCACGCATTGTTCTCTCTCTGCGTACATTGAGAAAGCCATATGAAGGTGTTCTTTGAGGTGAACTTAATTGTAATAGAGGTAAACTGTTGGTTGTGTATATAAATTAAACTTAACAGCATGACGGTGGAAAGGGAATTTGCGGTGACTTTAATGAAAATATTCCTCTTTTGTAGAGCTATTTTTAGCTGCAAAGAGGGGATGAAATAACAGGGTTATATTGGCGTGTGTCTTTGAAGAGCGAAATTCCAGAGAATTCCTAGAAATAATATACCAACGCTCATTAATAAAAACTGTTCATATTTTCTCCTCCACTTGCTAGCGTTTTATTATAGAGTGTAAACTTTTGCACACATTTCGCAATTAACAACTATCAAAGAGTTACGAAAATACCCCTTATTTCGCAGTTTTATGCAATCCGCATGAAAACATTTGTCTTCGGCTATATGTAAAGTTGGAACGAGCGCACGATTCGTAAATAATGCATGTGCTGTAAGGGTGGTTTGAATCCTTTATTATTATTTAAATTCCTAAACTGTTTTATTTCTACTTTATAGTATGGTTGTACATGAGGATATCTCTCCCGGCATAGATACTGAGTTGCTAGTACATTGGCTCTTCTCCGTAGATCAATGCACTCGTCTGTTGAATACATGGTGAAGGAATGACACAAAATATCGTGCAACAGCATACATGTGGAGAATGAAGGAATTCGGCATTCATCATGCCAGTTCAATGGATCAGAAAACAAAAAACGACTTTGAAATTAGATTATTGTTAATTCGGTTTAAAATAATGTATAATGTCAATGAACCCGTGACCCGGGGGTTGCTCTCTTTGGAGGCTTCACTGGCAGCGTACTTCGAGTTCAAACAGTACATTAGGCTCTATGCTATTGCCACTTCGCGACTTTTCGTGCCTAATTTAGCTCTTTAAGATAGTTTTAAACATTTGCTGGGCGTCTTTATATTATTACTCAAACGGCAAGAGTAGAGAGAGTCATGTGAGCGTAACGCATCAGATTCTTGGGTAGAATAGTGTGTGTGTGTGTGTGTGTGTGTGTGTGTGTGTGTGTGTGTGTGTGCGTGTGTGTGTGTGTGCAGGTGAAGAGGGAATAAGTTATTGGCGAGGTAAGAAATCCGAACTGCGAGCCACACATACACACCCTCACTGCGAGACAGACAGACAGACAGACAGACAGACAGCTCTAGAGGTACGGCAGCAGCAGTATTTCAGGTAACACTGCCGCTACAAATGAAGATGGCTCACTAGAGAGATATTGGAACAAGATGGAGTGACTCTGCGTTCTTTCTGACATACTCAACATGAAAACTGAACCTCTGCGGGGGGAAAAAGATTCCTTTACAACAACAGTTCTTGGTCTACACTCCAACTATTGCCTTCATTTCGTAAGGAAAAAATATAGAGTGTAAATCTAATTAAAATACACACTTTACCATTTCCGAGATATTCCTTGTTATTTCTATAACATTTACAATACTTACTTTTCTCTCAAATTGGAAATGCATGATATTAAGACAGAATATGTGTAGGTACATTTGGGTCGTTACAGAAGTGCTCGGCTACGACACCACCCACTTCTCATTGTAAACAGTGAAGTTATCATCAGTTTGTAAAAGTAGTGATAAAACTGCATATATCGTTTATTAGTGTTCAGTGAATGTTGTTTATATCATAGTCGTACCACTTTGGTTCATGAAACCTTTTATAATTTTATTTAATTCTTTCGTTCTTTTTTCCTTTTCTCCTTCGTTCCTTCTACTTTCTTTGTTTTTCTTTGTTTCGTTGTCTCTGTATTTCCTTCTTTCTGTCTTTCTTTGCTTTCTTAATTTTTGCTTATGTCTATCTTTTCTCTGTCTGCCTCTTTCGTAATTACGTTTGTCTCCCTCTTTCTAGCTTTGTTCCTTTTCTCCTTGGTTCTTTCTTTCTATGTCTTTCTTTTTTGATGTCTTACTTTCTGTCTGCTTTTCTTTCTGTTCTTTCTCTCTTTCTTTGTTTCTGACTCTTAGTGTTTCGTTCTTTGCTTCCTTTTTCGCTGTCTCAATTTCTTTCTTTCCTTCTTTCCTTTTTTCTGTCCTTGTCTGTGTGTATCTTTTTGTGCTTATTTTGTGTCTGTGTCTTTGTTTCTATGTCTTTTTCTTTGTCTTCCTTACTTTGTCTTCCGCCCCTTTCTCTTTCTTTCTTTCTTTCTTTCTTTCTTTCTTTCTTTCTTTCTTTCTTTCTTTCTTTCTTTCTTTCTTTCTTTCTTTCTTTCTTTCTTTCTTTCTTTCTTTCTTTCTTTCTTTCTTTCCTTCCTTCCTTTCTTTCTTTCTTTCTGTATTTCTGTCTGTCTCTCTTTTTGTTCTTTGTTTTTGACCTTCACTCTTTCTCTTTTTCCTTCGTTTTCATTCTTTTTTTGCGTAATGAAACAGTTTAACTCAAGGATGTATCATTTGTCAGTGTTGAACAGTCAACTTAACATCGACATGAATGAATTACTCGTTGACAAGCAGATAGGAGGGAAGTAGACTGAAAGAAATGTGATGTACTCGTAAATATCGACACGACCTCTAATGACATCAAGAGAGAGACAGAGAGAGAGAGAGAGAGAGAGAGAGAGAGAGAGAGAGAGAGAGAGAGAGAAGATGTTCAATTATTCATGGAATTCTGGACAGAAACCGTGTTGATGAGAAGGGGTTGTTAAATAGGGGTTGTAATGGCATACCTACCACCCCCAACGATAATAAAATGAACATCAGAGTATAAACAACATACTTCTCATGCTCCTTTATTCAAAACCAAGATGTAAATCGTATGACTTTCTCTACTCACTCTTGTGTAACTACAACAAGGGCTATAGCCGGAGAATTGAAAATATACATTTAATTTATTATAAAAATAGCTTAAGTATATGACATTTAAATTAAAATTGTTAGCCATTTTCAAGAAAATAAAAATTTTCCATGTAAAGGGTAGTTTAGGGTGGGGCTATTTTCTTCAAAATCTTCGTGTCGTATCCTTGAAAGATATTCAACTTAAATATCAACTTTGGTTTTTAACCGACTTTTCGTTTTCCAGTTATGCAACAGGTGTTACCGATCCAAGCCATACTGCCCGACCGCTGCGTCCTTCACAGGCGTGCAGGTGTCGCCCGGCTGGTATTTAGTTATTAGAAAGCAGGGGTCACTATTTTCCAACCAACAGTTTCTTAGTTGTCTCGTAACGAGACTGAGTGTACCCCGAAAGAGGTTTCCTAGCAGAACAAACTCCTCAAGCCGGTATCGGAATCGAGTTCCGGTCTCCCAATTGTTGTAAATACCTTTCTTGAACTAAAATTTCAGCAGAAGCAGCTTTCAATTAACTTTGAGGTTTATTTCGTCTGATTTATAAGGTTTGTGGGTAAAATTGTGTCTGCATTTACTGGTAGAATCTTTGACTATTCAAAAACTTAACCGTCTTTCTCCTTATTTTCCAGGTGAGTTTCAACTGAGATATCTCTACGTTATCAGTGAGTACTTACTAATTTAATATTTAAATAATGTTTTCTTACCAAGTGTTTATATTTGTTACAAATCAACATAAATATTGACACACATATAATAATACAATAATAATATTTACAATAATATTTATTTATAATATTTGGCTGCAACAATTCTGTTTCTGTGATAACTTAGATTGGGGAAAAATACCTTAATGTTTGTTTTATTTAGTCTGTTTTATTTACTTGGTAGGTAAAGGTTAATGGCAAGTATAATAATCAGAAAATTAAACTTAAATATTATAACTAACAAATAATTGAAATGAATGTCATTAACGTTAGTGAACATCCCGCGGGTTCACCCTGGTAGTTATGGTGGTGTAAACCGAAGTTTGGAATGTACATATATATCCGAAATATCACATTATTTTTATCCTGAAAATCCCTCAGGAACCGAAAAGCTAAATTAACCCGAATGAAACTGCGTTCTCGAAAGGACTACTAGCACCATCTGTTAGCGATAGACGGTTCTACCACTACCTATTTCCGCTTTTGACAGCCAGATGTCAAGTGCCACGGTCGTAACAGTGATACAAATTTGACCTAGCGAATTTAGAAAGTGTATGTTCGGCTCAGGGCGCGTACTCGACTACTAGTCTAGATATTGAAACGGTTCTGGCCCTCGGAACTTTCTGGAGTAATCAATATGGCCCTAAGGCTGGAAAGTTTGGAGACCCCTGTTCTAGGTTATCTTGCATGGAGCTGTCCTTTTAGTGAAATTTGCTAGCGTGTTAATGATAGATGTAACTACTTTGTCTATATAAAATGGGTGTGCTGTTCCCAGTGTCGGTGCCCATCACTACTTAGTTTAGTCATAATTTGTCTTACGTGTTCTTTTAATGGGAATAGACATTTATTTATTGTTACTGTAGTGGCAACCCCACTACAAATGAATAACTTAACTACGCGAGGACAACTTTCTGATACAGCGCTGAAAGTTTAAGGAGTTGTTTCGCCCGAGCCGCCACTGACTGAAGCATGTTGTATAGGATATTTCGCTCGCTCGGACCGCACTGCCCCTACCACCTCATCTGTATGCATCCCCTCGCCTTGTAGTTATGCATACATTACACGAGCGAACATTTTAAATAAGGGTGTGGGGCACTTCGCAGTTTTTAAATACCTCTTAGATATGCAAGAAGCGTCCAGCTATATATCACCACCAGCACCAGCAGCAGGAGAGTAAAGTGCTAACGCCAAAATGCACATTGGGGTTGCTTCTTCTGCACTCCCTTAAAATACTCTAACTGTGCAGCGAGCTTCATAAATTTATCATTTCTGTTTCCACTCCACTTAGAGGCCAGCTTGTGAAATAGGGCACCGTTTTACAGGTACTCAGTGTTCTGTGTGTCGAATACTAACACGAGCTCTGCCGCTATCTTAGAAAGGCGCGGATGCATCCATACAACACTTCTAAAGACTTTACTTTGCAACTCTTGTTGATGAAGCACCTCTTTATTGGTATAATAAACAGAACGATACCGATATGACCAGGGACCCAGCGAGATGCAGAATGACAAACGTCATACGTTTCTATTGAGGCAATTAGCGTAATCCTGTAACGATGGTGGGTGGGTCGTAAGGAGACAGAGAAATCAGAGAGCCTGCCTCGTTAACCCTTTCCCCGGGGGATAAAATAAATTCAAACTACAAGCAGACGTTTGACGAGGAAAATCCCTGACTGCGCTCTCTGGTGGATATTCAGGTAATGACAAGAGACAAAAGAACGACGAGCTGCGGCTTTTACTAAATCCGTAAGAAACTGGCGCATTATCTTTCCACGTCGGTGAACAAGGAGGAGAGACGAAATTGTCAACATTCAACTGTTTCTCTCTCTCAACACATTGCTTTCTCAACTCACTCTCTCTCCACTTCACGTTAATACGGATAAACAGTTGTATAAATTTTCTTATTACTAATTTTCTTGTAGATACAGTGATAGCCACATGTTTTAACTATACCAAAACTCTCACAAACAACAACGAATATCTCGGAAATGGTTCACTCCACAAAAAATGCATTTGAACATAACTTGTGTGTTTTAACGAGATCTACATTTTTGCATAGTAAGATTTGCTCTATCTCTAATGGTAAAAGAAAAAGGTATGCGCGCGCATGTGAGTGTGTGTGTTTGTGGACAGCACAACTTAAGAACGAAAAGTCGGTTAAAAACAAAACTTTATGCTTAAGTTTAGTACCTTTTAAGGATTCCACACAAATATTTTGAAGAAAATTGCGCTACCGTAAACAACCCTTTATATGGAACATTTTCCGAAAATTTCTATTTTCCCGAAAATGACTAACGATTTTGATGACGTAAAACAGCACACAAGGAACAGATGTGAAATGTGTATTCAGTTTCGTGTTTTAATCATTAAACAGTTTGTGTGTCAGATGAATTTACACTAGGTGTATACAAACCTAAGATATATGCAACAACCATGACGTCATTATAATTTGGTAATGAACGTGACAAACGTCAAGCGCACATACGCTACCTGTTCAACAGAGTTCAATTGTGTGTTTTTCAACCACCACGTCGCCCGCTGCAACATTGTGTTGCGAACTGGAATTTTGACATGGTAAATGCTAACACCACTTGGCAGCAGGCGGGCGGGCTTTCAGGAGGCCGTGCTTTTCACCTTTATAACTCGCTGCAAATTATTTACACAAAACTTTACTCCTTTGTGCACAGTTTACGTACAGGGCGTCCAATCTACCAGCGTTATAAGCCTATTATAGCTAACTCAAATAACTGATGTGTTACCTTCACATGACTTTCTCTACTCACGCTTGTACTAAATATTGTTATAAACACGTATTCCTATGTTTTTTGTACAGTAAGATTTGTTCTATTTCTTATGGTTTACTAGATATGCAAAAGTCATGTATAGTACACAGGACTACAGGGGTTATATCCAGGAAATTCAAAATATACATTTTATTTGTCATAAAAATATCTTAAACATACGGTATTTTAATCAAAATCGTTAGAGGTATTTTCAGGAAAATCAAAATTTTCGAAAAATTTTCCAAGTAAAGGGTTGTTTAGGGTGGAGGAATTTTCTTCAAAATGTCCGTGTCGCATCCTTGAAGGATATTAAACGTAAATATTACCTTTAGTTTTTAACTGACTTTTCGTTTTACTTTCTCTCCTGGTAAGTAGGCGAAGCATTGTATTCCACCCAAAAATTCGATGTCGAGATTTCACCGGAAATATATGTTTTGAAGCCCCCTGAATCAAAAAGAGACATTTTTAGAAAAAGGTCCGTGCGTGTGTGTGTGTGTGTGTGTGTGTGTGTGTGTGTGTGTGTGTGTGTGTGTGTGTGTGTGTGTGTGTGTGTCTGTGTGTCAGTCTGTGGACAGCATAGCTCAAAAACGAAAAGTCGGTTAAAAGTCAAACTTGGTATTTAAGTTTAATGTCTCTCAAGGATGCGACACGAAGATTTTGAAGAAAATAGCCCCACCCTAAACTACGGAAAATTGTTCGAAAATTTTGATTTTCTTGAAAATGCCTCTCACGATTTTGATTAAAATGTCATATGTTTTAGATATTTTGATGGCAAATGAAATGTATATCTTGAATTTTCTGGCTATAGCCCCTGTAGTCGTATTTATTCTGGACGACTTTTGCATAACTGGTAAACCGTCAGAGATAGACCAAATCTTACTATACAAAAAATGTAGATCTTGCTAAAATACACAATTTATGTCTCAATAAATTTTCTTGTAGGGTGAACCATTTCGGAGATATACTTTGTTATGTGTGTGAGTTTCGGAAAACTTAGAACTTTCGTGAAATGGATCATCGTTGTTCATTTTATTATATGTTAAGTGTACAAAGAGAACGGAATCTCAAAGATTTGACTATCGCACAAAGCTTACTGTATTCTAACATTCCCCTTGTACCTACAAGGAAATAAGCAATAAGATAATTTGTACAAATGTTTATCTCAACTAACACGAAGAAGATATAGGAATAAGGGTTTGTAAGAATGGTTGGTTCAAGAGTAGAGAAAGTCATGTGAGTGTAAGACATCAGATTTTTTGTGTTATGAGGTCCATGACACGTTGTGTTCAAGGGACCTCAAAACATATTACGTAGTAGAGAAAGCAAGAAAGCTTGGAACATATTGCTAGGTTATGTGGAACCAAACCAAAATCCTAAATTACGGCACTTTAAGCTACAACTTTATTATATAAAAAAACGCTATTTTTTCACAAACGAACTGATGACAGATCTTTGTTAAAATATTTCACGAGCTGCTGGCGAAGTTGAATTTGCATTTGTAAAATTAATATCCGTAGCATTTCGTTAGTGCTTCCCTGGGGACACGAGCACCCCCAAGCGACAAACAAAAAACATGCGATTGATAATTCAACCCTTGACACAGGAGAGAGCAAGAGAGAGCGAGTGAATTTGTAATATGTAATTAAAGTTCCCAAGGGGATATGACCGTTGTCGCCGTGAATTAAAATGACGTTAGCTCAAGGCGTGAACTGTCCCTTCACTCTCTGACAGGTTAAAATATGTTACTCTGCGTTTTAAATTGTGAAGAGCTAAAAGAAAGAGAGAGAGAGAGAGAGACAGAGAAAACTATTATTTTAGTGCATACCCTTTAAGGTAATCTACGTATGAAAATATATGCATTTTCAAGTATAAAGTATAAAACTAAAACTATTCAAATAAATATTAATTCATTATCTACTTTACTTAAGTTTCATAAGAGATATTATAACACAAAACGTGTATGTTGGCAAAATGTAATAAAAACCTGAATGAAAATTAAATCTGTACAAAAACGAAATTCTATATGGAAATGAAACTTTATATGAGAATGAAATCCTACATGAGAATGAAATTCTGTATGGGAATGAAATTTATGTGGGAATGAAATTCTATGTGGGAATGAAATTCTACATGGGAATGAAGTTCTACATGGGAATGAAATTCTACATGAGAATGAAATTCTATGTGGGAATGAAATTCTATAGGAGAATGAAATTCTATATGAGAATGAAATTCTATGAGAATGAAATTCTGTATGGGAATGAAATTCTATGAGAATGAAATTCTATGAGAATGAAATTCTATATGAAAATGAAATTCTATATGAGAATGAAATTCTATATGAGAATGAAATTCTATGAGAATGAAATTCTATGAGAATGAAATTCTATATGAGAATGAAATTCTATAGGAGAATGAAATTCTATATGAGAATGAAATTCTATGAGAATGAAATTCTGTATGGGAATGAAATTCTATGAGAATGAAATTCTATGAGAATGAAATTCTATATGAAAATGAAATTCTATATGAGAATGAAATTCTAAATGAGAATGAAATTCTGTATGGGAATGAAATTCTAAATGGGAATGAAATTGTATATGAGAATGAAATTCTTTACGAGAATCAAATTTTGTATGAGAGTGAAAATTTGTAGGGAAATAAAAATTGCATCGAAATGGGTTTCATTTCGCTACAGAATCCTAAGAGGTAATGTACAGGAGTTGAAAGAAGCTATTTTAAAGAGTGTTTTGTTTTCTAGGGGTAGTTTGTGCAAGTAAAGTGAACACGGGGGTGTTTTGTTTTGCCCTTCTTTGTGCCCCCTGATAGGTTCTGAGAATTGTCGACTAATTCACTTAGTCCCTATCTCAAAAGTAACTCGATCTTAAACACGATGTATACAGTTTCGTTTTCAATCTACGTGGCTAGGAGAAGGTGTTTGCAAGGGTTTAAATTCTGTCACGTTTACCACCCTGGAATTTAACCTGCGACGCATTTTTTCTTACCAACAGCTTCTCAAATTGTGTGACATTAGATCGGGGTTGCAAATATGTGATCCGCGGTGCCATTAGAGGCGCTTTGAAGTGCAGGATTAAACCTCACTGCGTTAGATAAAAGAACAATCATATGACTTTCACTACTCACTCCGGAATAAAATTTAGAATACATAGGACTTCAGAGAATATTCACAAAACCTTCAACATATATATTTGATTTAAGATCAAAATATTTTTACTACATGGTATTTTAATTAAAATCATTAGACTGATTTTTCAGAAAATGCTCCATGTAAAGGAGAATTTTCTTGAAAATATTTTTGTCGTGTTGCTGGTGGAATCCAAATTTGAATACCAACTTTGGTATTACAAAGAGGTTTTGTTTTTGAGTTACGGTTCGCGCGTGTGTGTATGGATATTTTAGGTAGGGCTTCCGTCGGAAGTGTAGTCAAGTCGGTGGTTCCAAGTACATATATCTACGGCACGTAAAAGAACGTGAACCTTGATAAAGAGACCCTGAGCCAAATTGTGATCTTTTACGTCCAATATCAAGTAGAATACTGAGAACAACAGCAGTTAAGGCTTATATATAAATAGAAATAAAAAATATCCCATAAAAATGTGCTATTCTCGTCTATTTATTAACCATACGGCATCTATACTCTGTTCATCTAGAGATTAGAGGAGACGTAAACAAAGCCACGTGCGTTTTGACCACAGCGCGCCCTCTTGACGCTTTCGCCGTGTAAATAGTCCCTTGAAGAAATACTGTTACTGAGGTCTGAAATGTCATTTAATGTTTGCTAAAGCATGAACTAAGTGTGCTAAGCATAGTTAAACTGTAAGAATACGCAGTTAAGTGAATTTGTAACCAGCCTAATTCATTCTGCGCGCGCATTATTCAGTATGAAAGTAACATGGTGGAACAAGTGAGTATTGTAAAACTTCAGTGCGGCAAACCGTTGCGAAGTGGTGAAAAGACAACAATATTGAACGTATTTAACAAGTTCTGCGACAAATATCCCGAACTTGCTATCGAAGACGTGATGAAATTAACATCCGAGTTTACCGGTGTGTCAGTTGCAAGTATTTACAGCACACGCAAAGAAAAATCGTCAGTTGGTGAAGATCCCGGCACTACGTGCCAGATAAATGGTGGATGTAGTTTGCGACGAATTTGTGAGTGTGAGATCTGCAATCCGTCGAAAAGTTCACCAGTTCTGTGTTAACAATGAACCACTACCTTAAACAAAGTGCTGTTGGCAGTTAACTCTGATCCCGATCTTCCAGATTTAAAACGAACTTCCCTCCACAAGCTGCTTCTGGAGACTGGTTTCGAGATTGTGAGCAGGAAATGAAAAAGTGTTATTGTGCACAGAGATGACGTAAGTAGCAGTTAATTTCCATGTGCTACATGTTATTTGGATCACGTAAATATATCCTTTAGTAGTGTAAAATGCATATTATACCTACGCGTAGCGGTAGGTAACCGTGTTGCGTCATTGTGAAAGCACGTGGCCGCGGAGTGATACAAACCGGTGCTTTGTTTATATCTCCTCTAATCTCTTGATGAACAGAGTATAGTTAGGTTTCCTCACCTGTTTAACTTGGCGGAACATTTATGTCCCCAAGTGTACAAGCAAGCTTGAAGCGACGATATATCTACAAATACGTGAAAAAGCTACACAAACGAACATCAGCAGCGCAAAATTCCATGTTTGATGTTAGCTTGTAGGTAGCTAGCATATTAAATGTTCAATCCCATCCGCTCGCTTGCTCGCTCGCTCGCACGCCACGCGCTTCACAGTTTTTTGCCGGATGAAATATTCGTCAACTGGAAATATCGCTTTTTTACGCGGAATTTTATCGCGTTACAGATACAAGCGTCCAACTATTATATGGATACCTCTAACCTCACTGAGTGTGAATAACCGAGTTAACCTTTGTATTCCATACACAGTTTATATAGCAATGTTTCACTAGAAATACATGTTTTGAGACCCCTCAATAAAAATAAACACGCCTTAACACCCTCTAATAACGCTTCAACATGCCAGGTATCATACAGAGAGAGGAAAAGAGAGCAATAGAGGGGGAAAGAGTGAGAGAGTGGCAGAGAGGGAACACGTGAGAGAGGGGAGGAGAGAATGAGAGAAGGTGAGAGAGGGGGCTACGTGTCAGAGTGAGAGAGGGTAGGAGAGAATGAGAGGTGAGAGAGGGGGCTACGTGTACGAGTGAGAGAGGGTAGGAGAGAATGAGAGAAGGTGAGAGAGGGGGCTACGTGTGCGAGTGAGAGAGGGTAGGAGAGAATGAGAGAAGGTGAGAGAGGGGGCTACGTGTGCGAGTGAGAGAGGGTAGGAGAGAATGAGAGAAGGTGAGAGAGGGGGCTACGTGTGCGAGTGAGAGAGGGTAGGAGAGAATGAGAGAAGGTGAGAGAGGGGGCTACGTGTGCGAGTGAGAGAGGGTAGGAGAGAATGAGAGAAGGTGAGAGAGGGGGCTACGTGTGCGAGTGAGAGAGGGTAGGAGAGAATGAGAGAGGGTGAGAGAGGGGGCTACGTGTGCGAGTGAGAGAGGGTAGGAGAGAATGAGAGAAGGTGAGAGAGGGGGCTACGTGTCAGAGTGAGAGAGGGGGGAGCATCACAATGGAACATCGTTATTTTTTTTATATGTTCACCGTGCAAAGAGAACGGAATTTGAAAGCTTTAAAAGATTACACTATCGCTCAAAAGCTAGTGTATCTATTCCCATGTTCCCCTTGTACCTCAAGAAAATAAGCAATATGATAATTCCTGAGAATGTTTATCTCAACTAACAAGAAGAAGATAGAGGAATAAGAATTTTTATGAAAAGTACGACAGTAGAGAAAGTCATGTGAGTGCAACACAGGGGATTTTTGAAAACGAACAATGAGTCTGGTTTGTAAGTACACTAACATTCAATTATTGGGTTTAATAGACCCCATGCAACGCACAGAGACCAACATTGAAGCTATTCTAATAAATGGAAGCTATTCGCCACGTGCTGCGCGGACCGACACATTAGCGGTGTTGATGTCAATTTACTTTCTTACGCCGGAATTAGTATTCATCATTTGTTAGTCTATATCACTTATCAGAACACACGCCTTGAGGTATTCCTGTCTAATTTAACGTTGCAGATATTAATTTTTGTGTGGTAAAGTGATTATAAAGTTGGAGGGTGGAAGTTTGCCATGGGAAAGGGACGTGTCTAAGCGACTCTCATTAACAAACAAGCAGCGTCAGAAACACAATTGACTGCCGCACCGCGCTTCTCTGACATTATCCCATGGAACCACGCAACCGTCGAAAACAACCACACAAAAGAACTGTGCTGGGAGACATCTGCAGCTCTGTGCTGATAAATAAATGTCTGACCGAATGTGATAAAACAGAAAAAGGCTGCCTCTAGATCTCCCCAATATCTGTCCCTAATACGTACGTATAGCAAATAGCACAAGCATTGTATTCCACCTAAAGATTCAATATTGAGATATTTTAACGATACGACTCAGGCTACCCCTTACATAAATATTTTTTTTAATCTTTATTTTCTCAAAAATTTGCCCATTTTGATTAAAATGCCACATATTTAATTTATTCTCATGAGAAATGAAAGATATAGGTTGAATTTTATGTGAATACTTTCTGAAGTTCTTTTAATTCTGATTAAGTTGTTCATAAGGGACAAATTGTAAGATGTACAGGATGTAAGGGAACTCATTAGATTAATTTAAACCTCTGACCATTTCCTACGGAGATATTTTAGTTTTGTCGATAACAAGCTGGCAACACTGCAGGACTCGTCTTTACTGTGCGAGTGTAAGCCAATCACATTCGTTATCTCCCAAAACACCACACTACCGTACAAGCGACCAAAAGAAGCCTGTTCAATTCCCTAACCAACCTCAACTCAACGTTGCCGAGTTACTTCACGTCTGAAATATCTGCTCAATTATTTCGAAACCCAGTGTGATGTATGTCCCATGTCGGAAATAAGTAACTCTACGCATCTTACAAGTAACAACCTGTTACCTCCTGCATTATTGTGGAATTACGCATCCAATTTGGAACAAAAACACATTTATTTTTTCGAAATCGGCTGCTGCAAGAACAAAATGCCATTAGACATTTTTTATCGTCTCAAAATTTGACACGTATATGTATATTTTTGAAATAGAAATGCAACGTGTTACATTCACATGGCTTTCTCTGCTCGCTTTCCTTCCTGAAGTATTTGTAATTGTTTAAGGGAACGATGAAGTTATATTTTTAAGGTAGAACACATATTTTGAATGTCATTTTTAAGTGTTCCGCCTTTTAAGTGCGCATGTCCACATCTTTAAACACATTTTTCTCGGAAAGTATATTTTGGTTACTTTTCCATATTGAAAATCTATATTCTCCCACAAAAATGTAGCTAGAAATCTGCACAGTTCTTCAGTTTATGGGTATACTAAAATTTCTGTTTGGAATTTTGATATGGGTTATAATTTTTTAGATAAACATTTGTACAAATTATCTTATTGCTTATTCCCTTGTAGGTACAAGGGGAATATTGGAGTGCAGTAGACTTTGAGTTCTCTTAGCAAGGTGAACAAATACAAATGAATAAGGAGGTTCCATTTGACAGAAGTGTAACTTCTCCAAAACTTACACAAATAACGACGAATATCTCCGAAATGGTTCACTCTACAAAAAAATTTACTTGTACATAAATTGTGTGTTTTAGCAAGATCTACATTTTTTGTATAGTAAGATTTTGTCAATCTCTTACAGTTTACCAGTTATGCAAAAGTGGTCCAGAGTAAATACGACTATATAGGCTATAGCCAGAAAATTCAAAATATACATTTCGTTTGTCATAAAAATATCTCAAACATATGACATTTTACTCAAAATCGTTGTAGCCATTCTTAAGTTAATCAAAATTTTCGAAAAATTTTCCAAGTAAAGGGTAGTTTAGAGTAGGACTATTTTCTTAAAAATCTTTGTGTCGCATATTTGAAAGACATTAAACTTAAATACCAAGTTTAGTTTTTAAGCGAGTTTTCGTTTTAAAGTTATGCTGTCCACAGAGTGACGTAAGTCAGAAGTTTCAGACAGCTATGTGTGTGTATAGAGAATATACTTGGTGATAACTGCATTTCATTATGTAGACAATATGCTTTATCTGAAGGGTCGTTCGGTCGCATCTATTAATATTTCCTGAATACTTAATACTGGCAGTCACTCACCCCTTGTATTGTGAGGGTGTGTAGAGCACGTCACTGAGCACGTGTGCATTAGGGCAGTCCTTTGTTTTCCCTCCCTCACTCCCTCACTCCCTTCCAAGTGACAGAGAGAACGGCAAAACCTTCCTAAGTCTGTGCGTGAAAACCAAAACCCGGTTAAGAGCCAAACTTGCTATTTAAGTTTAATATTTTCCAAGGAAGCGACACGAAGATTTTGAAGAAAAGAGCCCCACCTTAAACTACCCTTTACATGGAAGATTTTTCGAAAATTTTGATTTTCTTGAAAATGGCTCTAAAGATTTTGGTTAAAATGTCATATGTTTGAGATATTTTTATGACAAATGAAATGTATATCTTGAATTTTCTGGCTATAGCCCCTGTAGTCGTATTTACTCTGGACGAATTTTGCATAACTGGTAAACCGTAAGAGGTAGACAAAATCTTACTATACAAAAAATGTAGATCTTGCTAAAACACACAACTTATGTCAAAATAAATTTTTTTATAGAGTGAACCATTTCTGAGATATTCGTCGTTATTTGTGTAACTTTTGGAGAACTTATACTTCTGTCAAATGGAACATCGTTATTCATTTTTATATGTTAAGCGTGCAAAGAGAACGGAATTTCAAAGCTTTAAAAGATTTGACTATCGCACAAAGCCTACTGTATTCCCATATTCCCCTTGTACCTACAAGGAAGTAAGCAATAAGATAATTTGTACAAATGTTTATCTCAACTAACACGAATAACATTTAGGAATAAGAGTTTGTAAAAATGGTTAATACACGAGTAGAGAAAATCATGTGAGTGAAACACATCAGATTTTTTTATTAAAATATTTAGACACAGTTTTGATAAAATAAAAGTTTTCGGAAACGGTTGCATGTAAAGGATAATTTGAGTGGACGCATCTTCGTGTGGCATATTTATAGTTTGTGAAATGTAAATACCAATACGGATACTCACACAAGTTCTCAGTGTGATCTAGATATCGAATTTTTGGACAGAAATGGAAAATGTTTTCAGTTTCGCTCAGTCCCTTAAATCTTCTGGACGCCTTGTTTCACCTTAGCATTCGCTATATCGTCACATAATGACGACTCAAAGAGCGGCAGACATTTCTTAAAGGTATACACTTTAAAGGGAAACAGGATCATCAAAAAAGGTAAAATTTCTTAAGCTGTATTTCGCGGATTTACAAAGAAGATAGGAGGCTATAAATTATATAATTGGGTATCAAAGGAGCTGGGAAAGGTACTTCAAAAGAAACCACAGCAAGGCGCTTTGTGGGGCGTTCAAGAGGATCCCTTTAAGAAACGTTTAAATACTTAATTTCTTCTCCCAGGAAAACTTCTTATACCAACGTAAAACTGTACACACACTTCACTTAAACAATTACTGTAAAATATTAGCTCATTTGTAGCCCCTGTGTTGCAATAATAATAATAATAATAATAATAATAATAATAATAATAATAATAATAATAATAATAATAATAATAATAATAATAATAATAATAATAATAATAATAATAATAATAATAATAATAATAATAATAATAATAATAATAATAATAATAATAATAATAATAAACATTGTATTCCTTGTAGGTACAAAGGGAATAAGATAATACGGTAGGCTTTGAGTTATATTAAAATCTTCTAAAGCTTTCAAATTCCATTCTCTTTGCACCACTAACATTTAAAAAAATGAACAAAGATGTTTCATTTCACGAAAGTTTTAAGTTTTCCGAAGCTCACACACATGACAAGGAATATCTCCGAAATGGTTCACCCTACAAGAAAATTTATTGAGACATAAATTGTGTGTTTTAGTGAGATTTACATTTCTTGTATATTAAGAATTTGTCTATCTCTTACGGTTTACCAGTTATGCAAAAGTCGTCCAGAGTAAATACGACTACAGGGGCTATAGCGAGAAAATTCAAGATATACATTTCATTTGTCATAAAAATATCTGTAACATATGACATTTTAATAAAAATCGTTTGAGCTTTTTTCAAGAAAATCAAAATTTTCGAAAACGTTTCCATGTAAAGGTAGTTTAGTGTGGGCCTATTTTCTTCAAAATTTTCGTGTCGCATCCTTGAAAGACGTTACACTTAAATACCAACTTTCGTTTTTAACTGAGTTTTCGTTTTTGAGCTATACTGTCCACAGACACACAGACCTTTTTCTAAAAATGCTTTTTTTATTCAGGGGGGAAATTTTCAAGTATATACACGAAAGTAAGAATGGCAACTATTGGATGTAAGGAAGGACTAAATGAAATGGAATTAATACAGGACACAGCAAAATCAAGAAATTTAATACAAAATTTCGATCAGAGTGACAGAATGAAGAAATATTGGAAAGATAAAAAAAAAGGAAAAAGAAGAGTAGAAGTGAAGATAAATACAGTGGATTGCTTAATGTGCTCTGAAGATGGTCTGAATTGATAGAATCTTGCTACATAAAAGATATAGACCTCGTTAAAATATACAGTTTGTATCAAATTGGTTAATTTTTTGTACAATTAACAATTTCCGAGGTATTTCTTGTTATCGGTTAGAAATTGTTTTCTTCAGCTTGAAGTTGTCGTAAAGTGAACTCACATTTCACTTGTAACTACCAGAAAATTAGTAATAAAATAAATTGTACCAATGAAGAAGATTTTTCGTTTTTTGGGGTTATGTTCTTGTGGGCGCTGTTCTTCCCGGAAACTTGTCTCCCCCTTCCTGTTGTAATAATTAGGAGCACCGGATGTTACGTCACGAGCATCACTCAGGAGTTAATTCGCTTTTGTTATGGTAATAAACCGCGTCACCCGCGAGAAGCGAATTTGATTGACTCAGTGCAAAGATTGCAACAGACTTCATTAGCCCCTTAATCCGCCCTTAATTAAACCTGCTTGCCTGCTTGCCTGCTATATCACAACAAATATCCTCTAAGCTTCCCCGTGTATGCAATCCTTATATTAGAGGCTTAGCTCTCAAAATAGCATCACCACACAGATTCCCTTAAAACTTCGTGGGCTTCATAAAGGTAGTTAAAAAAATACTCATCTGTGCACTCACATGACTTTCACTACTCAGTCTTCTACCTACTAGTCTTAAAAACCCCCGCCACTCCGCGAGCGCGCGCGCGTGTGTGTGTGTGTGCACAACATAACTCAACAACGAAAAGTCGGTTAAATTTTTGAAGAAAATTGCTCCACCGTAAACTACCCTTTACACGGTAATTTTTCGAAACATTTTGATTTTCTCAAAAATGGCTCTAATGATTTTGTTTAAAATGCTATATGTTTGGGATATTTTTATGACAAATGAAATGCATATTTTGAATTTTCTTGCTATAGCCTATGTAATCCTGTTTACTCTTGATGACTTTTGTATAACTGTAAACCGTAACACATAGACTAAATCTTACTATACAAAAAATATAGATCTTGTTAAAACAAAATCTTTGTTTCGAGTGAACCATTTCACAGATAACTGAATTTCAAAGCTCTGCGTTGAACCACCTCCACATTAGACTTGGTGTTTTCTGCTAGGTCCGTACTAGCGGACAGTAAATTCATCACCCTGAAATTAGTTATAAGATAATTTGTACAAATGTTTATCTGAACTATAGTGAGTAGTGAAACACGTATGAATTTAATACTTGGTGACTAGAGGCAGTGAGCATACAATTTTCAAGTGTTGGTAGTAATGGCAGATTAGTATCACTCGTATTATTTAATGGTTCACCTTGCGTGCTAAAGTTGGAATATGCAAATACAGTTTTATAGATCGTTTAGTGCTTTAAGCACTTGCAGTAATTGCGCAAACAAAGCGCCCATTTCCCATTCTGTATTGTCACATCGACTCTAACTGTTGTTCAATTAATTCACTTACCTACTGTACGCTTAATACAAGAAGCTGTGTTCCTCTGACACGTGTTACAATCCCATGACTTTCTCTACTCGCTCTTCTACACAACTGTATTAGTACTCCACAATATCCGCCTCATGTTAGATACGCTTTTACTGTTTAGTGTTCTAATTACACACAAACACGGAAACACACAGACACACATAGACAGTCGCACAACGTAGGTACCTTTTATTTTATTTTTTTTTAATTTTTTTTTTTTTTTTTTTTTTTTTTACTGAGCTCAAAAAGTGCATATAGTTTTCTATATGATTGAAATAGGAATGCAACGTATTATATTCATATGGTTTTCTATGCTCACTCTCCGTTTAAATGCCACAATCACATTTCTTTTTCTACTCACTCTTCTTGAAACACTTGACACAAGTTTTTATATACTTGAAAAAGAAAGGCAACTTATTGCATTTACACGGCTTTCTCTACTCAGTTTTCTAACTGCATTGTTTGTGCTTGTTGATAGTGTCTGTCTTAAGTGAATGGTTATAGGAATAACATTGTTGAACCAGAGACAACGCCAGGTATTTCAGTACGAGAGTCTGTTTTGATGTAAGGTGTTGCCCATTATTTTAAAGAAGCGTGGCCCAAAAAGGGAGATAAGTATGTACAGCCTGCTTATGGTTGTCATCAGTTTATCGTCCGGAAAATGAAGAGCAGGTCCTCTCTCTCTCACCAGCGAGAGAGAGACAGAGAGAGTCAGCTATATGCGAAAATGCAGTTTGGACAAGGCTGCTGAGGCAATTTTATCATCTGCCCTTATATAACTAGGCACATATAAATTGTATAATTTTATACAAATTCATTTATTTTATACTCCAAAAATGTCACTTTACCTCCACACTTGAGGGAATGTGAGTGTGAAAAGCGTAACCCAAAAAAGAAAACTTGGTTAAAAAACGAAGATGGTATTCTTGTGAGCCGTTTCGGAGATATTCCTGGTTGTTTATGTGACTTTTGGAATACTTATATTTTTCTGAAATGAATGATCGTTATTCGTATTTTTATATCTTGAACATGCAACTTTTTCTAAATAATGTCTTCATTGTAGGAGCTTGGAATCGATAAAATCTAGGTACGTTGACGGTTTTTGGAACATTAGTTCACACACATTGCACAGAGAGGGACAGAGTATAGGTGAGTGGTGGAAGGGGAGGTTTGACCCAGTTAGGTGAAGGAAAGGTTTGATTGTTTGTGAACCCACCAGCTGGCGCGTGCGCGTGTCAGATAATTGACATACATCACTCGCCCCCTTCACATTACCTTCTCTACTCACTCTTTTACACTCACATTTGACAGTCTGATTCACGCTCACTCTACTTGAGAATTTATCAGTTAGATCACACGTATTATCATATTACTTGTGATAATAGAAGGAGCTAGACTAGGTCACTATTATACAGGACAAGTAGCTATATATGAAATAGTCCATATAAATATAACTCGACAGTCTGACTCACTCTCACTCTACTTGAGAATTTATCAGTTAGATCACACGTATTATCATATTACTTGTGATAATAGAAGGAGCTAGACTAGGTCACTATTATACAGGACAAGTAGCTATATATGAAATAGTCCATATAAATATAACTCGACAGTCTGACTCACTCTCACTCTACTTGAGAATTTATCAGTTAGATCACACGTATTATCATATTACTTGTGATAATAGAAGGAGCTAGACTAGGTCACTATTATACAGGACAAGCTGCTATATATGAAATAGTCCATATAAATATAATTCGACAGTCTGACTCACTCTCACTCTACTTGAGAATTTATCAGTTAGATCACACGTATTATCATATTACTTGTGATAATAGAAGGAGCTAGGCTAGGTCACTATTATACAGCACCAGCAGCTATATATGAAATAGTCCATATAAATATAATTCGACAGTCTGACTCACTCTCACTCTACTTGAGAATTTATCAGTTAGATCACACTATTATCATATTACTTGTGGTAATAGAAGGAGCTAGACTAGGTCACTATTATACAGGACAAGCTGCTATATATGAAATAGTCCATATAAATATAATTCGACAGTCTGACTCACTCTCACTCTACTTGAGAATTTATCAGTTAGATCACACGTATTATCATATTACTTGTGATAATAGAAGGAGCTAGACTAGGTCACTATTATACAGGACAAGCAGCTATATATGAAATAGTCCATATAAATATAATTCGACAGTCTGACTCACTCTCACTCTACTTGAGAATTTATCAGTTAGATCACACGTATTATCATATTACTTGTGATAATAGAAGGAGCTAGACTAGGTCACTATTATACAGGACAAGCAGCTATATATGAAATAGTCCATACAAATATAATTCGACAGTCTGACTCACTCTCACTCTACTTGAGAATTTATCAGTTAGATCAGACGTATTATCATATTACTTGTGATAATAGAAGGAGCTAGACTAGGTCACTATTATACAGGACAAGCAGCTATATATGAAATAGTCCATATAAATATAATTTGACAGTCTGACTCACTCTCACTCTACTTGAGAATTTATCAGTTAGATCACACGTATTATCATATTACTAGTGACTAAGAATGTAACAGATTTAACTTTGGGTATAAAAGGTTTTTATTCGTCAGCAGTTGGCAACAAAACGTCCCTAGTTTGTCATATGCCTTAACAAGGATTAGATAAAATAAAAGTGCTTTTTCTTACACACTTTTTCACCCTTTGTGAGGAAAGAAAATTAGCGCTTTGCTACAACCCTCCATGGAATATTACCATGACGGGTTGATAAACCCTCATCCCCTATGATGCTGGGACTCATAAATAACCCCCACTAAGACGTTCTCTAATTACTATGGGGGTTGAGAGGAGGGATTATCCACCCCCAAAAGCTTCTCCTAGGTAATCAAAATGACAAATTTGCTACACCATTTACAGCTTTAACAATAAAATGCTCGCTGGCTGGCTGAGATCCAAGAAGACGACATTTTTGAGTGGAGCGTGGTGATGACGTCAGAGGGATTGACAGAAGAAATTACAGGGGAGGAAAGGGCTAATGGAACGGTTGGCGATGACTTCCCTTTGATCTCTGTCCATTAGCCAATGGCAAGCAGTCTGAAGCAGATTCATCTTGAAATAGCCCCGTCCCGTCCGTCCCTCCTAAAGCGCCCGGCAACAGATTCAATCCTTTCAGATTAACTTACTCAACGTGTCCCGGGTTGGAATCCCCGCTAATATTACTGATTTTTTACTTTCTCTTCTACATACTTATAATAATTCAATACATGGCATCGGAAATGCGTGTTTTGAGACCCCTTCAGCATCTTACAAGTGTTCTACAAGAAGTTTCTGAAAAAAGTCCCCGCATCCCAAAATACGCTTTACGTGGACAATTTTTGAAATATTATCTTTTCTGAAAAATGACTAATAATTTTAATTAAAACACGATATATATAAGATATTTTTGTGACAAATAAAATGTATATGTTGAATTTTTGTGTGAATATTCTCTGAAGCTTTCTTCATTCTGAATGAGTTTTGTATAACCGATAAACTCTACGAGATACATTATATATTAATAAAGAGTCTGATGTTACACTCACATGACTTTCTCTACTCTTGTACTAACCATTCTTACAAACCCTTATTACTGTATCTTCTTCGTGTTACTTGAGAGAAACATTTGTAAAAATTATCTTATTGTTTATTTTCTTGTAGGTACAAGGGGAATATGGGAATACGGTACTTTAAGTGAAAGTCCAATTTTCTAAATTGGGTCGATATATGAAAGCTTTTAAATGTATTTCCCGTTACACAGGTAAGGGATAAAATAGGGAGTAATGACCTTGCGTTTGAGAAAAACATAAATATCGTAAAACTCACGCAAATCATAAAGAATATCTCCGAAATGGCCCACTCCACAAAAAATGCATAAGGATATAAATTGTGTGTTTTTAGCAAGATCTATAGTAAGATTTGGTCTATCTCTTGCGGTTTACCAGTTATACAAAAGTTATCCAGAGTAAACAGGACTACATGGCTATAGCTAGAAAATTCAAAATATACATTTCATTTGTCATAAAAATATCTTAAACACATGACATTTTAATCAAAATGTTTAGAGCCATTTTTGAGAAAATCAGAAGTTCCGAAAAAGTTTCCATGTAAAGGGTAGTTTAGGTTGGAGCAATTTTGTTGAAAATGTTCGTGTCGCATCCTTGAAGGATGTTCTATACCTTTGGTTAGTTTTCAGGATGGGCCACTCTAGCAATAAAGGCTTTGAGGTGTTGTAAATGCAAAAGGTGCGTAATTACAGACTTCATAATGTTTATATGTTAAGTGCTTCTTCACATACTAATAGATCCATTATGAACAAGTATAATTTTCTCACATAAACTGACAACATGTTTAGCATATCTTGTTTATTCTATCAGAACCGCACCCAAAACCACCGTTTTACGGAATATTTAGAGAAAGTTTTTAGATACGGTTTAGGGTCTGTCCGTACGCATGCAACAAATGGGTAGATAGTATATCCATGGAGATTATGTGTGCGTGTGTGTATGTCACTGTAAAGTCAACAAAAACAAAAAAATTATAGTTTCGCGAATTTTGCTTCTCCTGTGGGTTAGAAATCGCAATTGCTCATTCTGTATAGTGGAAAGATGGCCATGTTTGTTGTAGTTACGTGATTATAGTTGTACTGTATAATTAAAGGTACTAAACAGGGCGGAAGGGAGATTTAAATGAAATTAGTAATTGGGCTGCTACAAATAAGATGACGATTAATGCTAAGAAAAGTAAGTCCATTGCATTTAGAAGATCTAAGAGGGAAATTGTTCATAACTATCACATGGGCGGAGAAAAAATTCTGCAGGTAGATAGCTGCAAGTATTTGGGAGTGTACCTGGCGAGTAACGCTGGGTGGGACGACCAGGTAAGTTCTACATCCAGGAAAGCGTTACATTTCTTAATGAGGGTACTGAAAAAGGGGAGCGGAAGGTCCAGGGAAATTGCCTACAAATCTTTGGTGCGGCCGATTATGGAATATGGAGCAGTATGCTGGGACCCATATAGACTTAGTCAAATTGATTCGCTAGAAAGAATACAGAGAAGGGCTATAAAATTTATAAAACGAGGTAAATCTTTTGCGCCTAAAAAGGGGGAGGAGACTGAATGGGAGCCTCTAAAAGTCCGGCGTAAGAGGCAGAGGTTATGCGCATTATTTCAAGCATATCGTGGTTCAAATGCATGGGTGGGTATTAGTGAAAGATTGGACAACCCTACATATTACGGAAGAAAGGATCATTTGTATAAAATTAAAGGTAGAAGGCACAGAACCGACGTAGGAAAGTACTCCTTTGTCAATAGAACCATTGAGGAATGGAATGAATTACCTGTAGCAGTCTTTCAGGGCTGTCCTTTATCTGTGAAGAAATTTTCGAAAAATATCGTAAATCAAGTAAATGCTGTGTAATTTACTATAAAGATTACGCACGTGTATTTTTGACATTTATTGAACTGATGGTGAATACTAATGCTACATTTAAATTGGTTATAATTAATTAATGAGTGTTAATTAGTATTTAGTGCATTTCATCTTATATTTTTATTATTGTTCTTTATTGTATTATGATTGTATTAGTATTGTTTGTGCACTTTGTTTGTAACCTTAATTTGTACATTTAACTCTGCCACCGGGTAATACCCATTCGCAGAAAATATAGGTATACATACATTCCAGGCTGTACCTACAATGCACAACATCACAACAACTCGATTCTCTTTAAGCTGAAAAACGTACTTTAACTTATTTAAACACAAAAGAGCCATGTCCAGATGCGTGTTTGTTCTTTGCTTGAACGGGAAGTGCTGCATTATCTACCTTTGTTGTCTCTCACCTTTGCTTTAATAGTGCCACTTGTTGACTCTAGCACAATTTGCACAATGTATATGTTTATTACACTTACGTACGCCAATTGAACGATTGAAGTCCTTTCAGCTGCACGTCTAGTATACCGACTGGTACGTTGTTTACAAGCAAGCACTTGAAGAGACCACTTGACCAATTTCAAGCCAAGGTGTAACGAAAAAACAACCGAAGTCAACTTATAAAGCATTAAAATTAATGAAACCATGCTCAAATGACCCCGAGGTCTGTAGAGTTTAGACTTACTCCATACAAGGAAACATCGGAACAAAAGCGAGATTGAAACCCGGGACTCTTGAGTCTGTGGCAGACAGAAATGACGTATTTATTTTATTGGTAAAGTCTCAGCTATTTGCCAAGCCTGGTTTGGATCTGTATATTATTTTTGAAAAGGATGCTTGACGCGGCTTTGTGGCCGGGCCTGGCTGGGCCTCTTGAGGTTCGGGCCTAACCCCGACAAGGGCTTGGTTAGAGTGCACGCACTCTCGGAATCACGCTCTGTTCAACTTGTGCAACTATACTGAGTAGACAAACTCAAGTGAGTTCTGTTTACATGGCAAGAGATAACTATTCCCAAATAAGTAACGACGAATATCTCTGAAATGGTTCAGTGTATAAAAAAATTTATTTCGATACAAATTGTGTATTTTAGCAAGATCTACATTTTTTGTATAGTAAGACTTGGTCAATCTGTTACGGTTTACCAGTTACACAAAAGTCATCAAGAGTAAACAGGACTACATAGGCTATAGAAACAAAATTGAAAATAAACATTTCATTTGTCATAAAAACATCTTAAACATATGACACTTTAATCAAAATCATTACAGCCATTTTTGAGAAAAATCACAATTTTCCTTGTAAAGGGTAGTTTAGGGTGGAGCAATCTTCTTCAAAGTCTGTGTGTCGCATCCTTGCAATATATTGAAATCAAATACCAAATTTGGTTTTTAACTGAGTTTTAGTTTTTTAGTTATACTGCTCACAGTCACACGCGGACATTTTTGCAAAAATGCTTTTTCTGGCTTGTGGAATGTGAGAAAGTAGTAGAGAAAGTAAAAAGTTGTGTAAATTTTCTTGGCTGATGCAAATTTCAGAGAATGTTGAATAAAGGAATAGCAATTCTAATTTTGTGTTAGAATTGCGGAATGTGAGAAAATCCGTGACCAGCGAGGGAAGTAAGGAGGGGAGAGAGCGAGGGAAGAGGGATAAATGGGACGGGAGTAAAGTCAACAGAGCAGAAACGTCCGTCCGGACAAAATGGATTAAATAGTCTTTTGTATGTGGAAAACAATGATGAAAAGGACAAAAGAGACTTCGCTAATAGCGTCTGCCTCTAATTTAGCGGTTTATATAACTCCTCACTTCTCCTCGAATCATTTCTTTCTCTAGAAGTGACTCTTATTGACTGCTAGTGACGTCACTGCACCGCTCAGTAAGATAGGAACTTCATATCACACATGACTAGAAAATGTGAGGTTATGTAAAACACTACATTGTCCGTAATTCTACGATTTTCTCCCTACAACATCGACAAACACTACAGGAAGAAAACTGAGTAGAGAAAGCTCTGTGAATGTAATACGTCGAGTTCCTATGTCAGTCATATGGAAAATTGTATCAATATTCATAGAAGAAGGAGTAGAGAAAGAAATATGAGTGCAACAATAAAATATTTTCTATATTATAAACATCCACAACATTATAGTTAGTTTCAAGTTGATAGTTACCTAAAAATGCCAGTCCTATGTAACAGTCGACAAATATTCATATTAAGGATACCCATCTGTGAAAAACCTAAAATCTACAGTTTTGCTTGGATTGATTTGAAACTTTAACACAACAATTGTAGTATTAAGAATAGTTCACACACCAATTTCTAGACTATTGTGCACGATAGTTCCTGTGATATTAACATATTTATAGTGTTTTATTGTCATTTAATTAAACCGCTGGCCACGATGAAATTTTCATTTGAGAAGTATAATAATTTTCAGTTATACTTATAAATACAGTATTAGTGAATTGATGAGATGAAATTTTTATCAGACTTTTAGTTTAGGAGAAAAAAATTATTTAATTGTGATGTTATTAATTTTTAATTTTTAGTTGTGAGATATGAAGTTTGTTATTTAATTACACAAACACTGGTGACATTAGAAAAATATTATCTCTGCAATTTCTTGTGGTACTATTTTTATATGTGCACAAAAATTTTCATGCTTCTATTTTGAAAACTGCATCGTGGAACCAATTTGAAGTTTTTAACTGTGCTGAAAAATAAAACCATGAGAAAATAGGTTTTAAAGTTTAACACCAATGTAATACTGTTTCTGACCAGTATGTCTAGAAAGCACCTGCTGCATATGTTGGCCCTTCTTTCTTCTTTTTCTCCTCCTCTGAACTTGGTTTTGATAAGCGGAGTTTCCTGGGGCTTCTCTTGAATGCTGGCTTGCATACCTGCTCGCTTTGGCACAAGCGACGTATATCCCTTTCCGCACTAATTTTATATGTAGCTGGACTAATTTTTTCTTCTGTTAAATGTTTTTTTAATTCCTCACTAGCTCTGCAACCCATGTTAAATTGTGACACAGCTGATGTCAGACAAATTTCTAATTTCTTTCTCGATACAAAAATTTCTTTGGGGCATTTGGACCATATTATATGATGAAGCGACTCATTTGCATTTTGTGCTTTGCCTGATGTGCACCTTTTTAGAAGTTCATCATTAGCTAGTCTTTGGTATATGTACTGGTACGATTTTGCTAATGACTAGTGGTGAGAGTGTAGTTTTCATTGTAGTGCCATTATGGATAGGTACTGGGTCCCCTTTAGCAATCGCTCTATTATAAAAACACCAAGATGTCTTACCCTTTGGACATTTATTAAGTTGGGGTTTCTCATCAGTGGATGAACAATGGTATAATGTGGCAAATATGGCAGATTTCATTAGATGTATATCTGGACTATTGTCTTTTATGGTTTTTCTGTAGTAATTTGTTAATTTTACTATTGTTTGTTCTTTTAAACTTCCAGCTTTTTTGCCCCCTAGTGTAATGCCCTTGGAACTGCAATGCTTAATCAAATTTCGAAGCCCTGTCCCCAGTCTCTTAGCCACATGATTAATGCACTCATCTTTGACAATTTGCACATCACCATATACTGCTAGGTCTTGTAAATGTTTGAGTTTTTGCATCGCCATCAGATACTATGGTAGTATACCTCATGTTGCATACTCTGATTGATCTCTGCCATATAACTGCATCTCCATAGCTCAAGATGACCCAGTGAAATTAATTTCACATTCATCTGCTGCTTTATGTGTAACATGCCAGGTCTTGTATTCATCGCTCTCGCTATCTAAAGTTTTAAGTTTTTGTTCACAAAACCCACAATATTTAGATAAAATTTCAAAGTCTATAACAAGTCCTGTTAAAATATCTATTACAACACCTATGCCATGCAGTGAAGAGAAACCACGCTTTTGCCAAGTGCCATCATAACTTACTGTTATGTCTATAGTGGATTGTGCATTGAGATTGGGGTTCAGTTCAAGGTAAGCATCACGAACAGCTAAACGTGATTCATTTAGTATACCCTGTTGCAATGTCATATTTTGTTTTGCCAAATATTTTATGTGTGTATTATATGTGGAAGGGCTCATTACTGACATTCCCATACCCAAGCAAAATTGCTCCAGCCCTGCATGCCCTTTGCCTAACTCAAGAAATGTGCTCACCATTCTTCGGTTTACTTCAAATGGTGGCCTTTTAGACTCAGCTATATTTAGTCTGGGACTCGTATATGTTTCACTGCAGACTGCATCACATGCACTACATTTAACAATTAATTTAGATGCAAATCCAAAATCACTAGTAAGGTTGGAATTCAAGTCATTTGCACCACATGTACCACATTTAGTACCCTGGAAAATATTTTTCCATAAGCTTGAATGCACCAAAGTAAAGTCAACAGGAAAGTCTGAAAAGTCTGTTTCACTGCTGGTGAACATTGAAAGTTTATTTTGGCTTACAGATGGAGTGCATTTTTTATCATTCTGTACCTCTGGTGTGGGATGCTGTTCTTGAACTGATGCTGAAGGCAGTGTTTCTGGTATAAATGTGTCTGCATTTAATAAGCTTTTGGGACTATGTTTGCCCCATCGTGTACCTATTACATTACATGCTCTTTTGCAGTTTCTAGGTGTTTTCCTGCTCACCTTATTGCGCTTGTCTTTCAGTCTATTCATAACTATGAAGCAAAAACTTCTTGGAGGAGACGACTAACCTAACCTTAAAATATTACCTTGATAATTACGTACACTACGATCTAATTATGCATTTATAACTTTAATATAATTATGATGAACCACTATATACACTATCTTTGATAAAATACTGTACAATAAACACTTATATCACTTCCACACAGCCGGATTTGGTTAGTTTACAAACACAACCATCTGAGAAGAAAATTATAAACACATGGCAATGATTCGGCGGGCTCCAAAGCGTATTCCAGTGCAGCCAACACACGTGTAGCGTAGGAATATTACCTGCTGCAGAAAGTCCGCGACATTCAAATGCAGCAAACCGAAATAAACGAAGAAAATCATCAAAATAGGTGATTTAAAGCACCACGCCCACTTGCAGCCAGCCATTTAAATCGTCACGTGACGCGGTTTAAAGGGCCGCACGGCAATAAAAACAATAGGAAAATGAAGTACAAACATTACATTATTTAATTATGCAAAAAAAAGATTTTTTTTTTTTTTTTTTTTTGCACTTTTTCGCGATTTTTCACAGATGGGTATCCTTAAAGATGGCTTCAAAAGGACGGCACGATGTAGTAATGGGTAGGAAAAATGATATGACTACTCACTGGCATCAGGTTTATCAGTGATTTATACCTAGTGGGAGTGCCGTAAGAAGTAACAAGTGGTTACAGTCCTGGAGCGAATATTTCATGGAAATGATATTGACTTTAAGCTTAGTGGCGCCCAGCACGGAGTTTGTTCTTGGGATTACTCCTTCTTTCTCAGGGCGAGCGAGCGGGACCATTAGTGCGCTTGTTTGAGGTATTTGTGTGGTATTCCACAGAAACAACTGGATAGCGCACTAAATATTTGTAAACGGAAAACGGAATGCGATAGTGTTCAACATCCATTAGTGGACCTTATGTATTCTTATAATGTTACATATGCCACATCTGACACCAAAATGATACAGACACACACAGACATTCACACTTTAATAATAATAATAATAATAATAATAATAATAATAATAATAATAATAATAATAATAATAATAATAATAATAATAATAATAATAATAATAATAATAATAATAATAATAATAATAATAATAATAATAATAATAATAATAATAATAATAATAATAATAATAATAATAATAATAATAATAATAATAATAATAATAATAATAATAATAATAATAATAATAATAATAATAATAATAATAATAATAATAATAATAATAATAATAATAATAATAATAATAATAATAATAATAATAATAATAATAATAATAATAATAATAATAATAATAAACCCCATCACTAACACCCTGGCATCTGGAATCTAAATTAGAACGCGTATGTGCTTTCATTTTATTAATTTGTTACAAAATACATTAATAGATCATTTAATAAATTTACAGAGAAAGATTTACAACTAAAAATCTCATGTGTTGCACTCACATGACTTTCTCTACTCTTGTACTAACCATTCTTACAAACTCTTATTCCTATATCTTCTTTCTTGTTAGTTGAGATAAATAGTTGTACAAATTATCTTATTGCTTATTTCCTTGTAGGTACAAGAGGAATGTTAGAATACATTAGGCTTTGTGCGATAGTCAAATGTTTGAGATTCTGTTGTCTTTGCACACTTAACATAAAAAAATGAACAAAGATAATCCATTTCACGAAAGTTCTAAGTTTTCCGAAACTCACACACATAAGAAGGAATATCTCCGAAATGGTTCACCCTACAAGAAAATTTATTGAGACATAAATTGTGTATTTTAGCAAGATCTACATTTTTTGTATAGTATGATTTGGTGTATCTCTAACGGTTTGCCAGTTATGCAAAAGTCGTCCAGAGTAAATACGACTACAGGGGCTATAGCCAGAAAATTCAAGATAGGCATTTCATTTGTCATAAAAATATCTCAAACACATGACATTTTAATCAAAATCCTTAGAGCCATTTTCAAGAAAATCAAAATTTTCTAGACATTTTCCATGTAAAGCGTAGTTTAGGGTGGGGCTATTTTCTACAAAATCTTCGTGTCGCATCCTTGAAAGACATTAAACTTAAATACGAACTTTGGTTTTTAACCGACTATTCGTTTTTGAGCTATGCTGTGCACAGACTGACAAACACAGACACGGACCTTTTTCTAAAAATGCTTTTTTTGGATTTAGGGGCTGAAAACATATTTCCGGTGAAATCTCGACATCGAATTTTTGGGTGGAATACAATACTTCCCCTACTTACCAGTAGAGAAAGTAATACACCTTTTCTTTAACCTGCCGCAAACAGGCCTCTCCGCCAAGTGGTGTGAGGTGGCTGAGGTGATTCTTAGATACCCGCGGTCACCGTTACAGTATTAAGGGTAGAGCATTGTTGCTAAACCTTTCAAGAATATCGGTCGCTATAAGTAACGTTCCCACAACCATCTTGTATACGAAAAAGAAGATAAACATGATTTTCAGGAATTTTGAGGATCATGTTAGAAATGTTACTTTTCCGAAACAATTCCTTAAACATTAGGTGCTTTAGAGTTCACAGCGTCTTGTAGTCCTTAAAATAAGCCAACTCTGCATAAAATATGAATTCGGAAGTAAAATATTGGGGAAAGAAAACGTCCCAGGTTTATCTGCCAACTAGACAAGACCAGAAAAACTACTTACGAGGAACCGAACCAAGGATTGCATGTGGTTTAGAACTTAATATTTTAAATACAGAGAATCTCTGACCACAGAACTTAGGTGACCTTTGACTGATAAAATAAATCCATAAAGTCTCGTTTTGAGGACACACAGGTACATGGTCTGTTGGCTGTTGGCAAATCTCTGATTATAAACGACACGATAAAAAGGCACAGTGCCCCTGGACGTATGCAATTTTCAAACAAACTGACACAAATGGTCAGATCCTACCTTTTTTTAAATTCTATGCATATAATCTGATTCAAACTTTCAGAAACTAAAACATTAAAGGCTTCCAGGTTCCAGTGACAACGTAAAAATATTTCAATACGGTAAATGCAAGAGGAGTTTAACGCCTGAAAGATTTCTAGGATAAAAATGGACAAACTTTGTCATTTTCCCCACCACCATACTGTCCGCCCTCCCTCCAGAAGAAGGCGACGAAGCTTCAAATGTTAATCTGCCCTGCTTAGTCAATCAGTTTACTCAGTCTATTATCGATATCTTATTTATGACTATTATTATTATTATTATTATTATTATTATTATTATTATTATTATTATTATTATTATTATTATTATTATTATTATTATTATTATTATTATTATTATTATTATTATTATTATTATTATTATTATTATTATTATTATTATTATTATTATTATTATTATTATTATTATTATTATTATTATTATTATTATTATTATTATTATTATTATTATTATTATTATTATTATTATTATTATTATGACTATTATTATAATTATTATTATTATTACTATTATTATTGTTATTATTATTATTATTATTACTATTATTATAATTATTATTATGACTATTATTATTATTATTACTATTATTATTATTACTATTATTATAATTATTATTATGACTATTATTATAATTATTATTATGACTATTATTATAATTATTATTATGACTATTATTATTATTATTGTTATTATTATTATTATTATTATTATTATTATTATTATTATTATTATTATTATTATTATTATTATTATTATTATTATTATTATTATTATTATTATTATTATTATTATTATTATTATTATTATTATTATTATTATTATTATTATTATTATTATTATTATAAATGGCCTGGTATCTACCGAAGAGCTGCTTGACAGAATATATTTTAATATCAGTACTACTAATTTTAGAAATCGTCAGCTGTTTCAATTTAGGACTCCGAAAACGTCATCCCATGAAAATTCTCCCATTCTTAGGTTACGTGCGAAGTAGAATAAATGTTCAACTAAAATAAAGCTAGATTTTAGCTTACCTTACAAGCAGTTTAAAAAACAATTAAATGTGGGAAGTACTTCTATGTGATTTTCACTTGTATCACTTATTGTTATCTGCAGAATCAGATTTGCAATTTTATTATAGTCTTATATAGTAGTTTAATATATGTTTCATTTTTACTTTCTCTACTGGTAAGTAGAGGAAGTATTGTATTCCACCCAAAAATTCCATGTCGAGATTTCACCGGAAATATATGTTTTGAAGCCCCCTGAATCCAAAAAAAAAGGTATTTTTAGAAAAAGGTCCGTGTGTGTGTCTGTGTGTCAGTCTGTGGACAGCATAACTCGAAAACGAAAAGTTAGTTAAAAACCAAAGTTGGTATTTAAGTTTAATGCCTTTCAAGGATGCGACACGAAGATTTTGAGGAAAATAGCCCCACCCTAAACTACCCTTTACATGGAACATTTTTCGAAAATTTTGATTTTCTTGAAAATGGCTCTAACAATTTTGATTAAAATGTCATATGTTTGAGATATTTTAATGACAAATGAAATGTATATCTTGAATTTTCTGGCTATAGCCCCTGTAGTCCTGTTTACTCTGGATGACTTTTGCATAACTGGTAAACCGTTAGAGATAGACAAAATCTTGCAGTACAAAAAATGTAGATCTTGCTAAAATATACAATTTATGTCTCAATAAGTTTTCTTGTAGGGTGAACCATTTCGGAGATATTCCTTGTTATGTGTGTGAGTTTCGGAAAACTTAAAACTTCCGTGAAATGGAACATCGTTGTTCATTTTTTATATGTTAAGCGTGCAAAGAGAACGGGATCTCAAAGCTTTAAAAGATCTGACTATCGCACAAAGCCTACTGTATTCTAATATTCCCCTTGTACCTACAAGGAAATAAGCAATAAGATAATTTGTACAAATGTTTATGTGCATTAACATGAAGATATAGGAATAAGAGTTTGTCAGAATGGTTAGTACAAGAGTAGAGAAAGTCATGTGAGTGCAATACGTGAGATAGATGTAAATTGGCCATGTTTACTGACGTTTGATTGCCACTTTGCAAGTGTTTGTTTAATTTTAAGAAAGTCTGCCTGGGGAGCTCGTACGATAAAAGCCACTCGTCCCGAGCGAACAAGCGAACAAGTGAGTGGTACAAACCGAACAGGGTTTACTCTCCGTCCGTCTGTCCGTCCGTCCGTCCGTCCGTCCTAACTACCCTACTTCAATTAGCCTAAGTAACTTTAACCAATATCCTTACTTCAAACACCAACAAGTCTGAGAAGAAATCTCATGTGTTGCACTCACATGACTTTCTCTACTCACTCTTGTCGTGTTAGTTGATACAAACATTTGTACAAATTACTTCCTTGTAGGTACAAGGGGAATATGGGAATACAGTAGACTTTGAGCGATAGTCAAATATTTTAAAGCTTTGAGATTCCGTTCTCTTTGCACACTTAACATATAAAAAAATGAACAACGATGATCCATTTCACGAAAGTTGTAAGTTTTGCGAAACTGACACATAACAAGGAATATCTCCGAAATGGTTCACCCTACAGGGAAATTTATTTGGACATAATTGTTTCAGCAAGATCTACTCCTTTGTATGGTAATAATTTATCTCTTACGGTTTACGAGGTATACAAAAGTCATTCAGAGTTGAATGTTAACTGCATTTATGTTTCTAAACCGCGTTCCACCCTTAGAAGACAGTACACGTTAAATGGAGCGCAGTGTTGCAACATGTACTAGTTGCGAATCTTTCTCCGCGCGCGACTCGAGGTGGCCGAGTCCTGTACTTAGTCCTTCAATTGCTGCTTGACGAGACGGACACTTTTAACTTTGGTATCCCTGCACGCCTTTGTTACTGTATCACCTAAATTTACAAATGACTCGTCTGTGTAAACAACTGATTTCCCCTGGTCCCTAAACCTTTTTACGTCTTTTAGATATTTATGTCGCCATATGATGATATCGATATCGTCTCTTTCTATTAATATGCACTTGTTAGCCCTTCTTTCATATTCGGACCCCAAATCATGTAAGAACCGACTAAGAGTGGCCCTTGAGAAATTTGGTAGGGTCTCATCACTGTTGACCCGTGACAAAATTATATTCAGCGTGGGTGGAATATTTGCAAACAGTAAAGAATGAACAATTCGCCGCACTCCACATTGCACTATTCACTATATACTTCTTCTTTTCCCGCCCTTTTTGCTTACTTTTTCGATGGCGTTCTTAGAAGTCCTTTCATTACTTCCTTTTTAATCCTATACACTACTGCTTCTGAACACCCGATAGCCTTAGCTGTTTCTTTTACTGCCTTACTTACACGCATTTTACTTCAAAAATAATCTAACACATTCATAATTATTTGGCGTTTCTTACTTCTTAATTTACCAATATATCGTCTCTTTCTAGCTTCCCCTTCCATAACTACAAATATTTACGAAACTATTAAACAAATAACGCAATAACAGCTCACAGTTACACACACGACTTCTTTCGAACTAATGTTAGTGCTGCTCCTTATACTATCTTCTGTGTCAGGCCTGACGCTGAATAGATGAATACCTTTTGTTTGTCCTACTCGATGAAAGAAAGAAGTTACAGCCTTTTGGTTTATTTTAAAAACCTTCCTCAACATTTGTTCTCGCTGGTTCCCTGATGTAAACTCAATAACAAAAAAGTTTCACACTGCGTAACTGTTGCAGTGCACAGGTATACATTTTTCCCAAAACATTTAATTTAAAAAATTATAACACTTAACTGGGTAAACATAGAAAATTCAAAGTGGACAGGTAGTAGCACTATAGTTTACTCTAGCTAAGAACAAAATATAGACGCATTCTAGCAGTTAGTGCGAAGGTAGAAAAGGACGAGGCTAATGGCAACTTGTATGCGCTAGATAGAGACAGAGATATCCCATTTAACTCCATACTGTCTTCTAAGAGTGGAACAAAGTATAGTAAATAAGACCTTTGGAAGACTAATAATCACTTCTGAAGGTTTACAATCAAATAGATTTTAGGTGGTACGAAGTGTTGAAGGACTCGTCCTCCTCATGGTAAAGAAGTAGATGTCCTTCTAGGCCAAGCTAGGCTGCCTGGCCTGTCCTGGTGACACAAGTGACAATGAGAGCACCAGTCGAAAATCGATCCGCGAACTGTGGTTGTTCCTTCTCTCACCCGCAATGAATTAAGTTATTGTATCGCAACTTCAACACCCACACCACTTTCTCCACTCACTCTTCTAAAAATATTCTTTGGAACACTTATTCTTATTACTAATTTTCTTGTAGATAAGGGGCAATACACTTGGCTTTATGTGAGAGTAATGACCTCCCATTTTAAAATGTTTATCAGTACTACAAAACCCTCTTTTTCTTTAAGAAAAGAAGCAAAATCCATGCAAGCGCAGTCAAATGATACCCCGTCATCATCCACGCGTGCCATCACACCGATTATTTTACGTGAACCCTCCCCGTCCTTTACCACAGGCTCATTTGACTGCGGTTGCCGAGACTCGAACTCACGACCTCAGGCTTTGAGTGCATGGCCAGTGCACTACGTGTTGCCCTAACGATCATGGCTATTCAAGCCAGCAGGCCGAAGGTGTCCCAGACCGCCTAATCTAAACCGGTTTCGAATTAGAGGAAGAACGGCATAAGTAGCAAAATAATTCGGGTCTCAGAGGGTTAAACTTAAATACCAACTTTGGTTTTCAAGCGAACTTAGTTTTTGAGTTGTGTTTTTTCTAAAAATACTGTTTTCTGGATTCAAAGGGCCTCAAAACATATTTCTGGTAAAATTTCGACATTGAATTTAATTATATTTTGCGAACATAATTTTTACCTTAACGAAAATTGACTTGGCAGGTTTAGAAATAAATGCCAAGGAGAGGACGAGCTCAAAAATCACTTTCAATGTATGATGTTTGTGGTAGAGCTATCATTTGACAGATGCATCAATTACATTTAAAATCGCTTTTTGATCAAAAACAACACTGTATAATATTCTATATCTCAATGACTTGCGTTGGAAGGTTCATTAGGATGGATAATGACTTATGAAGAGTTACAATTAAATCACTTTTAGCTGGTACGAAGTTGACCATGCCATCTAGTGTTTATATAATTAATTTAAATGCAGAACCATACATATCGCGTTGCTGTACTATAAATGAGTCGCAGTCACTGATTGGGCTGTTAATCTTGCAGATATACCCAGCCTCGAGTGGAGAAGTTGGTTGGTTCGTTGCAGTGTCCGCCAGTCAGCGCTTGTATCAGTCCTGCAAGCACGTTTCATTCCTCCGTCTCATACATGCAACTTCGTATTCTATTATAAAGAACATAAAGTGGGGCTTGAAGAATGCAATACACGTTTTGAGAGCCTCTAAATAGAGAAACAGTACTTATTTGAAAAGGCGTGTCTGTGAACAGTATAGCTATACACTTTCAAACCAAACTACTTTTAGAAGGAAAACGTTTCAAAACAGTTTTTTTTTTCTGTAAAATGGCTATAATGATTTTCATTAACTAGTATATGTTTAAGATATTTTCATAACAATTATTCTCAGTGCCTTTTATATAACTTGAACTGCACTCATTCACTGACTCACTCACTTAGTCACTCACACTCACTCACTATAGATCCTCCCTACTAACAATCAAGTAGTCAACAGTCACGTTAGGTATGTAACGAGGCTGAGTGTGTCCCGTACGAGTTGTTCCAGAGGGAGATAATCCCCACACCCATACGGGGAATGGAAGCTGTGTCTGCTTCTGCCACGTGAGTGTTACCAACATGCCAGACCTTGGTGTCCATTAGGGCCACACCTACATACATACATACATACAACGTGCTAATGACGTGATTAGTTTTTAATTTATATCAGCGTCAGCACGTTATCCAAGGTGGAGTAATCAATCGATTCTCATTAATGTTTTCAGCAGCCACGCTACTGGCCATATATAACACCTGTATCAAGGTTCACTATCGGAAGGTTATAGGTTCGGCTCCCTCTCCGGATTTCATTTTCAGTGTTGTATAGAAGAGGCCTGTCACTCACATGACTTTCTCTACTCTTGTACTAACCATTCTTACAAACTCTTATTCCTATATCTTCTTCGTGTTAGTTGAGATAAACATTTGTACAAATTATCTTATTGCTTATTTCCTTGTAGGTACAAGGGGAATATTAGTATACAGTAGACTTTGTGCAATAGTAAAATATTTTAAAGCTTTGAGATTCCGTTCTCTTTGCACACTTAACATATAAAAAAAATGAACAGCGATGTTCCATTTAAAGAAAGATTTAAGTTTTCCGAAACTGACACAAATAAAAATCTCTATCAACGAAATGGTTCACTCTACAAAAAAAAATAATTATTCAGACTTATATCGTGTTTCACCAAGATCTGCATTTTTTGTGTAGTAAGAGTTGGTCTATGTCTTACGGCTTAGTAGTTATTCAAAAGAAACCCAAAGTGCTACATAGGTTATAGCCAGAAAGTTCAAGATAGATATACACTTCAGTTGTCAGAAAAATATCTCAAATATATGACATTTTAATTAAAATCATTACACCCATTTTCAAGAAAATCAAAATGTTCGAAAACTTTTCCATGTAAAGGGTAGTTTAGGGTGGGGCTATTTTCTTCAAAATCTTCGTGTCGCATCCTTGAAATACATTAAACCTAAGTACTAACTTTGGTTAGTAACCGACTTTTCGTTTTTTAGTTATGCTGTCCACAGACAAATGTTTTAAGATGTTTTGGACACATAAATTGGATGGATGAGAGAATGCAGTAATTATGTGAAGAAAGTAGTGAATAAGAAAGAAAAAAGTTTAAGGGAAGCTAAACAACGAGCTAGACAAAATATAGGAAATGGAACATAAGAAACCCGACGGTCGAAAGGGCATAACCGAAAGGAAAAGATTGGAGTTGTAGTGTACTGTGGTTCCCAGCGTTATGATTCTATATTTTGGCTCTTTTTCACACTTGAGGTTCTTTTTGACCAAGCAAATTGTTATCATTTTAGTTTGGTGTCCTGAAGAATCAGCTTTTGGACCTGTATCGATGCACGAATACGAGAGACGTGAATTTGTGGTTATGTTTGCAGGGAAGCATTAGCAAATAGAGCGTACATAACTGACACAGTTCATATAACAAGTCTAATGAGTCCTGTTTGAGGGTTTCCTTTGTCCCAAGAACGTCCATGAAATAATTATGTCATAGCGCCTTGTTTGTTTGCCTTGAAGATGTGATCTTGGTTTCTGTGGTAAACTGTGGCGTGCTTCTAAGGTCGCGGTAACAGAGTACAGTTCAAATCGAACAGACACGTTTAGCTGATTCTGTATTTAACGGCTTTTGCTGTAGTTAGTGTATTTTTAAAACCAATCATCACCATTTTCCTAGATTACAACCCTTTTCGGTAGTTTGAACCCCTTTTATAATCTCTTATTGTAACCCACATTAACCTAACCTAACTAATGCAATCCTAACCTAACCTACTCCTGTATCCTCGTCTAACGACCTAACCTGGTCTCCACTACACCCAGTGTGTATCTAAACTAAACTAATTTTGTGAGTTTCTAGATGATATCCAATGATTTTAATCATTTTGTGTCTTATTCCAGTACAAGCAACTTCGGAACTTTCCGATGGCATTTTGGAGCTATTTAAGACACTTTCACGGCCTACAAAACCAGCCGCCTCCGTGGCGCAGTGGTAGCGCACTTGTCTCTGGCGCGGAGGACCCGGGCTCGATGCCTGGGAGGGACGACCTCGAGAGATAGGCTTCTGCTAGAGGTTATTTCAGCCATACGTATGTTTAAATGATAATTGATTTAATTGAGCCACAGTTCCGATAGATATATCACGAATAAAGCTGTTTGTGAACAGTTGAGGAGGAAATGTAGAAATAAAGTCGGTCGTGTGTGATATCGTCCCGCCCGCCCGCTCTTTTGTTCCGTTTTAATCGTCGCCATCATCGATAGGAAAGAAGGCTCGACTGGACAGCGAGCGGTGCGGACGGACGCGCAATGCAAACTTTCCATGAAATAATAAGCACAAATACTAGAGCTCTGCAGTACGACGTACAGCCCCTGGGTCCAGTGAACCAACTTCCTAGCACATCAACTCTTCATTATCAATGTTCCAGAGGCATCGTATACGCTGATCGAGTGTCAAACGGTAGATCCACCACAAACGCTATACCTAGAGCTCGTCCTCTCCTTGGCATTATAATCAACACTAAAAAGACACGGAATTATTCCCACAGTCACTCAAAGTTTCCCAACTTGCCTTGAGAGTCTCGCTAAAACAAAAGTAAATGCCTGCAATTTACCTTGATAGAACAGTTGATTAAAATAAATGCTCGCAAAATGTAATTAAATTCGATTTAATCAAATATATTTTCAAAATCCACTACCTTTTTTGCGAAAAAAAAAAACGATTTAAATTGTAATAAATGTAGCTGTCAAACCATAAACGCCATATATTGAAAGTAATTCGATGCGGCATTTCCCATACCAAATTACCAAATTCCATCTTTTTCGACTTTTCGACAGACTTCCTGTTCAAATGTTGTAAATTCAAAATTTATAAATTTTTTAAAATAAACCTTAAATTGTTTAGACATTTTGATGAAAAAATCTGTTAAAGAAATTATTTTAAAAATACCTGAGTCGTGGTATAAACACCCAAGGCAGTTAACTTATTTAAGTTAAAATTAGCAGGAATGTCAACGAAATTCCGTTAATATGACTATTAGTATGACAAATCAAATGAGAACTGAAGTGTTTAATTTGTAGGTTAAGTTATTATTGAATGTACGTGTATAGATCATCAAAATTCATAAAAAATTGTGTAAAATGTTCACTTCAATACTGCACCTTACAAATTTGCACTATATATATTTTAATTACACTTTAAAGCGTTATTTCAATAAATAATAATAATTATAATAATGATGATAATAATAATAATTATAATAATGATGATAATAATAATTTAATATTCTCAGTAAGCGAGCAATTCTAGTAGATATCTATATCGTAAAAACAACGCTAAGCAACACAAAAGATATTCCTAGAGTCTGATCGCAGCACCAACCAACAGGTCTCACTGTTAAGTCAAAAATGAAAAAGAAAGTTAAAACGCCACTGCGGCGCCACCTACAGGGTCGAATAATTGTGAATCTAAACCACTGTTGAATCAACTTAATGACACAGAATATTTCAAGCCGTTTAAGAGGACTTCGGTCATTACACACGAATAAAAGAAATATATGTATATAATACTTCTCATATTCATGACGTAAGCATGTTATAGTTTTCCCCAGCCACTCACTCTGTTCTTTCTATCACAGTGTCTAACACAGGACCTCTCTTCATGGTCCCAGCCAGTCAGTACATCAGTAAACAATTCACAGCGATATCTGAAGATGGAGTCTTACTTCTAGTCGCGCTTACGATGGTAGTGCCAACCTTGGAATATGTTTTCACGCTGGATTAAAGCAAAGAAGTTGTTCAAAATACTAGAACTTAACTGTTATTTTCACTTGCTGGACTATATTTAGTTTATAAAACTAACGTAGACTAGGTATATATTCAACTACGCCATTTTTCCCCAACTAGTCATTTTCTTCGTCAAAAACCCTGCCAGTCTGTTTTGGCTACAAGTCAGTCATCTGTTACATTTATTTAAGTAATTTTATCTTGACCCAAGGGGCTGAAATCACACGTGTGTGTCCGTTTTAAGAACCTCTTTGTTTGTTTCAATCATCCCATACACGAACAACTCCTAGATGGGGATTTTTCTATTTCTATATTCCTTTTTACATTCTCTGCTACGTATACTATAATAGAGGGAATATTTTATTCCACCCAAAAATTCGGTGTTCAGATTTCACCGGAAATACATGTTTTGAGGCCCCCTGAATACAAAGAAGAACGTTTTTAGAAAAAAGGTCCGTGCATGTGTGCGTGTGTGTGTAACTTGGTATTTAAGTTCAGTATCTTTCAGGGATGTCACACGAAGATTTTGAAGAAAACTGCTCCACCATAAACTACCCTTTACATGGATAATTTTTCAAAAATTTTCATTTTCTCGAAAATGGCTACAGTGATTTTGATTAAAATACCATATGTTCAAGATATTTTAATGACAAATGAAATGTATATTTTGAATTTTCTGGCTATAGCCTATGCAGTCCTTTTAGTCTGGATGACTTTTGTATAACTGGTAAACCGTAACAGACAAAATCTTACTATACAAATGTAGATCTTGTTAAAATACACAATTTATGTCCAAATACTTTTTTTTTTTTTTTTTTTTTTTTTTTTTAGAGCGTGTTAGCTGTGCAAAGAGAACGGAATTTGAAAAAGCTTTAAAAGATTTAAGGGACTTTGTAAGAATGGCTAATATAAGAGTAGAGAAAGTCGTAAGGTTTTTCCGTGCCAGAATTGGTGTACAGCATGTTTATCTAATTCACAAGGTTATGTTATCAGTTTAATGGTACATCCGTGTTGCTAAAACCTTAGCGCTTTTATTAAACTTAATATGAAGTACCAATAAGTATTTAATCTAAACTGTAGTAGTGTATAAATACTTCTTTGGATGACTGTAGGTAAAGTTTACTGTAAAATGGTCATATAGTACATAGGTACGAGAACACCTGTGTTAAAAGCCAGACCTAACACTACATATTAATGTGATATAAAACACCGGCAAGCTGCAGCAAGTCGAGTCAAGGCTGTCAGAGCCAACACGCTTCATTTCTTCCCATTCACACGCTCCTCGTGCTCAAGTTTGAGGTTATGTTATGGTTTCGAACTGTTTCTCCACACTCCCTTTACACCAGCCCGCAAAAAATGAATTATACGTATTGTTTTAATATTATCTTATTACTAATTTTCTTGTAGGTACAAGGGTAATATGGGAATGCAGTAGATTCAGCGATTTGTACAGTAAAATTTCGTCTTTCTCTACCAGTTATACATAGGTCATCCAGAGTAAATAGGACTTCTTAGGATATAGCCAGAAAATTCAAGATATACATTTTATTTGTCATAAAAATATTATAAATATATGGTATTTTAATCAAAATCCTTGAGCCATTTTCTAGAAAATTAAAAGTTTTAAAACTTTTTTCTACATAAAGGGTAGTTTACGGTGGAACAATTTGTTTCAAAATCTTCGTGTTGCATGCTTGAAAGATATTAAACTTAAATACCAAGTTTGGTTTTTATCCGACTTTTTGTTTTTGAATGATGTTGTTCGGTCACACAGACATACACAGAGCTTTTTCTAAAAATACTTTTTGTTGTATTCAGGGGGCCTCAAAACACATATTTCCGGTGAAATCTCGACATTGAAATTTTGGGTGGAATACAATCCTTCCTCTAGAAAACCAATATAGATAATTATACCAAACTAATGGGGCAAAATCGGGAATTAAAACAATTGCATAAAAGGTTCCACAGACGCGGAATACCATATACATGAAAATTCGTATCGAAATGTAAATCCGTATCGAAATGAAAATGCGTATCGAAATAAAAATCCGTATCGAAATGAAAATCCATACAAATGAAAATCCGCATCGAAATGAAAACCTCCATCGAAGTAGCTTCATTTCGATACAGAGCAAATGCGGACATTAAAGGAGGAATCTGCATATACAGGTTCACCTGCAGTACTGTAGCGAGCGAACTTGAAGCAAGTGCAGTGAGTGAATGAATGAATGCTTGTTGTAATGAGTTTGCTGGATAAAGGCAACACAATTTTCTACCGTGCCAATTTCCTTCCTCTTTAAAAGCCCCGTGTCATTCTTTTGTTCCTTGATCTCCAATAAATCGCCCCTCAGGGGTGTTGTGCAAGGATTACTGGGGGTGAATGGCCCCTCTTATTTCACTGTCCAGTGCGCGGACCACAGAGAGACTCAGCAATTAACTTTAAACCTCCCCGACCGACCGACCGGCCGACCGACCAACCCCGTCCAACCCCCGCCCGGCCACGCCAGGATTACACACCACCAAAGAATTCTGGAAAGCAAAAGAGAGCTTCTAGAAATGAAAGACTTAGTCCAAGGATTATGTTTACCGTCTATTACTTACTGTATATATATACACACTCGGGCACACACACATACATACACACAGACACACACGCACGCGCGCGCGCGCACACACACACACAGTTTTATTCTATAATAAATATTGTAGCATTCACATGACTTTCTCTACTCTCGTACTAACCATTCTTACAAACTCTTATTTCTATATCTTCTTCGTGTTAGTTGAGATAAACATTTGTACAAATTATCTTATTGCTTATTTCCTTGTAGGTGCAAGGGGAATATGAGAATACAACAGGCTTTGTGCGATAGTCAAATCTTTTAAAGTATTGAGATTCCGTTCTCTTTACACACTTCACATATAAAAAAATGAACAACGATGTTCCATTTCACGAAAGTTTTAAGTTTTCCGAAACACACACACACAAGGAATATCTCCGAAATGGTTCACCCTACAAGAAAATTTATTGAGACATAAATTGTGTATTTTAGCAAGATCTGCATTTTTTTATAGTAAGATTTGGTCTATCTCTAACGGTTTACCAGTTATGCACAAGTCGCCCAGAGTAAATACGACTACAGGGGCTACAGTCAGAAAATTCAAGATATACATTTCATTTGTCATCAAAATATCTCAAATATTTGACATTTTCATCAAAATCGTTAGACCCATTTTCAAGAAAATCAAAATTTTCGAAAAATTTTCCATGTAAAGGGTAGTTTAGGGTGGGGCTATTTTCTTCAAAATCTTCGCGTCGCATACTTGAAAGATATTAAACTTTAATACCAGCTTTGGTTTTTAACCGACTTTTCGTTTTTGAGTTATACTGTCCACAGACTGACACACAGACACACACACGGACCTTTTTCTAAAAATGCTTTTTTGGATTCAGGGGGCTTCAAAACATATATTAGCAGTAGAGAAAGCAAAAATGATTAATCCCGGGACTTAGCTACTTTCAAATGTCTCAAATGCGAGTTTCTCTTGTGGTCTACAGTGAAAATGTGAATCAGTTTAAAAGAATTGACGTCTGATCCAGCAGTTGTCAGCAATTCTGATGAGATGGGGAAACAGAAGGTCGCGTGAGTACTGCTGATGTGTCGAAGCGAGTTCATTTGAGAAAACAAGATTTTAATATTTTTTGTTTTGTTGGTGATAATTTACAAATCTCTATTTTCTTTCTTATTAACATACTAGAAAAGCAATATAAAATGTGTTACTATGACGTCACTATTATATCTTCTTAACACTATGATGTGCCTGAACGCACGTCAGCTCGCAGCGTAGCCATGTTAAATACAAGGTTTAACATAACATGATATTTAAGCACATCGTGCTCTTTGCTGTGCAATATGCGACGACCAGCTAAGCTTCCTGTCCAAGATCAAACCCAGGATGCGCGTCTCATCTGCGAAGAGAAGTAAATCTGGAGCGAAACGGAGCGAAGGTGGTAATCGTCTCCTACGACGCCAGAAATTAACGTAGATTTACCTCTCAGTTGAGAAACGGAAGCCGTTTTTGGAGCTCCATTCTCTAAGGTTGTCCAAACATTGCTGCAGGCGCCGTTGTAAGAACGCCGTGCGCTGAGAAGTGCAATAGACAGCGAAGTCGTCTACGAATAGGCATAACTAAACTCCAGGTGGAACACATTTCCAGATGGAGTTAATTGCTATAGCAAAGAGCGTGACACTTAGCACCGAACCCTGAGGTACTCCCTCCTCCTGAACAAAAGAATTAGAAAAAACCGAGCCGACCCTTACTCGGAAAAAGCGGTCCTTCATAAACTCCTGAATGAAAAGTGGTAGGCGTCCACGTATGTTCCAGGCATACAGGGAACGTAGAATCCCTGCTCGCCAGCACGTATCATAAGCCTTCTCAAGATCGAAAAATATGCCAACGGTTTGACAGTTCTTCATAAATCCGTCCATTATCTGTGTCGATATTGACACAAGATGGTCTACAGTTCAACGGCGTCGTCGAAAACCACACTGGATGTTGGTCAATAGGTTACGACTTTCTAACCACCACACCAATCGTCCATTGATCATGCGTTCCATCACCTTGCAAACGCAACTGGTGAGGGAAATAGGACGATAGCTGGAGGGAAGATGACGGTCCTTTCCAGCCTTCAAGATGGGAATAACGGTGGCCTCCCGCCAATTTTCTGGGAGTATACTGTCAACCCAAACACGATTATAGACCTCGAGCAGTAATGCCTTACCTTCAGGAGAGAGCTGTTGTAACATTTGTACATGAATACCGTCCGGTCCTGGTGCTGATAATCGCGAAGATTTTTCTACGCTTCTAGAGCGAAACTCGAAACCTTGGATTCCACCTGAGTTTTAATTGGAAGAAACTCAGGGGAATAGTTTTCCGAGCTAGACACTTGAGCGAAAGCACTGCCAAACGTGTTCGCGGCTTCAAATGAATCAACAACAGCTCATGTGTCTGTTTTCAGTCCCGCAATTGGTATATGGGTCGATCGACCAGCAACACGCCTTAGCCTATCGCACACAACCGAGGGAGGTGTGTGTCGGTTAAATGAAGTGACAAATTTCCTCCATGACGACGCGTTTTCTTATATTGGATTAGGTTATCCAAAGTAGGGTGACGTTGGAAAACCCTAAGAGCACGCCTTCGAGCACGAATGGCATTCCGACATTCCTCCGTCCACCAGGGGACGGGAAATCGACGGCGGTGTGACGTCGACCGCGGAATTGATTGTTCAGCAGCAGAGAGAATTGTCTCCGTGAGATGTTGCGCCAAATTATTCACTGAGTCGTGCTCGTTGTACGTAAAGACAGCCAACTGGGTGTAAAGGTTCCAGTTGGCATGGTCCAAACGCCATCTGGGCATACGTGTGGAACATGCAGTTTGCGTTAAGAGACTAATAAGACATGTAAAGTGGTCACTAGAGGGTAAATCAGAGACGACATTCCATTGTAAGGAGACTGCCAACTGAGGTGAACAAACTGCAAGATCAAGGTGCGAGAAACTATTGAAAGAATCAGAAATGAATGTAGGCTCTCCAGTGTTGAAACGTTTGCAAGATGAGTATGTAAACGTCCAGGACAAAGGCATGAATTCCACAGTGGAAGTGGAAAAAGATTATCAATTACCATTTTTGGATCTAAGAATAATCAAAAACAGGGATGGAACAAACTTCGGCATTCACAGATAAGCAAAACGACATAAAAGCTAATAGTAACAATCCACGAAGTCACAAACAAGCAATCTTAAATAGTTTAACACATAGAATGGTGAACAACGCTCTTCCAGCAGAAGAATACAAAAACAGAATGTTACAAAATAATTCAAATAGCACAAAAAATCTCATGTGTTACACTCACATGACTTTCTCTACTCCTGTACTAACCATTCTTACAAACTCTTATTCCTATAACTTCTTCGTGTTAGTGAAGAAAAACATTTGTACAAATTATCTTATTGCTTATTTCCTTGTAGGTACAAGGGCAATATGGGAATACAGTAGGCTTTGTGCGATAGTCAAATCTTTTAAAGCTTTCAGATTCTGTTGTCTTTGCACACTTAACATATAAAAAAATGAACAACGATGATCCATTTCGCTGAAGTTCCAAGTTTTCCGAAACTCACACACATAACAAGGAGTATCTCTGAAATGGTTCACCCTACAAGAAAATTTATTGAGACATAAATTGTGTATTTTAGCAAGATCTACATGTTTGCATACTATATTTTTTTCTATCTCTAACGGTTTACCAGTTATGCAAAAGTCGTCCAGAGTAAATACGACTACAGGGGCTATAGCCAGAAAATTCAAGATATACATTTTATTTGTCATCAAAATATCTCAAACATATGGCATTTTAATCAAAATCGTTAGAGCCATTTTCAAGAAAATCAAACTTTTCGAAAAATTTTCCATGTAACGGGTAGTTTAGAGTGGGGCTATTTTCTTCAAAATCTTCGTGTCCCATCCTTGAAAGTCATTAAACTTAAATACCAACTTTAGTTTTTAACCGACTTTTCGTTTTTGAGTTATGCTGTCCACAGACTGACAGACTGACACACAGACACTCACAAGGACCTTTTTCTAAAAATGCTTTTTTTGGATTCAGGGGGCCTCAAAACATATATTTCCGGTAAAATCTCGAAATCGCATTTTTGGGTGGAATACAATACCTCCCCAGAAGAGAAAGTAAAAACGGTTTTCCCAAAGAATTAGTAGATAAAAAAGTAAAACAAGCACAAAAGAAAAATTACTAAAAGAAACAATTCTCACTGCAGCAGAAACAAAAACGACATACAAAAAAAATTTTTTCACATATCATCCATGAGCCTTTGATAAATTCAAAAAAAAAAAAGAAAAAGGTGTTTAAGAATACAACATTCAGTACTCCTAAAAAACCTGTTGCTTTCAAACATCAAAAATGATATTATTCCACCTAACAAAAAATGCAGCATATAGATACCAAATTGAATGTAGTGATTGTAATGCAGTATACTTACGAAAAACCAAAAGAAATTTAGAAATTACATCCAAGGAACACGTTAGGAACATCAAGAGCAAACAATTTCAAAAATCAGCAGTTGCTTTTCACTTTTGGACAAAATATCACAACATACAGCCAGAACCAAAACTCCTCAAACACATAACCGGAAGACAAAAGCTGTCCACATGGGAATAAATCTTCATTTTTAAAATAGAAACCGAGTATTTAATTTCGACATTCCCCAGGAGATATTTTCAGCAAGTTCCTTGAACCGTTACCAGAAGAATCATGGAAACCCAGTCTTGTCCGGCTGATAAAGGAGGAAAGTTAACCTCGGAAACGCGTTCCGGAAAATTATAAATGTAAGCGTTGTTTAGTGTTATTAATTGACTCAGTTTGAGGAGAGAAGCAGTATGGGTATTTTTGAAACAGCCTGTATGAAGATATTTGGACCTTTATCTCTTGCTTCATAAGATTCCTTTCAAAGAAACAAAGAGATCGCCTTACAATGATTTCTTCCTTGATCTTGTTTATCTGTGCTCTCCCTAACGACACCCTGCGTTTCTTTTGTCGTCCAATCACGATACGGTAAAATGTGACGTTATTTGCATACAAATTCGTAGCAATGCGCGCGCAGCCTGGATGCTAATGATGGGATGGGGATTTGAAACCACGGGACTCTTTACCTGTCTTATATCTACAGCACCATGTTAAGACAACTATTAGCTGTAAACACCGACACGCCCCTGGCTAGCATTTTAATGAGCGTTTTAAACAGTTCTATCCAATCCATTACGTTTGTTAAGGGGAGACCTCATAACACAAAGTGGTCAAAAATTCCAAATTTGTATTCTGACTTAAGGGCTTGTCCCAACCAATCCTCCCACGGCGATATGACACGTTTTTGCACTCCTGTATTGAAATCTGTTCATTTTATATTAGAAATCTGTATCGAAATTAGGTCCATTTCAATACTGATGTTCATATCGAAACAGATTTTCATTTCGATACATATTTTCACCATTCAGATTTTCACTTGGATACAGATTTTCATTTCCATACAGATTTTCATTTCGATACAGATTTTCATTTCGATACAGATTTTCATTTCGATACAGATTTTCATTTCCATACAGATTTTCATTTCGATACAGATTTTCATTTCCATACAGATTTTCATTTCGATACAGATTTTCATTTCGATACAGATTTTCATTTGGATACAGATTTTCATTTCGATACAGATTTTCATTTCGATACAGATTTTCACTTGGATACAGATTTTCATTTCCATACAGATTTTCATTTCGATACAGATTTTCATTTCGATACAGATTTTCATTTCGATACAGATTTTCATTTCCATACAGATTTTCATTTCGATACAGATTTTCATTTCCATACAGATTTTCATTTCGATACAGATTTTCATTTCGATACAGATTTTCATTTGGATACAGATTTTCATTTCCATACAGATTTTCATTTCGATACAGATTTTCATTTCCATACAGATTTTCATTTCGATACAGATTTTCATTTCAATACAGATTTTTATTTCGATACAGATTTTCATTTCCATACAGATTTTCATTTCGAAACAGATTTTCATTTCCATACAGATTTTCATTTCGATACAGATTTTCATTTCCATACAGATTTTCATTTCGATACAGATTTTCATTTCGATACAGATTTTCATTTGGATACAAATTTTCATTTCGATACAGATTTTCATTTCGATACGGATTTTCATTTCGATACAGATTTTCATTTCGATACGGATTTTCATTTGGATACAGATTTTCATTTCCATACAGATTTTCATTTCGATACAGATTTTCATTTGGATACAGATTTTTATTTCGATACAGATTTTCATTTCGAAATAGATTTTCATTTCCATACAGATTTTCATTTCGATACAGATTTTCATTTAGATACAGATTTTCATTTCGATACAGATTTTCATTTGGATACAGATTTTCATTTGGATACAGATTTTCATTTCCATACAGATTTTCATTTCCATACAGATTTTCATTTCGAAACAGATTTTCATTTCGATTCAGATTTTCATTTCCATACAGATTTTCATTTCCATACAGATTTTCATTTCGATACGGATTTTCATTTCCATACAGATTTTCATTTCGAAACAGATTTTCATTTCCATACAGATTTTCATTTCGATACAGATTTTCATTTCCATACAGATTTTCATTTCGATACAGATTTTCATTTCGATACAGATTTTCATTTGGATACAAATTTTCATTTCGATACAGATTTTCATTTCGATACGGATTTTCATTTCGATACAGATTTTCATTTCGATACGGATTTTCATTTGGATACAGATTTTCATTTCCATACAGATTTTCATTTCGATACAGATTTTCATTTGGATACAGATTTTTATTTCGATACAGATTTTCATTTCGAAATAGATTTTCATTTCCATACAGATTTTCATTTCGATACAGATTTTCATTTAGATACAGATTTTCATTTCGATACAGATTTTCATTTGGATACAGATTTTCATTTGGATACAGATTTTCATTTCCATACAGATTTTCATTTCCATACAGATTTTCATTTCGAAACAGATTTTCATTTCGATACAGATTTTCATTTCGATACGGATTTTCATTTCGATACAGATTTTCATTTCGATACGGATTTTCATTTGGATACAGATTTTCATTTCCATACAGATTTTCATTTCGATACAGATTTTCATTTGGATACAGATTTTTATTTCGATACAGATTTTCATTTCGAAATAGATTTTCATTTCCATACAGATTTTCATTTCGATACAGATTTTCATTTAGATACAGATTTTCATTTCGATACAGATTTTCATTTGGATACAGATTTTCATTTGGATACAGATTTTCATTTCCATACAGATTTTCATTTCCATACAGATTTTCATTTCGAAACAGATTTTCATTTCGATTCAGATTTTCATTTCCATACAGATTTTCATTTCCATACAGATTTTCATTTCGATACAGATTTTCATTTAGATACAGATTTTCATTTCGATACAGATTTTCATTTGGATACAGATTTTCATTTCGATACAGATTTTCATTTCCATACAGATTTTCATTTCGAAACAGATTTTCATTTCGATTCAGATTTTCATTTCGATTCAGATTTTCATTTCGATACAGATTTTCATTTCCATACAGATTTTCATTTCGAAACAGATTTTCATTTCGATTCAGATTTTCATTTCGATACAGATTTTCATTTCGATTCAGATTTTCATTTCATTCCGATTTTCATTTAGATTCAGATTTTCATTTCGATACAGATTTTCATTTCGATACAGATGTTCATTTCGATACATAGTTCTGCGTCACTGACATCTTCTGAAATTCAAACCCAAAAAGATTAGCTGATCCATGAAAGCGTAATTATTTTGCGATGGCATGACATAATGAAATAGAAATGATATGGAGACGAGGTAGTGTGGTATGATATTAGGTGCACACTAGGCTGCGAGTTGCTGGGTCGGTTAACCCCAGTGAGGGCTGGCAACCTACTTGTGGTGCCCGCCACAATCCCGCCGCCGCCGCCGCCGTGTACGTATTGAGGAGGCACATAAAACCAGGACCGCATACTCCATACAATTGTCTGTTCTCAGGAATGGGCCTGGGCCTGGGCCGGAAACCGGAGCTCCTGCATGACGTAATGGAAACGGTGGTCGCATCTCATGCGAAATGTCCCCCCCCCCCCTCCCTTGCCCTGTGCACGTGACATCCCTCGAGATTATGCTCCACGTTCGATTACTACCCCCAGCTTGTCTTGTGCTATAATGCGTTTCATATTCCAACTATAAACACTGTGCGCTGTGTTCGCTTCTCAAAACGCATTTGTTTTACTCTCTGTGCTACAAATGTGCCAAAAGTTCAATTGCCAGGTCCCATGTATCCATAAGAATTGTGTCTGTACGTCTGTCAGCAGAAGAACTTGAAAACCAAACTTGGTATTTGAGTTTAACTTATTTTAAGGATGCGACACTAAAATTTTGAAGAAATTTCCTGCGCCCTAAACTACGCTTTAGGGACAATTTTTCTACAATTTTCTTCAAAATAGCTAACGATTTTTATTAAAATGACCTGTTTATGACGTGTATATATTTAATTTTCTGGCTATAGCCCATGTAGTCGTGTTTACTCTTGATGATTTTTGTATAACTGGTAAACTGTGAGAGATAGACAAAATCTTACTGTACAAAAAATGTAGATCTTCGACACAATTTGTGTCGAAATGAATTTTTTTATAGAGTGAACCATTTCGGAGATATTCCTTGTTATTTGTGTGAGTTTTGCAGTTCGTACTTTAATTTGTATCAAATGGAAGGTTGTTATTAACTTTATCTGTTGGTCGTGCAAAGAGAATTTCAAATGCTTAAAAAGTTTTGAGTTTTGGTCGGTCTACTGTACGTACAAGTGAAGTAGCAATAAAGTACGTGTGTGTAACGGAGGGGAACACCTCGATCCCGACATAGATCTGTTGCGGAGTAGCACCACTAGGGGTAAGGGATGAAGCGAAGTGAGACCGTAGTCTTGTCAGAGAGTGGAGCCAAAGAAGCCCAGAGGTCCCCTAATGCTCAAGATATTGACACAAGCCAAGTGTTTGCTCTACCCAGGGAGAGGGCGACGAGGCGATTATTGCGGTCAGGGCAGAAACTTCCAGGGCGGCCAGGGAAGAGGTTCCAGAGCCCAATCAACTGTGCCATCTGTCCGCACTGCAGTACTTGAAACGTGATAAGGGAGGGAAATGACAAATGGAGAAGAGATAAATGCATCCCAACATTCCAGGCATGGGGAAAGCACGGAAAACCCCATGTCAGGCACAGGGGTCGAACCGGCGACCTGCCACAGACGTAGTCGTTTTACCAATCAGGTAATTTTAACAGATGTTTATGTCGACTAACGTGAAAGAGTGAGTAGCGAATCACATTTGAACGAACAATGGAGAAGAATTCCTTCGTCGTCCAGTTGAAATTAACAGGATGAGGTTGTTAAAAAACAAATAAAGTTGAAAGTATTGAAGGATTCGTAATGATGTTAACATTTGCTTCTGGCACGTGAAGAGGGACGCTTTGTTTCACAAATTCATCAATTCCTGAGCCTCGGCGGAGCGACCGCAACACCATCCATTTAATTGAATGCACACATGCGCTGCGCCGTACTGAAAGAACTAACTCGCGATTCGCATCTGGTCGAGTTTGATTAGCGATTGTTTCACGCGCTGCTGCCGCCGCCGCCGCCTTTACCTGCAAGTTTCCATGGCAACCACTTCCATCAGCTGCCTACTCACTAATGTTGCCTATTTTTGATCTCTATGATATTTACAATAAATGTTAAAAAACATTGATTCTCACCAAAGCGACCCGGATTCGATCCCAGGCGACCGCATGTACGATGCGTGGTGGACAAAGAGGCACAGGGGTGGATTTTCGCCAGGCGTTCATACCCATCCCATCTTCAATATCTCTGTTTCACCCAAGTACTACGTATGGTAAATATTGTATTCGACCCAAAACTTAGATATCGATATTTCACCGGAAATGTTTTCAGCTCTTCTGAATAAAACATTTTTTGATAAAGGTCCTTTGTGTGTGTGTGTGTGTGTGTGTGTGTGTGTGTGTGTGTGTGTGTGTGTGTGTGTGTGTGCGTGCGTGCGCGCGCGCGCGTGTCTGAATAGCGTAACTCATAAATAAAAAGTTGGTTAACAATTAAACTTGACGTTTAAGTTAAATAGGTATCTTTCAAAGATGCAATATGAAGTTTTTAGTGAAAATTCCTCCGCGCTAAACTATACTTTACATGTACAATGTCATATGCTTAAGATATTTGTATGACAAATGAAATGTATATTTTGAATTTTCTGGCTATAGCCTATGTAGTTTTGTTTACTCTGGATGACCTCTGAAGAACTCGTAGACCGTAAGAGATAGACGAAATATTACCACAAAAAAATGTAGACGTTGCCAGAACACTCAAGTTGTGTTCGAGTAATTTCGGAGATATTCCTTGTTTTGCAATACTTAGTGCTCCCAAATGGAAGGTTACCATTCACCATTTTATCTCTTGGCTGCAACTGCAATTTACTATCTGTTAAAGTCTGTTGCCATACTTATCTGTATTAACATAAAGAAGATAAAGGAATAGACTGGTTGCCCAGAATGGGCTGTCTCTTGGACTCAAACCCGGGACAGGAAGGTGCGTATATTTCCCTTGTAGCTGACACGCTACGAGTTAGTTCACAGCTGCTGCTGGTGGTGCAATGAGCTCATTTATTTCCGTTTCTTGTCCCATTCTTCCACTTGATTTCCTTCTACACTCGCCGCTTCGCTTCGCTTCGCCTCGCGCCCGCCGCAGAGAGAAGGAAAAAGTTTTATCTCTTCTTGTGATGTGGTAATTGGAGACTGTTCTGCGGCGGCGGGCGACGGCCGGCGAGGAGGTTTACCTAGTCACTACTGACACTTTTTCACCCTTAAGAAAATATTTGTTACCGCATTCAACAAAACTGGACACAAAATTCATACTTTGAATATGCACAAAGCATCGCATCTTCACGTTTATTCGGGTTTTACTATGATACTGAATTTATAATTCAGAAAATCAGTTATTTAAAACACAATTTTATAAAATTATAACCATAATAATGATGATCATTAAAGAATGTATAGAGAAAAGGAAGGTAAATTATAGTGACTGTGTGTAGTTGTTTGTATCCTTTGTAATCCAAAACTGAATTTTTGTTTCCTTAAATATGTCTTTAGCCCATAATACTCAACGTTCATATTGCAGATCTTCCTGTATTCGTTGAGAGATATAATTGGTAGAAAGTGCAACACGTGAGATGTTTTAAAACGTTGCTAAGGCTTGTGGTACGGAAGTTTGAAACCCTGTAGTGCACAAGTAGTACTGCAAGTGGCACACAGATGGCAGTAGATGGCTAATTGCCCCGTTTCAGGGAACGGACGTCTGCGTGTGTGCTATAGATAGGCGGGTAGAAGCCGGTTGGGTCGGGCAGACTCTGGCAGACTCAGACAGCACTCAGAAAAGACTCAGGAAGACGAGGGGACATTGATATTTTTGGCGCTGCTGCTGCTACCTACTGTCCCCGGGTGGCAGCGGCGGTAACTCTAGACACGGCACTTGTCCTAGGAGACGTCGTCAACTCCGGAAAGTAGTAACTCGCATTGTTACTACCTTGTTTCTCCGAGAGGGGTCACACGTGCACTGGGAGAAACTTCGATATCGAAATTGGTGAACCACGGACCGTAGCGACTACTCGAAACCAGTTGGTGTGTGTTTGCTCCCTCCCTTCATAAAACACGCATCGAGCATTATTGTCAATGCCGCTGCCGCCCGCCCGCCCGCATTTTTCCCTCGCCTCAACAGACACGTGGCGGTCTTGGCGCCAAAAGTACACCATCTTTAAACGCTTATTTCCAACCATCTAATTTACGTATAACCTTTACCCGTTTTTTCGGTACCATGACAGATGGTACCCGTTTTTTGGGTACCATGACAGATGGTACCCGTTTTTTTAGTACCATGACAGAAGATACCCGTTTTTAGGTACCATGACAGATGATACCAGTTTTTTGAGTACCATGACAGATGGTACTCGTTTTTTGAGTACCATGACAGATGATACCCGTTTTTTGGGTACCATGACAGATGATACCCGTTTTTTGAGTACCATGACAGCCAATCCCCTTTTTGGGTACCATAACAGATGATACCCGTTTATGAGTACCATGGCCGATGATACACGTTTTTTGGGTACCATGACAGATGATACCCGTTTATGAGTACCATGGCCGATGATACACGTTTTTTGGGTACCATGACAGTTGATACCCTCTTTTGGGTACCATGACAGACTGTACTCGTTTTTTGAGTACCATGACAGATGGTACTCGTTTTTTGAGTACCATGACAGATGGTACTCGTTTTTTAGGTACCATGACAGATGATACCAGTTTTTTAGGTACCATGACAGATGATACCCGTTTTTTAGGTACCATGACAGATGATACCCGTTTTTTAGGTACCATGACAGATGATACCCGTTTTTTAGGTACCATGACAGATGATACCAGTTTTTTGAGTACCATGACAGATGATACCCGTTTTTTGGGTACCATGACAGATGATACCCGTTTTGGGTAGCATGACAGATGATACCCGTTTTTTGGGTACCATGACAGATGATACCCGTTTTTTGGGCACCATGACAGATGATACCCGTTTTTTGAGTACCATGACAGATGATACCCGTTTTTTGGGTACCATGACAGATGATACCCGTTTTGGGTAGCATGACAGATGATACCCGTTTTGGGTACCATGACAGATGATACCCGGTTTTTGAGTTCCATGACAGATGGTACCCGTTTTGGGTACCATCACAGATGATACCCGTTTTGGGTACCATGACAGATGATACCCGTTTTTTGGGTACCATGACAGATGATACCCGTTTTAGGTACCATGACAGATGATACCCGTTTTGGGTACCATGACAGATGATACCCGTTTTTTGGGTACCATGACAGATGATACCCGTTTTGGGTACCATGACAGATGATACCCGTTTTTTGGGTATCATGACAGATGATACCCGTTTTTTGGTACCATGACAGATGATACCCGTTTTGGGTACCATGACAGATGATACCCGTTTTGGGTACCATGACAGATGATACCCGTTTTTGGGGTACCATGACAGATGATACCCGTTTTGGGTACCATGACAGATGATACCCGTTTTGGGTACCATGACAGATGATACCCGTTTTTGGGTACCATGACAGATGATACCCGTTTTGGGTACCATGACAGATGATACCCGTTTTTTGGGTACCATGACAGATGATACCCTTTTTGGGTACCATGACAGATGATACCCGTTTTTTGAGTACCATGACAGATGATACTCGTTTTTTGAGTTCCATGGCAGATGGTACCCGTTTTTTGAGTACCATGACAGATGGTACCCGTTTTTTGAGTACCATGACAGATGATACCCGTTTTTGAGTACCATGACAGATGATACTCGTTTTTTGAGTTCCATGACAGATGGTACCCGTTTTTTGAGTACCATGACAGATGGTACCCGTTTTTTGAGTACCATGACAGATGATACCCGTTTTGGGTACCATGACAGATGATACCCGTTTTTTGAGCACCATGACAGATGATACCCGTTTTTTGGGTACCATGACAGATGATACCCGTTTTTTGGGTACCATGACAGATGATACCCTTTTTGGGTACCATGACAGATGATACCCGTTTTTTGAGTACCATGACAGATGATACTCGTTTTTTGAGTTCCATGGCAGATGGTACCCGTTTTTTGAGTACCATGACAGATGGTACCCGTTTTTTGAGTACCATTACAGATGATACCCGTTTTTTGAGTACCATGACAGATGATACTCGTTTTTTGAGTTCCATGACAGATGGTACCCGTTTTTTGGGTACCATGACAGATGATATCCGTTTTTTGGGTACCATGACAGATGGTACTCGTTTTTTGAGTTCCATGACAGATGGTACCCGTTTTTTGAGTACCATGACAGATGGTACCAGTTTTTTGAGTACCATGACAGATGATACCCGTTTTTTGGGTACCATGACAGATGATACCCGTCTTTTTAGCACCATGACAGATGTTACCCGTTTTTTGGGTACCATGACATGATACCCGTCTTTTTAGCAACCATGACAGATGTTACCCGTTTTTTGGGTACCATGACAGATGATACCCTTTTTTTGGGTACCATGACATGATACCCGTTTTTGAGTACCATGACAGATGATACCCGTTTTTTGGGTACCATGACAGATGATACACGTTTTTTGGGTACCATGACAGATGATACCCGTTTTTTGGGTACCATGACAGATGATACCCGTTTTTTGAGCACCATGACAGATGATACCCGTTTTTTGGGTACCATGACAGATGATACCCGTTTTTTGGGTACCATGATAGTGGTTACCCGTTTTTTGAGCACCATGACAGATGATACCCGTTTTTTGGGTACCATGACAGATGATACCCGTTTTTTGAGCACCGTGACAGATGATACCCGTTTTTTGGGTACCATGACAGATGATACCCGTTTTTTGAGCACCATGACAGATGATACCCGTTTTTTGGGTACCATGACAAATGATACCCGGTTTTTGAGTACCATGGCAGATGATACCCGTTTTTTGGATACCATGATGATACCCGATTTTGGGTACCATTACAGTTGATACCCGTTTTGGGTACCATGACAGATGATACCCGGTTTTTGAGTTCCATGACAGATGGTATCCGTTTTTTGGGTACCATGACAGATGATACCCGGTTTTTGAGTTCCATGGCAGATGATACCCGTTTTGGGTACCATGACAGATGATACCCGGTTTTTGAGTTCCATGACAGATGGTATCCGTTTTTTGGGTACCATGACTTTTGATACCCGTTTTTTGGGTACCATGACAGATGATACCCGGTTTTTGAGTTCCATGGCAGATGATACCCGTTTTGGGTACCATGACAGATGATACCCGTTTTTTGGTACCATGACAGATGATACCCGTTTTGGGTACCATGACAGATGATACCCGTTTTGGGTACCATGACAGATGATACCCGTTTTTTGGGTACCATGACAGATGATACCCGTTTTGGTACCATGACAGATGATACCCGTTTTGAGTACCATGACAGATGATACCCGTTTTTTGGGTACCATGACAGATGATACCCGTTTTGGGTACCATGACAGAAGATACCCGTTTTGGGTACCATGACAGATGATACCCGTTTTTTGAGTACCATGACAGATGATACTCGTATTTTGAGTTCCATGGCAGATGGTACCCGTTTTTTGAGTACCATGATGGATGGTACCCGTTTTTTGAGTTCCATGACAGATGATACCCGTTTTTTGGTACCATGACAGATGATACCCGTTTTGGGTACCATGACAGATGATACCCGTTTTGGGTACCATGACAGATGGTACTCGTTTTTTGAGTTCCATGACAGATGGTACCCGTTTTTTGAGTACCATGACAGATGGTACCCGTTTTTTGAGTACCATGACAGATGATACCCGTTTTTTGAGTACCATGACAGATGGTACTCGTTTTTTGAGTTCCATGACAGATGGTACCCGTTTTTTGAGTACCATGACAGATGGTACCCGTTTTTTGAGTTCCATGACAGATGATACCCGTTTTTTGAGTACCATGACAGATGATACTCGTTTTTTGAGTTCCATGACAGATGGTACCCGTTTTTTGAGTACCATGACAGATGGTACCCGTTTTTTGAGTACCATGACAGATGGTACCCGTTTTTTGAGTACCATGACAGATGATACCCGTTTTTTGAGTACCATGACAGATGGTACCCGTTTTTTGAGTACCATGACAGATGATACCCGTTTTTTGGTACCATGACAGATGATACCCGTTTTGGGTACCATGACAGATGATACCCGTTTTGGGTACCATGACAGATGATACCCGTTTTGGGTACCATGACAGATGATAACCGTTTTTTGGGTACCATGACAGATGATACCCGTTTTGGGTACCATGACAGATGATACCCGTTTTTTGGTACCATGACAGATGATACCCGTTTTGGGTACCATGACAGATGATACCCGTTTTGGGTACCATGACAGATGATACCCGTTTTTTGGGTACCATGACAGATGATACCCGTTTTGGGTACCATGACAGATGATACCCGTTTTGGGTACCATGACAGATGATAGCCGATTTTGGGTACCATGACAGATGATACCCGTTTTGGGTACCATGACAGATGATACCCGTTTTGGGTACCATGACAGATGATACCCGTTTTTTGGGTACCATGACAGATGATACCCGTTTTGGGTACCATGACAGATGATACCCGTTTTTTGAGTACCATGACAGATGATACTCGTTTTTTGAGTTCCATGGCAGATGGTACCCGTTTTTTGAGTACCATGACAGATGATACCCGTTTTTTGAGTACCATGACAGATGATACCCGTTTTTTGAGTACCATGACAGATGATACCCGTTTTTTGAGTATCATGAAAGATGATACCCGTTTTTTGGGTACCATGACAGATGGTACTCGTTTTTTGGGTTCCATGACAGATGGTACTCGTTTTTTGAGTACCATGACAGATGATACCGGTTTTTTGGGTACCATGACAGATGGTACTCGTTTTTTGAGTTCCATGACAGATGATACCCGTTTTTTGGGTACCATGACAGATGATACCCGTTTTTTGAGTATCATGACAGATGATACCCGTTTTTTGGGTACCATGACAGATGGTACTCGTTTTTTGGGTTCCATGACAGATGGTACTCGTTTTTTGAGTATCATGACAGATGATACCCGTTTTTTGAGTACCATGACAGATGGTACTCGTTTTTTGAGTACCATGACAGATGATACCCGTTTTTTGTGTACCATGACAGATGGTATCAGTTTTTTGGGTACCATGACAGATAATACCCGTTTTTTGAGTACCATGACAGATGATACCCGTTTTTTGAGTACCATGACAGATGATACCCGTTTTGTGAGTACCATGACAGATGATACCCGTTTTTTGTGTACCATGACAGATGGTATCAGTTTTTTGGGTACCATGACAGATAATACCCGTTTTTTTGGTACCATGACAGATGGTACCCGTTTTTTGAGTACCATGACAGATGATACCCGTTTTTTGAGTTCCATGACAGATGATACCCGTTTTTTGAGTACCATGACAGATGATACTCGTTTTTTGAGTTCCATGACAGATGGTACCCGTTTTTTGAGTACCATGACAGATGATACCCGTTTTTTGAGTACCATGACAGATGATACTCGTTTTTTGAGTTCCATGACAGATGATACCCGTTTTTTGAGTACCATGACAGATGATACTCGTTTTTTGAGTTCCATGACAGATGGTACCCGTTTTTTGAGTTCCATGACAGATGATACCCGTTTTTTGGGTACCATGACAGATGGTACTCGTTTTTTGAGTACCATGACAGATGATACCCGTTTTTTGAGTACCATGACAGATGATACCCGTTTTTTGAGTACCATGACAGATGATACACGTTTTTGAGTACCATGACAGATGATACCCGTTTTTTGAGTACCATGACAGATGATACCCGTTTTTTGAGTACCATGACAGATGATACCCGTTTTTTGAGTACCATGACAGATGATACCCGTTTTTTGAGTATCATGACAGATGATACCCGTTTTTTGGGTACCATGACAGATGGTACTCGTTTTTTGGGTTCCATGACAGATGGTACTCGTTTTTTGAGTACCATGACAGATGGTACCCGTTTTTTGGGTACCATGACAGATGGTACTCGTTTTTTGAGTTCCATGACAGATGGTACTCGTTTTTTGAGTACCATGACAGATGATACCCGTTTTTGAGTACCATGACAGATCATACCCGTTTTTTGGGTACCATGACAGATGGTACTCGTTTTTTGAGTTCCATGACAGATGGTACTCGTTTTTTGAGTACCATGACAGATGATACCCGTTTTTTGAGTACCATGACAGATGATACCCGTTTTTTGAGTACCATGACAGATGACACACGTTTTTTGAGTACCATGACAGATGATACCCGTTTTTTGAGTACCATGACAGATGATACCCGTTTTTTGAGTACCATGACAGATGATACCCGTTTTTTGGGTACCATGACAGATGGTACTCGTTTTTTGAGTTCCATGACAGATGGTACCCGTTTTTTGAGTACCATGACAGATGGTACCCGTTTTTTGAGTACCATGACAGATGGTACCAGTTTTTTGAGTACCATGACAGATGGTACCCGTTTTTTGAGTACCATGACAGGTGATACCCGCATTTTGAGTACCATGACAGGTGATACCCGTTTTTTGAGTACCATGACAGATGATACCCGTTTTTGAGTACCATGACAGGTGATACCCGTTTTTTGAGTACCATGACAGATGATACCCGTTTTTTGAGTACCATGACAGATGATACCCGTTTTTTGAGTTCCATGACAGATGGTACCCGTTTTTTTGAGTACCATGACAGATGATACACGTTTTTTGAGTACCATGACAGATGATACCCGTTTTTTGGGTATCATGACAGATGGTACCCGTTGTTTCGGTACCATGACAGATGGTACCCGTTTTTTGGGTATCATGACAGATGGTACCCGTTTTTTGAGTACCATGACAGATGATACCCGTTTTTGAGTACCATGACAGATGATACCCGTTTTTTGAGTACCATGACAGATGATACCCGTTTTTTGAGTTCCATGACAGATGGTACCCGTTTTTTGAGTACCATGACAGAGGATACCCGTTTTTTGAGTACCATGACAGATGATACCCGTTTTTTGAGTACCATGACAGATGGTACCAGTTTTTTGAGTACCATGACAGATGATACCCGTTTTTTGGTACCATGACAGATGATACCCGTTTTGGGTACCATGACAGATGATACCCGTTTTGGGTACCATGACAGATGATACCCGTTTTGGGTACCATGACAGATGATAACCGTTTTTTGGGTACCATGACAGATGATACCCGTTTTGGGTACCATGACAGATGATACCCGTTTTTTGGTACCATGACAGATGATACCCGTTTTGGGTACCATGACAGATGATACCCGTTTTGGGTACCATGACAGATGATACCCGTTTTTTGGGTACCATGACAGATGATACCCGTTTTGGGTACCATGACAGATGATACCCGTTTTGGGTACCATGACAGATGATAGCCGATTTTGGGTACCATGACAGATGATACCCGTTTTGGGTACCATGACAGATGATACCCGTTTTGGGTACCATGACAGATGATACCCGTTTTTTGGGTACCATGACAGATGATACCCGTTTTGGGTACCATGACAGATGATACCCGTTTTTTGAGTACCATGACAGATGATACTCGTTTTTTGAGTTCCATGGCAGATGGTACCCGTTTTTTGAGTACCATGACAGATGATACCCGTTTTTTGAGTACCATGACAGATGATACCCGTTTTTTGAGTACCATGACAGATGATACCCGTTTTTTGAGTATCATGAAAGATGATACCCGTTTTTTGGGTACCATGACAGATGGTACTCGTTTTTTGGGTTCCATGACAGATGGTACTCGTTTTTTGAGTACCATGACAGATGATACCGGTTTTTTGGGTACCATGACAGATGGTACTCGTTTTTTGAGTTCCATGACAGATGATACCCGTTTTTTGGGTACCATGACAGATGATACCCGTTTTTTGAGTATCATGACAGATGATACCCGTTTTTTGGGTACCATGACAGATGGTACTCGTTTTTTGGGTTCCATGACAGATGGTACTCGTTTTTTGAGTATCATGACAGATGATACCCGTTTTTTGAGTACCATGACAGATGGTACTCGTTTTTTGAGTACCATGACAGATGATACCCGTTTTTTGTGTACCATGACAGATGGTATCAGTTTTTTGGGTACCATGACAGATAATACCCGTTTTTTGAGTACCATGACAGATGATACCCGTTTTTTGAGTACCATGACAGATGATACCCGTTTTGTGAGTACCATGACAGATGATACCCGTTTTTTGTGTACCATGACAGATGGTATCAGTTTTTTGGGTACCATGACAGATAATACCCGTTTTTTTGGTACCATGACAGATGGTACCCGTTTTTTGAGTACCATGACAGATGATACCCGTTTTTTGAGTTCCATGACAGATGATACCCGTTTTTTGAGTACCATGACAGATGATACTCGTTTTTTGAGTTCCATGACAGATGGTACCCGTTTTTTGAGTACCATGACAGATGATACCCGTTTTTTGAGTACCATGACAGATGATACTCGTTTTTTGAGTTCCATGACAGATGATACCCGTTTTTTGAGTACCATGACAGATGATACTCGTTTTTTGAGTTCCATGACAGATGGTACCCGTTTTTTGAGTTCCATGACAGATGATACCCGTTTTTTGGGTACCATGACAGATGGTACTCGTTTTTTGAGTACCATGACAGATGATACCCGTTTTTTGAGTACCATGACAGATGATACCCGTTTTTTGAGTACCATGACAGATGATACACGTTTTTGAGTACCATGACAGATGATACCCGTTTTTTGAGTACCATGACAGATGATACCCGTTTTTTGAGTACCATGACAGATGATACCCGTTTTTTGAGTACCATGACAGATGATACCCGTTTTTTGAGTATCATGACAGATGATACCCGTTTTTTGGGTACCATGACAGATGGTACTCGTTTTTTGGGTTCCATGACAGATGGTACTCGTTTTTTGAGTACCATGACAGATGGTACCCGTTTTTTGGGTACCATGACAGATGGTACTCGTTTTTTGAGTTCCATGACAGATGGTACTCGTTTTTTGAGTACCATGACAGATGATACCCGTTTTTGAGTACCATGACAGATCATACCCGTTTTTTGGGTACCATGACAGATGGTACTCGTTTTTTGAGTTCCATGACAGATGGTACTCGTTTTTTGAGTACCATGACAGATGATACCCGTTTTTTGAGTACCATGACAGATGATACCCGTTTTTTGAGTACCATGACAGATGACACACGTTTTTTGAGTACCATGACAGATGATACCCGTTTTTTGAGTACCATGACAGATGATACCCGTTTTTTGAGTACCATGACAGATGATACCCGTTTTTTGGGTACCATGACAGATGGTACTCGTTTTTTGAGTTCCATGACAGATGGTACCCGTTTTTTGAGTACCATGACAGATGGTACCCGTTTTTTGAGTACCATGACAGATGGTACCAGTTTTTTGAGTACCATGACAGATGGTACCCGTTTTTTGAGTACCATGACAGGTGATACCCGCATTTTGAGTACCATGACAGGTGATACCCGTTTTTTGAGTACCATGACAGATGATACCCGTTTTTGAGTACCATGACAGGTGATACCCGTTTTTTGAGTACCATGACAGATGATACCCGTTTTTTGAGTACCATGACAGATGATACCCGTTTTTTGAGTTCCATGACAGATGGTACCCGTTTTTTTGAGTACCATGACAGATGATACACGTTTTTTGAGTACCATGACAGATGATACCCGTTTTTTGGGTATCATGACAGATGGTACCCGTTGTTTCGGTACCATGACAGATGGTACCCGTTTTTTGGGTATCATGACAGATGGTACCCGTTTTTTGAGTACCATGACAGATGATACCCGTTTTTGAGTACCATGACAGATGATACCCGTTTTTTGAGTACCATGACAGATGATACCCGTTTTTTGAGTTCCATGACAGATGGTACCCGTTTTTTGAGTACCATGACAGAGGATACCCGTTTTTTGAGTACCATGACAGATGATACCCGTTTTTTGAGTACCATGACAGATGGTACCAGTTTTTTGAGTACCATGACAGATGATACCCGTTTTTTGAGTACCATGACAGATGTGGCACGCCTCATACACAGACACATACACACACACTGCCATTGATACTTGTCTAGGGCATAGGAAATAATGCCCACCCTTCCAGCAGGGAATCAACCCCTTGCATAACAGACACTGAGCTATGGGATATCAGCCACAGAAGGGTTTATGTTGAACCCAGACTGGTAGTATTTAGGGGTGCAAATAGCACTAAAAGTGCCGCATTATCGCGCAGTTAGTGTTTGTTTGGATGCACCCCAATCATAGAATGGTTTTTCACCACGTTTATTTCCGTTACTAAAGATGATAGCAATAATTCAGGCACTAAGTGATGCATTGTTACCAACATGATGGAATGTGTGTGTATGTATGTGTTAAATTTATTTGTGGAATGAGGCCGTTTTTTAATTCCACGTGGCGCGACAAAACCAACTGAATTTTTAAATTATGTTTGTTAAGTGATTTATATGAAACGTTGTGGAGGTAAAACTGCGGCAAACTTCTCCACCGTGAACATAGTTGTGCTCCACCGAAAAATGTTATACCTACACACATTTATATTAAAATACACGTTTTGAGGTTACTTGAACCCTCCCAAAATGCCTACATAAAAGAATGTCTGTATGCTTGCCTGTGTTTTGAGAGCAGGATAACTCAACTAAAGGTGGTTAAATACCAAAGTTGGTATTCAAGTTCAACATCTTTCGAAAATGCAACATTATATAATATTATATCTTAAACATGTGCTATTTTAAATTTTCAGGATAGTAAAGGGTAATTTGCCGTGGGAAGATTTTCTTGAAAATATTGGTGACGTATTTTTTCAAAGATACCGAACTTAAATATCAAGTTTAGAATACACAAAGATGTTTGTAAAGGCCCTTTGTTAGGTTCAAGGAGTTTTGAAGTGTATATATTGGTTGAAATCTTGGTATTGCAATTCCGTGTGAAATACAATACTTCTCTGGTGTAATGTGACGACGAATTACCTATAACTAACTGGCCAGAGGCTTCAGATGACGTAATTGCAAGTTGGCTATCTTACGATAACTACATTCACAAGTTACGAGTCACTCACCACAACTTTATTATACATCTCCTTACAACATTAATTTCGACTAGCACCTCCTTAAGCTGTCGTGTAACAACCTCACCATTATATGAAGTATCCCTTCCTATATTTATTACAAACAAACTCACCCAACCTGGCGAAGGGACGAGAAAATGCACATCAACGCCTCCTTAGACAGGGAAGTAAAGTCGGTCGTGCTATGTGGCACATAAAAGAACCTCAAACATGATAGGTGGAGAAGGCATTTTGGGAATACAAGGTCCGCAGCGCCCACATCTGATAACTAACTCACAGTTCTGCTTAGACAATTACTTTTTGCAATACTTGAAAAAACAGTAGAACGCAATAATAAATCTAAATTACTTTTCCATATTTTATTGGATATTAAGAAAAAATGAAGTCTCAATGTGAACAAATAAAAGACCGCCTCCGTAGCGCAGTTGGTAGCGCGCTTGCCTCTTCATGGGCAGGTGTGCTACATCTAGATTGTCTCTGATAATTAGCACATTGTAGTGGACCGAGGTGGGGGACGCAGCGGCTGGGCGGTAAGGCTTGGCTCTTCATGGGCAGGTGTTGTACATCTAGATTGTCTCTGATAATTAGCACATTGTGGTGGACCGAGGTGGGGGACGCAGCGGCTGGGCGGTAAGGCTTGGCTCTTCATGGGCAGGTGTGCTACATCTAGATTGTCTCTGATAATTAGCACATTGTAGTGGACCGAGGTGGGGGACGCAGCGGCTGGGCGGTAAGGCTTGGCTCTTCATGGGCAGGTGTGCTACATCTAGATTGTCTCTGATAATTAGCACATTGTGGTGGACCGAGGTGGGGGATGCAGCGGCTGGGCGGTAAGGCTTGGCTCTTCATGGGCAGGTGTGCTCCATCTAGATTGTCTCTGATAATTAGCACATTGTGGTGGACCGAGGTGGGGGACGCAGCGGCTGGGCGGTAAGGCTTGGCTCTTCATGGGCAGGTGTGCTACATCTAGATTGTCTCTGATAATTAGCACATTGTGGTGGACCGAGGTGGGGGACGCAGCGGCTGGGCGGTAAGGCTTGGCTCTTCATGGGCAGGTGTTGTACATCTAGATTGTCTGATAATTAGCACATTGTGGTGGACCGAGGTGGGGGACGCAGCGGCTGGGCGGTAAGGCTTGGCTCTTCATGGGCAGGTGTGCTACATCTAGATTGTCTCTGATAATTAGCACATTGTGGTGGACCGAGGTGGGGGACGCAGCGGCTGGGCGGTAAGGCTTGGCTCTTCATGGGCAGTTGTGCTCCATCTAGATTGTCTCTGATAATTAGCACATTGTGGTGGACCGAGGTGGGGGACGCAGCGGCTGGGCGGTAAGGCTTGGCTCTTCATGGGCAGGTGTGCTACATCTAGATTGTCTCTGATAATTAGCACATTGTGGTGGACCGAGGTGGGGGACGCAGCGGCTGGGCGGTAAGGCTTGGCTCTTCATGGGCAGGTGTGCTACATCTAGATTGTCTGATAATTAGCACATTTCATGTGAAAATCCACCTCAAAGTGTACGCTTCTTAATGTTAACATGTCCAATAATACAATCAAATCATTCACATGTTTGTATATTTTGCTAAGGATTCATTAATAAGTTTAGGTTAGTATGCTGTTGGGTGTGACGTCATTTCCTACTGGTACCGTAAGTATTAGTCCAGTTTTTAGCCTTATTGCCATGGTAATCGAGAAATGAACTGTAAATTTAGCTTACACTACCAAATAAATCTGTTAAAAATGATTAACTCAACTACCAAGTATTGCAAAAGCAAAATTAAGTGATGTTTCACGTGAAGTATAAAGTACGACGTTACTTAAAGAACGTCCATTAAGGAAAGATTTACTTGGCAACCACTGACTGAAGTTGAGGGGCCGTGAAGTGATTCGAGCCTTCCGTCGAGTTCACAGCACCAGCGGGTCACAAGACAATTAGTTTACAAAATAAACATATTTCCTTTTGGATTCAAAGTTTTCAAAACATGTATATCATTGAAAGTTAGGAATTAAACTTTTCAAATACAATACTCCGCTATGAATTTAGAGTATCGCAGAACGTGTGTTGTACTGCAAACTTCGGTACAAAATTGTGGATAGAGTACAATATTTCCTGTATAGGCGGCGCCCTGACCGAGCAGTTAGCGCGCTCGCCTACCACCTAGGCGGGTTCGATTCCAGGGAACCGCATGTGGTATTCGTGGTGGACGAAGCGGCGTCAGGGCGGGTTTTCTCCGGGTGTTCCGGTTTCCCCCGCCATTCATTTCACCAATTACTCCGTTATCACCTTTCGCCTGCATTTCATATCATCCTCTTCCTGACTCTCATACTTGGTGCTTGGCTCACCACCCACTTCCAGGTGTTCACTCTGTCTGGTTCAGAGGTCCCTCTGCTCCCCGACAGGCGTCTGGCCCTAGGCTGGCTTGTAAGTCCTACATACGGGGAGCGTAATCTGCAGAAGAATATCTCAAAACGTGTACTGTACAGGAAACCTCAGTATCAAATTTCAGGATAGAATAAAATACTTCCTTTTGAATTTAGAGCATCTCAAAACGTGCATTGCAGTCGAAACCTCAGTATCAAATTTCTGGATAGAATAAAATACTTCCTTTAGAATTTAGAGTATCTCAAAACGTGCACTGTACTAGAAACCTTGGTATCAAATTTTTGCACAGAATATAATGCTTCATTTTGAATTCAGAGCATTTCAAAACCTGTATTGTACTGGAAACATCGGTATCAAATTATGATACACAATACTTCCTTTTGAATTTAGAGCATTTCAAAACGTGTATTGTACTGGAAACTTCGGTATCAAAGTTTTGGACAGAGTATAATGCTTCATGTTGAATTCAGAGCATTTCAAAACCTGTATTGTACTGGAAACATCGGTATCAAATTATGATACACAATACTTCCTTTTGAATTTAGAGCATTTCAAAACGTGTATTGCACTGGAAACATCGGTATGAAATTATATACAATACATTTTAAATTTAGAGTAGTTCAAAACGTGTATTGTAGTGAAAATATCGATATCAAATTATATACAATACTTCCTATTGAATTTAGAGCACCTTAAAACGTATATTGCCATCAAAATCTTCGTATTAAATTTTTGAATGCAATGCATCAGCTGCCTTAAAACATGCATTTCTACTGAAATCTTCTCGATATTAAATTTTTGGATGAAATACAATATTTCCGTTTGGATTCAGAAGGGCTCAAAGTATGTGTTGTCATTGAAATCTCGATATTGAATTTTTGATGGAATATAATATACTGCTATTTAGTGAAAGCGAGTTTTGTGGTGATAATCGTTGGTGGAATATGCCTACACATATGCACGTATGTAAGAGGAAAAGCAGTTTATCCTGTGTGTTGACGATCGTGTGATCCTTGCAGCATTCTCTAAGAGAATTGATCGCTTTCTCTTGATCTTTTTTCTGATGACGTTCTTATCTTCAAAGGTTCGGGCGCATTGCTTTGCTTTTATGTACGTAGTCAGTCTGACTTTTATATGTCCACCGTTAACCTTTTCCCTTCTCTTCTTCCTCCTCCGCCACTTAGAGAAAGACGGGACGAGGACGAAAATAAACGGATTATTTTTCTTTTACGGGACGTAGAAGATCACAAGTTCGTAGTATCACTGAATTATTCTGTAACAAAATAAAGTTGCCGGGTAAGATGGATTTGAAGTGTAGATCGCTTTTTTAAGCTTCCTTTTTCTGGAAGATACTTATCTCTGAACGATGCTGCTCCCGAGGGATACCAGCAGAGTCCCGGAGTAATTCTTATAGGAAATTCATTGCACAGCCTTCGTTCGTTCTTTCGCTGGTTCGGCCAGGCTCTACTCTCAATCGATAGCTTGCATCGTTTTAAAGTCCTCCTCCTCGTCGCAGTCTGGACAGTTAGTTCCATGTAGAAATATCTGTTGTCCTTACAGGCACATGGCGCCACTATGTGTCGCAATCTGGAGCTCCTGGGTTTGACTACCAGCTCTGACCCGGGGTTTTTCACCCTTTCCCCGTGTCGGTACGAGCACATAACACCCGATATTCTATTATAGCTGTTGTCCTTACAGGCACATGGCGCCACTATGTGTCGCAATCTGGAGCTCCTGGGTTTGACTACCAGCTCTGACCCGGGGTTTTTCACCCTTTCCCCGTGTCGGTACGAGCACATAACACCGGATATTCTATTATAGCTGTTGTCCTTACAGGCACATGGCGCCACTATATGTCGCAATCTGGAGCTCCTGGGTTTGACTACCAGCTCTGACCCGGGGTTTTTCACCCTTTCCCCGTGTCGGTACGAGCACATAACACCCGATATTCTATTGTAGCCGTTGTCCATTGTCTAGAGATATCATACTACCCTCTGATTGCTGAGGTCGCGGGTTCAAACCCAGGAGAAGCTTTCCTTCTGAAAGGGTAAAGCGGTGGCTCCTGTCGAACATTTACGGCTCATAAAAGTCGCCCAAGAGAGACGCAGCGGCTTGCGCGACCCGACTTCGATCCCAGGTATTCATTTGTCTGGGTGGCTGTTCTTCGGTTTCCCCCGCCACTCATTCCACCAACTGCTCCATCATTACTTTGTACAGCCATCGCCAAATGAGGTGATTGCAAGTTACTTCCACATGACGTCATTGTGCGGGTACAAGTATACAGCGCATAGTGTATCTCGAGTGAGTTCACACAGTAAAATGCCAGAAATATTCACGTATTGCCGAACTTGTACAAGAATTTGGGAGTGAATGTTTTACTGCACATGATGATAACGTTGGGTTAGAGTTATGCAACAACAAGCCCTAGGTACAACAAGTCCTGTATACGCGGAGGCTAATTTGTTTGGAAAGGGAAGAGGAAAACCTCAAGAATTATAAAGCATAATTAAGCATTCTTTCACGTCCACCATAGAATGGGACACACAGACATAAATACTCAGTTTCAGTTTACAAAACATCTTTGGCATAAGTGTGCGTTTTAACGAGACCTACAAGTTTTGTACAGTAATATTTTGTGTATTTCTTACAGTTTTCGCCTTATAGAAAAGTTGTTCAGAATAGAGAGAACACTCGCAGGAAACATATGTAGCTATATTTCATTTGTCCAGAGGAATATCATGACACCGTAGAGTGAATTTATGTGCGAGTTTCAGACCGGGAATACATATATGCAGTATTTCATAAATAAAATATGAATTTAAATGCTGTATTGCAAAGGTGTCACCAAAAATGTTAAATTCTATAAAACATAACCTAAAAGTATTCATTTCGATTAATGTATTTCAGCACTGCCAACTGAGGAAAACAAAGGACAAGAATTACATGTTAGAACAGAAAACCAGTTTATAATCTGTAATAAATGTCACTTTAGTTCTAACATTAAGAAATAACCTTTCTTTTGAAAAAATATAGTATTAAAAGAAAAACTGTTAAAAACATAGTTGTCAAATTGAAATGTTTTGATTGTAATGTGTAATAAATTACAGATGCAGTTGGCGGCACTGAGTGAACAAAAGAGTGACCTAGTGATAGTCATAAGAATATCTTAAACATATTGAAAAAGCTTCACGTAAAGGGTAGTTTTGGGGGAGAAATTTTGGGTAAATGTTCCTGGTGCACCTTTGAACGCATATAACAGAGTGTATTTGATTAAAGTTACTTTTTGGATTATGTTAACGATTTGGTTGGATTCAGGGAATCGGAAGACATGTTACTTGTAGTGAAATATCATACTTAATGTTTTGGGTGGAATTTTATATCTTCTGCTACTACTGTGTAGCGTTGTTTTAAATTTGTTTACCTTATAAAATGCAATATATATAGCTCCAGCAAAACTTCTAAGCTATTTATTGTAATATTTAAAATATTTGTTTATTTTAAGTATAACATGGGGTTTAAAAGTAATGTAGCTGTGAAGTAAAGGCAATAGAATGGGGAGATTATGGTAAGCTGTTTTCTATGAAGAATCGTGTTGAAGGAGTGAGGAAGTAACTGTGAAGGAGGGGGGGGGGGTAGGTACCCGATATCTGGTGGTGGGTATTAAACTAAACTTAGTCCCTCCCTCCCTCCCCGCCAACACAGAGAGTTATGCTAAGAAGGAAACTTTGGAACGGTTCGGGCGAGGGAGAGGGAGTGAGAGAGGGAGGGGGAGGGGGTTGATTTAGATTGTGGTGGAGGGAAGAAAAAGTTAAAAAGCTACTGTGCGTAATCAGTTCTCAGTTTTCAACGGAGTAGAAAAAAAGGGCGATGGGGAAAGCGTAAAAAGACGGAATGCTTTACCCAATCAGATCCAAGTAATGAAGTGAAACACAACGGAGGGAGGGCGAAAATGTCACAACGTTAACTTTAAGTACTAGTCCACAGTGGAGTTGAAGATGTTTAAAGTGCACCTCAAGTGTATCGTTCACTCCCAATATTAGAAAAGAGATTTAAACTATAGTCTTTCTGCGCTTCATAAAAGTTCATCTTTATCAATGTACCTGCAGTTTAGCTTTACTGGATCTACCGGTTAAGTGACCTTGGAACTGAAACTTGAAGTTTTTTTATATTTTTGAGGGAATTAATTATTCAATTTATTCACGGTGCAAAATTACATAAATTTTCAAAATATTCCATGAAAAACTGAAATATCACTAACAGGTTTATTATTTTGTAAACTCTAACTGCCCAACAAACAGCGTCAATCTTTGGCAGGAAGAAGAATAATTACTTTTTAAGTAATTAATTGATTTGCTTTGGTGGACATTGGAGCTATTTGTTTAAACTTTTTTTTTGTGTATTGAATTTGTTTTAACTAAACAAATTTTGAAATTTTCAAACCAAAGCCTGAAGTTGAAGTACAAAATTGAATGTGCATTGACGCAAACGTTCCTCTAAGTCGAAGACGTCGTCTTTAAGACCTATAAGATCTCGTGTTAGGTGTCCGGACTAGCTCTAGCAAGAGGTCCTAATCTACAGGGTGTGCGTGAGTTATGGTAGGAATGGAACCAAACGAAGAATTAACCAACATATCACTTTATTTGTAAATTTCCAGATTTGTAGAGAACTGCCGACGATATTTAAATAGAATGTAACTTTGTAATTTCAACTACAACGTTATAACATTTTAACTTTGTCACCCTTTAGCGACCGCCGAATTATGTATGCGCGCTAGCTTACGTACAACTCCCAAGTTGCACGTGCGTTATCTCGACTCGATTCAAGACGAGTGTGTGTTGCGTTGCATTTGTTTTTGCGCGAGCAACACGAAGGAAGCAATTTCCATTGGCTAACTTTAGAGCACGTCATGGTAAGATAGGAATCAGCCCGCGGGATCACTATGGCTTCGTACAAAGAACAATTGTAACCTTATCACTCATTTAAATCTGCCTAGGCTTCCATTCTTGAGACTTTAATCTATTCAGCTTTATTACGTCTTCTCCTTCACTATTGATTAGAATCTCCTTTTGTTTCTTTCGATTATCAAATATATTAACGTTATAATTTCGGTTTCAGCGTGCAGCAGATAGTGTCTAGTCGAGAAAAACCAATTTTTCTGCACATATGGAAAATGGTCATGTTTGCTAGTCTAGTACAAGTCTCTCTCCTCACATTCATATCCTAGCCACTTCTTTCAGCTGTATTGGGTTGTTTTTGAGCCCTTTTTGGTCCATGTCTTGTTCAAATACTGCCGAAATATTAAACAGAAAACGAACGTTTAAATGTAGCACATGAGGCATTTAAAGCTCGCTCTAGGCCTTTGAAAATGCGAGAATCAAAAAACCTGCACTGCCAACCGATGATTGAAGGTTTGGTGAATATTTATATCCAGTCCCATGGTCCCGTAACTACGGTCTAATGCTGTGTTACAAGAAGGTGGCTCCATGTGGATATCGGCAACATATTTGAGGAAGCTTAGAGACCTCAAACTGACTGAAAACTAACTGCCTCAATATCTGATACATGTGAAGGGTGGAAGGGAAGTTCTTACATTCCTTCTAATATGCATTAAAAAAAAAAAAAAAAAAAAAAAAAAAAAAAAAAAAAAGAATCTATAATGGTATTTTGTTCTTTGGTCAGGCGATTTGGAAAAAATTAATGTTTTTTGGATGCGTAATTCCACAAAAATGTATACGAAGATAACAGTTTGTTACTTGTAAAATGCGTAGAGTAACTTATTTCCGACATGAGATATCACACAGCGTTTCGAAATAATTAATCACTTAAAAGAATTGAAGGAATACTCCAAGCAACTCTTTCAGACATGACGTAACTCGACAACGTTGTGTTGAAGTTGGTCAGGGAATTGAACTGCTTGCAGGGTCGTATAATGTTTTCGGAGATAACGATTCCCATTGGCCTACACTCGCATAGTAAACATGGAAGGACAAGGCCGTGGTATTTGTTTACGTTCACGAGCTAGTGAAAGTTGAAGCGGTATCACTGCTTCCTTACTCTCTTTCAGCTATACTTAGCGGAATGCTGTTCTCAGGTGGTTTCTGTGCCGCGGCTGCTCTGCTTTCTGGGTATGCGTGAGTATTTTCACATAAAAGCCTGAGCTCTCGTTGAAGCACTTTATTCTCAATCAAAGTAATGATCTGATTACTCGGGGTACAGAAGGCAAGTGGTTGCTTTCCACTGTCACGGTAATAAGTCACCTTCCAATTTCCCCTTATTTTCCCCTTAAGATTTCGCGCCAAACTCAGCGTCATGAAACTATCAATGCCTTTTACACTGGCAGCGGGGTTTCGCTGAAGTACACGTGATCAACCCTTGTATTCCTGGTTCAGCACACCTGCGCAAAGCGATTCCCAGGAAAACTGGTCTTTCAGGGTTTTAGCCTGATTACCTGGCGCTTGTCACTAATTACCTGGCTGTAGATCTGACGATTTTAACCGTGAACAATATTCCCATGTCCGTACCTTTTATGCATGCGATGATTTTAATATTTCTCAATTATTTAATTGTGCCACGTGAAGCGGTATTATTTCCATAACTGTAACGTTCACAATTTCGGCTTCAAAGTGCCACCCAGTGTTGCCAGCTTGTTTTAGACAAAACTAAAATATATCCGTAGGAAATGGTAAGATACCAAATGTGTTTCAAATACCGCGATCTATCATTGGTTTAAATTACTATAATGACTTCCCTTCCATTCTGTGTCCATAAAAGTGTTCTTATAATGTGAACTTGAATACAAAAAATGTAACGTTGAGAAAAATTGAGTATAAGTTTTTACATTATTTTTAAAAGCATAGAGTGTTATTAAGAACTTTCCAGCACCATAACCCTGATCCTCTGTATCATCGAGGCTTCCCTTCTTGTTTTCATTTTATACTATTCTTAGCTGTTTCCTTCATGTTTATGTGTCTCGGTCTTTTCGAGCGAAATGTGTCCAGTTCTTTGAGAACGGGTCAAAGCCTCGCCTTTTCAGTGATATGCATGTATGTTAACATCACTGGCAAGATTTGACCCTAATCTGCACTAACAAGCAACGTTCTGTGGATTCTACATAGGTTTGATGGGAATCATGGCATGGCTCGTAATTTGGTTCTCCTCTATTGTACTTGATCATATGAAAACATAGCCATAAGAAAACGTCGATGTCAATTATATGTTAATTAACCATCCAGTTTTGCTTTAGATTGATTTTAAACAACATGTTCATGTTCGGCACACTTGAATATCTCAAAGTGTAAACACACGAGAAGTTTTATCCGCGAGTGTAAAGTTTAACCGTTGGCAACACGCAATAATACATGTTCTTGAAGGTTATGTGTTTGTGTTGAGTACAAATTTCTGTTTCTGGTGTGTACAAAGGATATAACTCTCATTCACAATCACTGTCTCTTTCTTACACTTAATTACTATTGAAGGAAAAGCACAAAGCAGCATTAAAATGATGTTTTAGCTCAATAAGCACAATGATCGGAGCAGAACGTGAGTAATGCGTTTTCTGCCTATCTCCTCAACATTTGGAAACTGGCACGGACAGTCCCGCCAAGTAGTACACACAGCGCACTATTAGACAATCTTCTTCATCCTTTATAAATGTGCATTATTTGATAACATTAGGTAACGCCGGTGTAAGCAGAAACACATATGATGGTGTTCTACTCAGGGTCTGCAGGGATACCAACACTATTGCAATCTGGTTTAATTATGTTGAAACATTTGCTTTGTTTTAGCTCAACTTGCTGCGTTTATAACACCAACGTTCAGTTTGGAATACGCGAACTGATCGACAAACACTAAACTAATTAATAGATTGTGTTCCGAGATTTCACTGGAAATACAGCTGAACCCAAAAAACCCTTGTTTAGGGAATAGTCCGTGCGCGCGCACGTGTGTGTGTGTGTGTGTGTGTGTGTGTGTGTGTGTGTGTGTGTGTGTGTGTGTGTGTGTGTGTGAAAAACATAACTCAAAAACGAAAAGTTGGATAAAATACAAATTTGGTATTTGAGTTGAACATCTTCCACGAATACAACACAAGGGTTTTTAAGAAAATCCCTCCATTTACATGCCAAAAATGACTTTAACGTTTTCAATTAAAATACCACATATTTAAGATATTTTCCTAACAAATGAAATGTATATATTGAATTTCCTGTGAATATTCTCTGACGTTCTCTAAGGGGAATGAGAGGAGAGGTTATTACGGGAATAGCTATGGCCAATTAAAGGGGAGACCCGGAAAAGGAGGAGGATAAAATTCATATTATATTTTACTGTAAACGCACAAAAAAGTAAATGGCAGATTTAATAAGCAGCAGATGGATATTTAGGAATAAGGGAATTGGAATTACAACGATTTTTAAAAAACAGAAGCACATACCTAAGTTAGGGGAGTTTTTATGGAAGATTAGGAGGAAATGATAGTCAATTGAAAATTATGTAGGTTCTATAATAAAGGGTGTTTTGTGTTTGAGATATTCTTATGACAAATGAAATGTATATTTTGAATTTTCTGGCTATATCCTATGTAATCCTGTTTACTCTTGATGACCGTAAGAGGTAGACCAAATAAAACACACAATTCGTGTCCAAATGGATTTTTTTTTCCCCGTAGACTGAGCCATTTCGGAAATATTTCTTGTTGTTCATTTGAGTTTTGTAGTACTTGTACTTATCTCAAAGGAAGGTCGTTATTCAATTTTTTATACCTTCGCTGTGCAAAGAGAATGGTATTTGAAAGCTTTAAAATATTTGACTATCACAGAAAGCTTACTGTTTTCCCATATTCCCCTTGTACCTACTGTGCCCTGCACTAAGATGAGCGAGCGAGCGAGCCAGCCCGAAATGGCTTGTGTACATATTGAAATTGATGCTGGTTGCTTAAAGGGGACTGGGAAGCAGATAACCCGAGGGTCAGTAGAACGAACCCCGCCTGAAGCAGCACACTAGCAGCACCAGGCTCGATATTAATGTCCACCACAATGCCTGGAGTGGAGCCAATGATTCAGCGGTTTGCTGCTACTGCTTCATACCACCAACATAATTACTGTAATGGCTTCTGTTTACAAAAATATTATTGCATTCCTGCGTGCAAAAAGCGACCAAACACCTCGTCTGGTATAGTTCCCTCGGCGTGGCTATTTTTCAACTCGAAAGGCAATGTGCGAATTTTTTGGAAATTAGGGCATTTTTCAAGCAAAATTTTACAAGCACTAATTGAAATATTTAAAATGAAAATTGTCTCAGATCCTGTTGAAAATGAATGGCGTCTTTTGACTAATTTTTCCCCGCTTAAGAGCAAAAATGTTTGTCAATTCTAGAATTCTGGATACAAACACAGGACTGCCAAAGTTTTAATTATCAATGTTTATTTGCACACTTAACAAAAATAGCTAAAATTTGCCTTTCTTTACCCCATTCTAGTGCTTCAGAAGAACGTGTTTTCACAATGCTATCCTATATTAAAGTAAAATATCTGATGTGTTGCACTCACATGACTTTCCCAACTCACTCTTGTACTAACCATTCTTACAAACACTTATTCCTATATCAACTTCATGTTAATAGAGATAAAGATTTGTACAAATGATCTTATTGCTTATTTCCTTGTAGGTACAAGGGGAATATGGAAAAACAGTAGACTTAAGTGATGGTCAAATATTTTAAGACCTGGTCGCTATATGATAAATTCCCGGCCAGAAATAGAAAAAAACTCAAACATGGAATATTTTAGCAATGACTCATTCCACAAAAGCATTTTTAGAAAAACGTCCGAGCGTATGTCAATGTGTCTGTCTATCTGTGGACAGCATAACTCAAAAACGAAAAGTCGATTAAAAACCAAAGTTGGTATTTAAGTTTAATGTCTTTCAAGGATGCTACACGAAGATTATGAAGAAAATAGCTCCAGCCTAAACTACCCTTTACATAGAAAATTTTTCAAAAATTAGCCCTAACGATTTAAATTAAAATGTCATATATTTAAGTTATTTGTATGACAAATGAAATGTATATTTTGAATTTTCTGGCTATAGCCCATGTAGTCCTGTTTACTCTGGATAACATTTGAATAACTCGTAAACCGTAAGAGATAGATAATATATTATTTTACAAAAAATGTAGATCTTGCTAAAACACACAAGTTACGTCTAAATAAATTTTTTTGTAGGGTGAACCATTTCGGAGATATTTCTTGTTATTTGTGTAAGTTTTGGAGAACTTAAAAATTTGTCAAATGGAACATCCCTATTCATTTCTTATATATTAACCGTGCAAAGAGAACGGAATCTCAAAGCTATAAAATATTTGACAATCGCACAAAGCTATTCTAATATTGCCCTTGTACCTACAAGGAAATAAGCAATAAGATAATTTGTACAAATGTTTATCTCAACTAACACGAAGAAGATATAGGAATAAGGGTTTGTAAGAATGGTTAGTACATGAGTAGGGAAAGTCATGTGAGTGTAACGCATCAGATTTTTAGACCTAAACTGAGACTGAACCAACTCAATCTTTTTTGAGGTTAACCACACAAACTGCAGGTAAAAAGTCAGAAGTAAAATAATTGGCTGTGGTATTGTTTACTCAGTTTGTTGCCTAAGAACAGCCAAAGGAACATAAAATCCTTAAAACTTGCTTAAACTCCCTGCAGCTGACGAAAGAATTAAATCTTTATAATCTCATTCGTATAATCTTCTTTTCGTCAGAGTGCTGTTCGCAAGTCTTTTGTTTCCTTGGTTAAGTCCGTCTGGGAAAAGAAGAAAACAAACCGCATAATTGGGCCAACATTTTCTGTATGAAAGAATGACTGTTTTATAAAGCAAAACAAACTTGTCTCTGGAGAATTGGAACTTGGAACGAAGGAAGGAAGGAAGGAGGGAGGGAAGCAAGCAAAGCCAGAAACTGTGGACAAAGAAGAGAAGAAAATTTAATTACTCACTCACTTGGAATTATCTTCTGTTCCTTGCAGACATGAAATGTTACGTCGACAGAACTTGTAAAGTTGGCACTGTGTGTGTGTGTGTGTGTGTGTGTGTGTCGACTGTCATATGTTCTTATGTGCCGCACATGCGCACAAACGAGCATCCAGCACTTGATTACTGCTTAGAGTCCTAGGAGAAGCTTCATAAAAAGCATAATGTGTGCACTCACATAACTTTCTCTACTCACTCTATTAAAACACTATCTTCTTCGTGTTAATACAGACAAACATTTGTATAAATTATCTTATTGTTGTTTCTTTAGGTACAAGGGGAATATGGGAATTCATTTGACATAAATAGTGTTTTTACGAGATCTACATTTCTTGTAGTAAAGTAATATTTTGTGTATCTCTTAACAGATATACAGAAGTCATTCAGAATAAAGAGAACTTCAGAGAATATTCAACATATTTCAAACATGTGGGATTTTAATTAAAGTCATTAAAGCTGTTTGTAAGAATATCTAACATTTCGACAGTTTCTGCATTTAAAGTGTAGTCTAGGAGGGGTAGGTTTTGTTGACTATTTCATACCTAAACATAGTAATAACTACCAGCACAACAGCTAATGCGTGCCAAGGCTTACTGCCCGGCCGCTGCATACCCCGCCTCTGTCCGCTACAGGCGTCATGAGTGGTGGAAGTGGGACGTGGTCAGCGCCTAAACCCTCTCCTTGCGTTCTTCTAGACCAGGAGTCGCTACTTGTTCATCAAGTAGCTCCTAAACTGGCCCCTCAGAGACCTAACGAGGCTGAGTGTACCCACGCTGGTACCAAAGATCGAACCCGAGTCCTCCGCTACGGAGACGGTTATTTCATATACAAATTATCACTTGATCATTGTTTTTACTCAATGTCGCCACCTGTTGACGCAAACGCTCCTCTCCGTCGAAGACGTCGCCTTTAAGACCTATAAGATCTTGTGTTTGGTGTCCGGACTAGCTCTAGCAAGAGGTCCTAATCTGCAGGGTGTGCGTGAGTTATGGTAGGAATGGAACCAAACGAAGAATTAACCAACATATCACTTTATTTGTAAATTTCCACATTTGTAGAGAACTGCCGACGATATTTAAATAGAATGTAACTTTGTAACTTCAATTACAACGTTATAACATTTTAACTTTGTCACCCTTCAGCAACCTCCGAATTATGTATGCGCTAGCTTACGTACAACTCCCAAGTTGCACGTGCGTTATCTCGACTCGATTCAAGACGAGTGTGTGTTGCGTTGCATTTGTTTTTGCGCGAGCAACACGAAGGAAGCGATTTCCATTGGCTAACTTTAGAGCACGTCATGGTAAGATAGGAATCAGCCCCCGGGATCACTATGGCTTAGTACAAACAACAATTGTAACCTTATCACTCATTTAAATCTGCCTAGGCTTCCATTCTTGAGACTTTAATCTATTCAGCTTTATTACGTCTTCCCCTTAACTATTGACTGGAATCTCCTTTTGTTTCTTTCTATTATCAATTATATATATTGACATTATAATTTCGGTTTCACTGTATTGCAGAAATAACTGAAAAACAATTTATTCCGCATTACAATAAAAATATCACTCCATTTCTACGTGACAATTGTTTTAACAATTTTCATTTTAACAATTAATGTACTTTTCCAGGAGATAAGCTTTTTGTTGATGTTAAAAATAAAGTGAGATTATAAACTGGGCTTCTGTTATAAGAGCAACAGACTATCTAATTGTTGTTTGGTTTTCCTCGGTTGGCAGTACTGAGTAACTCCAACCCTAAATCCAAATCAACATTCTTAGGCTATTTTTTTTTTTTTTTTTTTTTTTTTTTTTTAAGAATTTAATGCTTTTTTGTCAAATCTTTACTATATACGAGGGTTATTGAATAAAGAATGATCATAATTTTACTTTCTCTACTACGTATGGTAAGTAGAGGAAGTATTGTTTTCCACTCAAAAATTCCATGTCGGGATTTCACCGGAAATATATGTTTTGAGGCCCCCTGAAAACTGTTGTTGTTTTCTAGTGCCTTGCATCTGGCAATGAAGCCATTAGCATTCGTGCTTTCCAATACTTTTGAACTGTAGTTTCTTCTGATCTTAATACTTCACAGGTCTTCAAGTGGTCTTCCTTCATTTCTGCTGGATCGTTACACAGGACACATATTGGTGAGGCTGAGATACCTATTCTGTAGAGATGACTTGCTAAGCAGTCGTGGTTTGTCAGTAGTCGGAAGGCTACAACCGCTCCCCTGAAAACTCAAAAACGAAAAATCGGTTAAAAACCAAAGTTGGTATTTAAGTTTAATATCTTTCAAGGATGCGACACGAAGATTTTGAAGAAAATAGCGCCACCCTAAACTACCCTTTATGTGGAAAATGTTTCGAAAATTTTGATTTTCTTGAAAATGGCCCTAACGATTTTGATTAAAATGTCATATGTTTAATATAATCACTCATACAAATAGACGCTCCGCTCTGGAATTCTAGGTTACGTTATTAGACGTATGCTCTTAGTGTTTGTGGTATAGAAACTTCTGTTATTGACAAAAGTTGTAGAGTTCATTTAGAAAGTAAGTACTGTATGGTGTAGTGATGAATTTTAATTTGGGAGCGCTGGAAGATAAAGTTTCATGGCGAGGGAAGAAGGTTGATAATTTGAAGCGAGCAGGTGTCGAGCGTTTGGTGTTCGCTAACAACACAAAACATGCTAATTATCAAACTTAGCTCTGCTTACAGGTTAATGCACTGGCCTACTTGCTGTGGTAGAGCCCGACACACAAGTGTTTGAGACACTCCGCGAACAAGTTAAAAAATTATGTGATTTTTATTCACGTCGATTACATTTTATAATCACTGATCTTTACAATATTTGGTTTTATTTCGACTAAGCAAGATATAAAAGCTCTCGATTTTTATTGAAGTTATTCCGTTAATTATTGCGCATATTTTGTAATCTATGCGATGTTCGTCAATTCCAATAACAGTTTATTATATATAGGACTCAGTTTAACGAAGATGCGATTTCCTTTTTAATAATTTTTAATCTGTATGCGACTTTTGCAACTATTCCAAGAAAATTAATTATATGATATTTTAATCAAAATCTTAAGAACCATTTTCTCAGAAAATCAAAATTTTCGAAACGTTCTTTATGAAAACGATAGTCTGGGATCGCTAAATTTTCTTGAAAATCCCTTGTGGCATATTTGCATTGTGCTCAATTTCAGTTTTGGCTTAGTTTACTCTCAAACATACGCGAAGAAATAAACAAAAGCATTTTTTTTTTAATACCGTTTTTCGAATTAAGATGATGTCAAACGAGTGTTTTTAGCGAAGTCTCGATAGCAAATTCTTGAGAGGGAACCAATGCAGTACCCTTTCGATCCACAAGGTAAAAAAAGTAAATAACTTCCCTTCTTTCTTTTGGCTTCTAGTCATTTTGTTTTTCGATGTTGAAGTTTTGCTGAAATGCAGTGTCTCTTTGACCTAAACGGTAGAAGGACTAATGACGTACCAGTTTTGTCGTCATGTGACTGTTACACTCACTGCGCTGCGCCTTCTGGCAAAGAGTAATCCCGGACCAAGTTATTTTCCTTTGCATATTTGTGCGTAAGGATGGGAAGCTGATTTAATTCGCAATCTCTCCGCTGCTGGCGCTCTGCGCATGCAATGCAAATGGCTTCTTCGCCGACTACTCAGAAAAATGAGTGAATGAAATATTGCTTCAAAGCAAATAGCGAACATTGTTGTCTAAAATTTGTACGAGAAAGAATTGTCTCCAAGAATTTTCTTGATTTATTTTCCTTCCTTCCTTTTCTCAGATCTGTTTTGTTATTTGTGTTTCCTCTTTAATCATTCTCCTCTTTCGTTTGTTTCATTTGGTTGATTGCTTGCGTATATATCGAAACATTTCGCTTCGTTTTTGTTTCGAGTGCAGGCAACAATGGCAGTGACGTTTTTTGTAATAAATGAAAGATTCTTTTGATCGAAAATGGAGAGTATGTTCAATGCGTCAGATATTACTGAAAATGGAACCGATTGAAAAATAAAACGTGAAGCACTTCAATAATAAACAGTAAGCAATAATGCATTTAATTGCTTTGTTAGTTTTCATTACTTTCTTTACTAGCCTCTACTAGATAGAAACATTTTACTTCAACCAAAAATACGATATCAGCATTTCAGAGACATTGGTCCACGTGAATAACAGGGCCTAGAAGCCAAACTATGTTGCATTATTTGTATCTACAGGTTTGGATATTGGCACTATAATGTGCCACTTAATTTGCGTTTTATTGCTGAAGTTCTGTAATACTCATATTCCACAAGGTATGTATACTCCATCCAGCCTTAGATCCGTACCTTGTATCCTTCCGCGATAACCTGGTGTTCATATTACCTGCTGCGACTAATACAACCAAACTCCACGTGGACTCATACCTACCTCGTGTTTATGACGCAACAGAACGATATTTACTCAGGAGCTTCAGAAATATCGCTGCTATCGTGTTACATTCAGGTAGTCTTCACCAGAGTTGTATATTTTGAAAACTGAGATAATTGCCAATATTTCAGGTACTATATGTTATGGTGTGCTTCGGTTTTGGCGTACCGCGAGTTAGTTGTGTTTACTTCAAGTGCGGATCTAAGGGTGGAGCGATTATAGCTATGTAATTACCAAGTATAGCAACGTGTAGTGAAGGCCCTAAGCCGCTAACATAAGTCTCCATCCACCATTACCAACTTTACGACCATTAACCGTAACAAACTGGAATCAGTTTTTCCTAACCTGTTTTGGTTATGATCTCGAACATTCTTTACTGCTTTAAATATCCTAAATGTGAATTGTTATCACTGATGTATGTGTATTACAAGCTGTGCAATAAATGGATGCAATTAACTGCCACGTGTGCGCCAAAAGCTGTGTTAAATGTTTTGGCAAATACGCAATCTTCATCCAATACCACTTGCTGTTAATAAGAAGCTCTTAAAACTTATACTTTAGTTTGTTTTGAAAATAAATAACGTACCTTCAGACAGGCGCGGCTCCTCAGGGTAGGCAGGGTAGGCACTGCCTACCCTATCGTAATACATCAACAAATAATGTTTAACTATGATTCTGCATTTTATCATTTGAACCGTCATTTTCCCCTAAATTGCAGTTCAAGAAAAGTTTTCTCGGTTATAATGACCAGCGCATGGTCAAATCCTTTAATCTCAATTCCGATTCATCAAAACTGCGCTGCGTGTTTGAAACGCGCGGCAGAAATGATAGGCATGGAACCTGGGTAGTGGAGAGCAGGCTAGCTTAACCTCTGCCTGCCCGGCCCCATTTCCTCAGTACGTGGCCCTTGAATAGGGATAAGGAAACATTCGGCCTGTATATGCACTCCGAGCATGCGTAGACGCGTCTGCTAGCAGTCCGAACACTTGCCTGCCCAAATCCGAATTTATGCGACATTTTCCGAACAGCCATACTCCACGAACGAAGATCTCAGAGATCTGAATCGTGTCGTTATCTCTGTGTAATACCAGTATGACCGACTTAATTAGTGAACTATTACAAATTCCGCTTTCGCGGCGCACTGACAATGAAAAGAGGAGTGTTTTAGCTATTTAACACAAAGCTGCAGTCAGACAATTTTTCAATTTCTTAATCTACTTTAGTCATGGGCGTCGCGAAACGGGGGCAAGGGGGGCCACGCCCCCCCCCCCTACCCCCTTGGAAGTTGGTGAACTTAATGTGCAGTCAGTTACTGACTTTTAAACTATTATTTTAATTTTGATGTAAAGAACAATCTTTGTTTAGCACAAATTAATACGGTTATATGCAACAAATACTATAAATTTTGACAGTAAAATAATGATTTAATATTATATGATTGCAAATTTCCAACGTGTGCTCCCCCCTCCCGGAAAAGAGTCTGCCGACACTCGTGATTTTAGTTTTGGCGGTAATTCGTCCGTAAAGTCACACTCATTCAGTCTGCTCTTATTAAACAACCAAACAATATATTGTTTGCGTTATCCGCAATGACTTCGCCCCCTATATTTCGGATAAACGGGGTTTATTATTATTATTATTATTATTATTATTATTATTATTATTATTATTATTATTATTATTATTATTATTATTATTATTATTATTATTATTATTATTATTATTATTATTATTATTGTTGTTGTTGTTGTTGTTGTTGTTGTTGCATTAGCTGACAACAACTTTTACTCAAAGTCTACTTTTACTACGAAGGTGCAGAAAGTTATACTTCACATATGTGATAGCACTTGCAGTATTGATGCTGGACGAGCGCGCTGCTTATCTGTTTATTGTTACGACTACCCAGCGCCGACTTCAGCAGACTGGGAATGAGATAATAAAGCACAGACGGAGATAAACGAAATTAATTAAATCGTCATTGGAAATTAAGGTCGAACAAGTGAGACAAAACGTATTTGTGTGGAAATACGATTTTTATTTCTGTTTGGGTTTTAACGCTAAAGAATCAAGTGCAGAGTTGTACGAGGACAGTTTTTTGTTTCCATTTTCATTAAGAAGAAGAAGAAGACGGGCGCGCGCAGGGAGACAGACAATAAAGCCATCTCCTACTACCAAAGTGTAACTTTTATTTCCTTGCGCTCGCGTTTCCTATTATTCGACGTTTTATGGGTAGAGAGCGAGCGAGCGAGCGAGGGGTTGCTTCGTATTGACAGATGCTACCTTTGTGTTCCACTCTCACATGCTGTTTTAATTATTTCACTCGAGTGAAAGTTTTCCTAACCATTATTACGTAGATGGCGTGAGTGTGAGTGTTCGCTTCAATACAGTAAGTGCATGCGGGGCATTTGTAGCAAACGAACCTTCTTCATTCAGAACTGAAGGAACCAGGAAGCTTTTCTGGGTGTTTACTGAGCCACTCTCGGGCTCGGAAGGTGCTGTGTTCGAGTCCCGACTATGCGTCTTTGCATGGTTTAGCTGTTTGACAAAGTATAACTGAAATAATAACATCCGGGACAGAAAAATCTGACGTGTTGCACTCATATGACTTTCTCTATTCTTGCACTAACTATTCCTACATTATGTTAATACAGATAAACATTTGTACACATTATCTTATTACTATTACTCCCGCTGCCGGCGCCGGTCATTGGGTGTTAAGCGCAGAGGACCCGTCACAATCCTATTCAGCTATTTCGAGACTTCCTGAAAGCACGTACCACGCCCAATAGTAGGACTTGTATGTCTGGCGCTATGCCATTGCCACCTCGCAAGTTTTTGTGCTTGATTTAGCCTTTTAAGACAGTTTTAATCACTTACTGGGCGTTTTAATATTATTACTTAAATGGCAAAAGCTGTTACGCATATTAATTGAGATGCACGAGGCGTATTTCACGCAAAAATGCAAATAAACTGTTGTTTAATAATATGTCCGTTTTGACTGTACGGGTCCATGATGGATGAGGCGTGTCAAAATTTTTTCTAATTTTTGGCAGCCAATTCCTGCTCTAAGTACAAGAATCCACCATTTTCTTTTTAGCTGACGTTGTTAGTGTACTCATATGATAGGTGCATTTTTTCCGAGGCGTTTACTGAATTACGTTGCTATGTATACTCTAATAAAAAGTTTGTAAAATCGGCTGGAAACCGGAATTTGCTCTCAGTAAACGAGTCGTATGTTTTTGAGGTGTACTTTAGCGAGGAGTACGTTCTGTCCCTTAAAGCACTGTTGCTCTCAATTTTGCGCTCTCTCTTTAAGAACGTCAAGCAATACATTTTAGTAAGCGCAAAACTGGACTAAGGCGCACATGCCGTTTGATGGGTGGCCTACCTTCCAAAAAAATAAGGCGCGGCTGACTCACCTGGTATATTGTATTTGAATGAAAACCGTTAGAGTAATTTTTTATGACATAAAAAATTTCGGATAGCGGTGGGACGGCCGTCTTGAAAATCTTCGTATCGCATTCTTGGAATATGTTGGGCTTAAATAATAGAAGTTTAATGCGTAACTGACTTTTCGGTTTTGAGTTAGGTTGTTGCGTTCCCTTACCTAGCAATTAGAACAGCAAGAGTGGCGGGTTGCAGAGATCTAAACCAGGGCTACCATAACACCGCTTCACTTAGCACTAAAACCGCCAGTATGTATGTAGCTAGCGCCATCAACAGGTATACCTGCAGAGTTACGAGTAGTCAAAGAAAGCGATATGATAGTTATTGTTTCAAACGAGGTGCTAAACCTGTTTTATTACATCCATATACAACACTCGCCTGTGTTTCATAATGGAGATGACTAGGCACTTAAATTGCTCCACAAAACACACATAATATCATACTGTTTCACTCGTATAGCCGTATCAGGGGCTTGAACGTAAGGTTCAGCATCAGTAGCTTCTCAAGTCCAGCCCCCAAGCCTCCACCGCACAGAATGAACTGCAAATAAACGCCCATGAATTAAATAAAATTGTTCAAACACTCAAAGCAGTAGCTTTTATGGTAAAAATATACAACTAGTGAAGATAGTAACAGAAAACCAGATAACTGAACAAGTATTAAACTTTAATTATTTAGGAAATTTAATATCCACGAAAGGAATAGATATTAATACAAAAAATCTTATGCTTCACTCACATGACTTTCTCTAATCTTGTACTAACCATTCTTACAAACCCTTATTCTTATATCTTCTTCGTGTTAGTTGAGATAAACATTTGTACAAATTATCTTATTTCTTATTTCCTTGTAGGTACAAGGGCAATATTAGAATACAGTAGGCCTTCTGCGATAGTCAAATGCTTCAAAGCTTTGAGATTGTGTTGTCTTTGCAAACTTAACATAAAAAAATGAACAACGATGATCCATTTCACGGAAGTTCTAAGCTTTCCGAAACTCACACACATAACAAGGAATATCTCCGAAATGGTTCACTCTACAACATTTATTTGGCCATAAATTGTGTAGTTTAGCAAGCTCTACATTTTCTGTATAGTATAATTTGGTCTATCTCTAACGGTTTACCAGTTATGCAAAAGTCGTCCAGTGTAAATACGCCTACAGGAGCTATAGCCAGAAAATACAGAATATACATTTCATCATAAAAATATCTTAAACATGCGGCACTTTAATCAAAATCGTTACAGTTATTTTCAAGAAAATCAAAGTTTTCGAAAAATATTTCATGTAAAGAATAGTTTAGGGTAAAGCTATTTTCTTCAAAATCCTTGTGTCGCATCCTTGAAAGATATTAAATATAAATTTTGCTTTTTAATCGAGTTTTGATTTTTGAGTGGGTTTTTTTTTTAATACTTAGAGGCCTCATGAAATATATTTCCGGTGAAGTATCGACATCACATTTTTGGACTTAATAAGACTTGATCATCAAATAAGTCTGGATATAAGAAACAAAGTGAAGGTAAATAATATCACAGAAGACATACAAAAGCTGGTTCAATCATCTACAACGTATGTCTGCCACGTTTAACCTACAACATGGCAGAAGGAACATTGGAAGACCGACACACGACTTATTCCTAAAATTTTTGATGGTGATAATATAATTTCGCTCACGTTCTCTGCATAAAATAGTGTAGATAAATACAATTCTGCGGTCTGAAGTTCATGGATAGTATAGGTTATGTGACACGGCTTGTGATAAATTAATAAGCGAGTTGTGAAAGTGATATGAGTGCTGTATATAAAGACAGGGAGGATACAATATGTGAGGGAGGGAGGGAGGGATATTGACAGCTAATTTGTGCTTTGTAACATACATAGGCAGTAGAACATATGGATTGAAACGTCGAATAGACATTGAAAGAACTTTGATTTGTAATCACAGGGACAGAGACAGGGACGGGAGCGACCGTATTGTGTGACATCCATAAATCAAGGGATTGAATATTGAGTCATGTTTATTGTATCGCCACTCTTTTATTTAACGGATACATTCACTTCCATTTTTATTAATTTCTGCTGCTACCGCCGCCGCCGAATTGGTTAAACATTCACGACGAATGGCTCTACTGAATATCCTTCACTTCTGTGTCATTTCTAAAAACTGCACACTACTATTGTATTCTGCACCCCATTAATGACGGCTGCAGTGGTCGGAGGTGGGGCATGCAGCGGCCGGGCGGTACACCTTGCTCCACTTACAGCGCTTGCGCAAGGAGCTCACTTGTTTTTCAAGATAAATTATACGATGAGTAAATCAAAGCTTTTGAAAAAAAAACTTAAATCGAATTTTGGGCTATACTTGCAGCCACCTTGGTCTGATTTTATTTAGATTAATTAATTTTTCATTTTTTATAACATTTTTCCGTTTTTATAGGTACCTCTTCTTTTTTATTTTTAAACGTCTTTCTGTCTGCGTCTGTCTAAGAACAGCATAACTAAAAACAGAAAGTAATTTGAATACCAAATGTATCTAATATTTAAGTTCATCTAGTTCCAATAATACAGAAGTACCTGAGAAACCGAGATTCGCTCTGGGTTTTTCGCCTCTGTTTTTGTGAAACCTTGTTTTTTGTGGGAGAAGATACTTATTTAGATAAACCTGAAAGGCAAAACGTTAACTAAATAAAAATTTTTGTCGCAATTGTTAGTCATTTTCGAGATACAAGAGACATAGAAATACATACAAATATTTCATAAACACCATCATTTCAGCTGTAAAACGTTGTTTATATATCCAAGTTGTGCATATACAGATATATGTAGAAGAGTGAGTGGAGAAAGAGATGTGAATGTGTTACCTAAAAGTGAGTATAGTAAACAGTGTGAATGTAATACGTAGCATTCCTATTTCAAACATGCACGAAATTGTATGACTTATTTGTAGAAGAGTGAGTAGAGAGAGATGTGAATGTCTTACCTAAAAGTGAGTAGAGAAAACAGTATGAATATAATGGAGAAAGAGATGTGAATGTGATAGCTAAAAGTAAGTAGAGAAACCACTGTGAATGTAATATGTAGTATCTCTATTTCAAGCATACAGAAAATTGCATGACTTATTTGTAGAAGAGTGAGTAGAGAAAGAGATGTGAATGTGTTACCTGAAAGTGAGAGGAAAAAGCAGTGTGAATGTAATAGAATTGATATTTCAAACATATAGAACATGGTATGACATATTTTAAAAGTGCGAATAAAAATGCTTCTTGGTGCAAAATGACATTTTTATGGAACATTTTGTATAGAAGAGTGAGTAGAGAAAGAGATGTGAATGTGTTACCTAAAGGTCAGTAGAGAAAACACTGTGAAAGTAATATGCATGTATACAAAAATTTAATAAAATCTTTAGGGTCGTTTCTGAAATACCGGCAATATATATACAAGAATTGAGCAGTAGAAGCGGGAATAAAAACGTTATTTTTTATGTAAAATCGCGTTTTTTCGGGAATTACACCTATATAGATGAACTTAAAAAGCAAAACCCTATCTGAATACAAAATTTGATCGAAATCGTTAGAGCCGTTTCCAAGTTGCTCGGAATATATACAAGAATTGCTAGTTTAAATATATAAGATGAAGATTTTGCATAATTTTTATTTTTTTTAAAATGATTCTAACGATTTTGATTAAAACATCGTAATGTTAAAGATATCACGACAAATTAAATGTATATGTTGAGTATTCTCTGAAGTTGCCTTTATTCTGAATGATTTATATAACTGATAAAGTGTACATGGTACATGAAATATTGCTCCGTGAGAAAAGCTACATGGAGGTAGCTGTTTCCGAAATATTCGTTATTATTTCTTTGAATTTCCTCAGAATTCGTTTTTACATTCCTGCACATAAAAAGAGAATGGTATTTCAAAGCCGTCACATAGTGATCTGCTCTTAAAACATCGGGCTCTCACTTAAAGTCTACTGTATTCCCATATTTCCTTTGTATCTACGAGAAAATTAGTAACAAGCTGTATTTGTTTATCTGTATTAACATGAACTAGCTATAGGAATATGTGGTCGTTAGAGTAGTGGAACACTGAGTAAAAGAAGTCGAAATTTGACTCGTAAATGTAATAATTTAATAAGGAAATGATAGGGAGATAGATAAATAACAATTGCCAAAAACACACCGCGTTACGGTTAGTACATGTTTGGCGGTAACTGCGACGGCATTTGCCGATAAAAATTCCAACGACTTACGGCCAACTTATTCTTCTAATTGTCATGTAAGAGGTTATTTTAAACAGTAAATTTATTGAGAGTTATTAAGTATAGTGACAGTGGTAATACTGAGACAGACTTAAACTGTAGGAGTATTGAATTGAGAAACTCCCGGTACAGAGAAGCGCTAACTGGAGCACTGGGTCAGGAAGGATTCTGCTGCTGATCTTGTGAATGCAAATAGATGCAGATTCCACAAGTCGAACTCCAGTGGTTACATCAGCTAATTCTCCCTTAAGACTCAGTCATCCCTGATATCCCAAGTTAGACAAAAACTACGACAATTTGTTTGTAAATATGTGACGTCATTAGCTAGAGGCAAACCAAGGAACGCCAATATATTATATCTCTAAGAGATAATGTAATTTTCTGAATCTAATTTACCTATCATTTTGCTCCCTTGTATTCCAGTGAGTGTTATTGAATTTTAAACATTAGTTTTAAAATGCTATGGAGAGGAAGTATTTTATTCGATGTCGAGATTTCACCAAAAATATGTTTTGAGGCCCCCTGAATGAATAAAATAAGTATTTTTAGAAAAAGGTCCTTGAAGGTATGTCAGTTTCTGGACAGCATAACTCAAAAACGGAAGTCGTATATAAGCCAAAGTTGGTATTTAAGTTTAATGTCTTTCAAGGATGCCACACGAAGATTTTGAAGAAAATTCTTCCGACCTGAACTACCCTTTACATGGAAAATTATTCGAAAATGTTGATTTTCTTGAAAATTGCTCTAACGATTGTCCTTAAAATGCCAAAGATATTTGTATGACAAATGTATATTTTGAATTTTCTGGCTATAGTCTATGTAGTCCTGTTTACTCTGGATGACTTTTGAATAACTCGTAAACTGTATGAGATAGACCAAATTTTACTACACAAAAAATTTAGATCTCCCTCGAACTCACAATTTAGGTCTGAATAAATTTGTAGAGTGAACCATTTCGGAGATATTTCTTGTTATTTGTGCCAAATGGAACATCGTTATTCATTTGTATATCTTAGCCGTGCAAAGAGAACGGAATTTTAAGGTTTGACTATCGCACAAAGTCTACTGTATTCCCATATTTCCCTTGTACCTACAAGAAAAATAACTGATAAGATAAGTTGTACAAATGTTTATCTCAACTAACATGAAGAAGATATAGGAATAAGAGTTTGTAAGAATGGTTAGTACAAGGGTAGAGAAAGTCATGTGAGTGACCGGTTTATAATTCTGTTAGGTGTAGAACTTTAAGCTTTATTGTATATGTGCGCACCGTGGCAGTTAAGGCGCATTTTGCTTGTCCTTTGTTAAAGAAACAGTTGAAGGTAGACAGACACACAAATACGTCACTCAAGAAAGAGAAAGCAAACCGTCGAGAGGCGAAATTGCCTCTCGCGACATTAAACTCGGTTTCTGATGTGAAATGCGCAACATTTCCTTCAGATTGCCAAATAATTGGAATTCGTGCAGCTAAGTTTTAATTAAAATCCTATCTAAATTTACTGTAAGGAGAAACGCTGCCTCGTTTGTCATTTGTTATCTTGTCTTGTGCCTGTGTTCGATTGGTTCAATGAGTGAACAGTGAAGAAATAGCGCGTCAAGTTTCCACTACCTTAGAACCAGACTTGATGTAAACAATACATTTTGTATCCCTCCGCCATGTTCGTATTAACTGTGAGGAACAAACATTTTCCCATAAACCAGTTGCAGAGTTCGCTACCTGATGAACAACGCCTTTCAGTATAGACTATACGTTTTACATCACACCTCAGGTTGTGGGCTGGGATGGATCGATACCATACCCGATACTTCGATACTCGATTCCCTTATATCTACTTTCTTTCAATACAAATTTACATGTTTGGGGAACCGTATACTGCCAATTAAATTAATTAATGACACAAAATTTAACAGCATCGGTGTAGTGTAGGTAAGTAGAGGAATTCTATACCACCCAAAAATTCAATGTCAAGATTTCACTGAAAATATGCTTTGAGACACCCTGAATCAATAAAAAAAAAAAACTATTTTTAGAAAAAGGTCCGTGTGTTTGAACAGCATAACTCAAAAGCGAAAAGTCGGTTAAAAACCAAAGTTGGTGTTTAAGTTCAATGTCTTTCAAGGATGCGACACGAAGATTTTGAAGAAAATTGCCCCACTCTAAACTACCCTTTACATGGAAAATTTTTCGAAGATTTTGACTTTCTTGAAAATGGCTCTAACGATTTTGATTAAAATGTCATATTTTTAAAATACTTTAATGACAAATGAAATGTATATTTTGAATTTTCTGGCTATAGCCCCTGTAGTCGTATCTACTCTGGACGACTTTTGCATAACTGGTAAACCGTTAAAGGTAGACCAAATCATACTGTACAAAAAATGTAGAACTTGCTAAAATACACAATTTGTGTCTGATTAAATTTTCTTATAAGGTGAACCATTTCGGAGATATTCCTTGTTACTTGTATCAGTTTCGGAAAACTTAAAAGTTTCGTGAAATGGATCATTGCCGTTCATTTTTTATATGTTAAGCGTGCAAAGAGAACGGGATCTTTAAGCTTTAAAGGATTCGACTATCGCTTAAAGTCTACTGAATTCTAATATTCCCCTTGTACCTACATGGAAATAAGCAAAAAGCTAATTTGTACAAATGTTTGTCTCAACTAACACGAAGAAGATACAGGAATACGAATGGTTAGTACCAGAGTAGAGAAAGTCATGTGAGTGCAACATATCAACTTCTTTTTTTTTTTTTTTTTTTTTTTTTTTTTTTTTTTTTTTGTATTCAGGGGGTTCAAAACATGTTTCTTGTGAAATATCGACATTGAATTTTTGGGTGAAATACAATAGTTCCTCTACTTAATATATGTAATAGGGAAAGGAAAAATCAAGTTGGTGCTTACGTCACGAATAGAGGTCACAAGATGTGTGCTAAACGTAATCGATATTTACTCATTACTAGCTGGAGTCGTGCGCTATCTCCATCTCATTATATCGCAAAGTTGCTACACCTGACTCACTACAGCGCTTCCACACAAAGAAAACTTAACTCATATTCCGCTATCAGAAGTACATGCTTTAACACCTCGTGGATGCACAAAAGAAGCTTTCAAAATCCCATGTGTTGCACTTGCTGACGTTACAGCAGAGTCATGTTCTTCATACAACTCCACAACGGTGTCAGATGTGGCCATGGAACTGGGCCACGTCTACCAATATATGTGACGTCCAGGTGATTCCGCACATTTACATCAATGTGTGCTAGAGCTCACTAGAGTATAGTGAGGCAATTGCCGAATTATATATTTCCATTTTTGAATAAGAAAGAAATGTACTAAAACATATTTGTGCAGGATCACAGAAATACTTGTTTGATTGCCAACACTTTATGGTCTATTAAATTAAACGATTGCTCCATCAGGAAGTGATAGAATCACTATGAGTTGAATCACTCTAGCGGCTGTTACAACCGCCGAGCAATTAGCTGAAACGTTACTGCTACTAGTGTTGCATACAGCGTGGCATAGGATTATTATATGTTGTCCTGTTTAGTCTGGATGACTTTTGAATAACTGCTAAACTGTAAGAGATAGACAAAATCTTACTGTACAAAAATGTAGATCTTGTTAAAACCGACAACTTATGTCTGAATAAATTTTTTGTAGAGTGAACCTTTTCTGAGACATTCCTGTTTATTTGGAATGTTGTTGTTGGCTAATGCTGGATTTCTGACAATGAAGTCATTAATCCTCTTGCTTTCCAATATTTTTCACTGATGATATTGAAGAGAGCAATAGCAGTAATAGTAACCGTTTTTTAGAGAGCACCATATTTTTATGTTTTGGCGGTCACATCGCTCTCTTAAAACCCCCAGAATGTCTGGAGGACCACACCTGTCGTTGGTTTACGGGTCTCACCGACCTGACCGGGAGAGTTATCAAAATAAATTCACCGACCATATCCTCTGATTACCAATGAGAGGACGTATTACATGCTATGACAGGTCAGCATGTTGGTTATTATTTATTATTTTCTTGTTTAACGACGCTGTCAATTGCCAGGATCACATCAGCGTCGCCGGTGTGCCGGAATTTTGTCCCGCAGGAGTTCTTTTACATGCCAGTAAATCTACTGACATGGAGCTGTCGTTTTTAAGCACACTTAAAAACCATCGGCCTGGGCCGGGTTCAGCATGTTGGGGTTAAGATTTTATAGAGAAATTAGAGAAATGGAGAGGTTGGAAAAATAAAGACTCCCTAGCCCTCGGGAACCCTAATAGCATCGGGGTCGGAAGAGAACAAGAGATGACCGAGGTAAGGTCAGAAGAAAAGTTACAGTGAGGAGCAAAACACCAGTAAGTGGAAGTAATGTTCTGCTCAGCTTGGGTACCTTGTGGTCACTATTCACATATCCCCTAGATGGAGACCCCTGAGGTGATAGCTTTAAAACATTTGACTATCACTTAAAGTCTAATTTTTCTCGATATTCCCCTTGTAGCTAGAAATAAATAAAGTATAAGTTGGTACAAGAGTAGAGAAAGTCATGTGAGAGCAACATATCAGATTTTTTATTTATTTTTCTGTCCCTATCCTGATCATAATATAAGAAAAGCAGAAGAGGTGATCATGAAATATGACAAAATTGTTCGTTAATTGCTGGTTAGTGAAATTACAATAGACGTGCATTGGTTAGCAAAGTCTCAGTGAACGCATACCCAGAGAGAGAGATCTCATAGCTTTATCGGCGGCAAAGGACTCGATAAAAAGAACTTTAAGGCATTATTTGGCGGCTTCAAACAGTATTATCAACTTGTGAATGATAGAACTATGTAACTCGACATAAAATTCGTTGCATCTACGACGCTGATTCAAAGGTGATACCAACGTGAAGAAAATAAATAATTGCTTGAAGTGTTCACTGACCTATAAAGTTGCGGTGGTGTAAGATGAACATCGACTCTAATCCAAACGTAAATAAAGAGAACGGGTAGTAAAGTTTACCACCGTAATCTCTACGTCTGTTAACGGTTGTGTGAACTGGCAGAGGAAATGCTGGTTAAAAATTAAAATTCCTAGTAAGTATTTAATCGTTGAAGTGCAAAGAACGTCTGCGTCAGTCTCGATCAATAGAACTCGTAGTAGCATGTGGGAAAACTTAAAACTTAGTTTGGGTATTCAGTTCCTTTTCTTTGCTACTGATTTAAATTCTCCTCACATTCAACAGAAGGGGATGGATCTAACGGCTCCCAATTTTTTGTTCATCTTTCTTCACCTAGAAGACAGACAGGCAGACACAGAGAGACCTACTTTATTGGCAGGCAGGCAGGCACCTTATCCGCCACAGGAACCTGTTGCAATACCAGTGACTGACTCACTCATACCTGTGATTTAATCTTCTGATTCAACAATCACTTTCTTGGCCTTCCTAGATATCTTCTTACATTACACCTTATAGTAGGGGAAGTATTGCATTCCAGTCTAAAATTTAACCAGAAATACATGTTCTGAGACCCCTTGTGTGTACATGTGCCAACACCATAACTAAAAATCTGATGTGTTGTACTCACATGACTTTCTCTACTGTTGTACTAACCATTCCTACAAACTCTTATTCCTATATCTTCTTCGTGTTAATTGAGATAAACATTTGTATAAATTATCTTATTGCTTATTTCCTTGTAGGTACAAGGGGAATATTGGAATACAGTAGGCTTTGTGCGATAGTCAAATATTTGAGATTCTGTTGTCTTTGCACACTTAGCATATAAAAAAATGAACAACGATGATCCATTTCACGAAAGTTCTAAGTTTTCCGAAACTCACACACATAACAAGGAATATCTCCGAAATGGTTCACCCTACAAGAAAATTTATTGAGACATAAATTGTGTATTTTAGCAAGATATACATTTTTTGTATAGTATGATTTGGTCTATCTCTAACGGTTTGCCAGTTATGCAAAAGTCGTCCAGAGTAAATACGAATACAGGGGCTATAGCCAGAAAATTCAAGATATACATTTCATTTGTCATAAAAATATCTCAAACATATGTCATTTTAATGAAAATCGTTAGAGCCATTTTCAAGAAAATCAAAATTTTCAAAAAATTTTCCATGTAAAGGGTAGTTTAGGGTAGGGCTATTTTATTCAAAATCTTCGTGTCGCATCCTTGAAAGACATTAAACTTAAATACCAGCTTTGGTTTTTAACCGACTTTTCGTTTTTGAGTTATGCTGTCCACAGACTGACAAGACTGACACAGAGACCTTTTTCTAAAAATGGATGTTTGGATTCAGGGGGCCTCAAAACATGTATTTCCGGTAAATATCTCGACATCGAATTTTTGGGTGGAATACAATACTTCCCCTACTTACTAGTACAGAAAGTAAAAAATGAACAACGATGTTACATTTCACAAAAGTTTTGATTTTGCCGAAACATACATATAACAAGGAATATCTCCGAAATGGTTCACTCTACAAAAAACAATTATTCAGACATAAATTGTGTTTTTTAACGAGATCTACAGTTTTTTGTATAGTAAGATTTTGTCTATCTCTTACAGCTTACGAGTTATTCAAAAGTCATCCAGAGTAAACAGGACGTGGGCTATAGCCAGAAAACTGAAGATGTACATTTCATTTGTCATACAAATATCTCAAACGTATGGCATTTTAATCAAAAAACTTAGAGACATTTTCAAGAAAATCAAAATTTTGGAAACATTTTACATGTAAAGGGTAGTTTAAGGTGGGGAAAAATCTTCCTGTCGCATTCTTGAAAGACATTAAACTTAAATATCAAGTTTGGTTTTTAAACGACTTTTCTTTTTGAGTTGTCCACGGACTCACACGGAGCTTTTTCTAAAAATGCTTATTTTTTTGTATTCAGAGGGCCTCAAAACATATATTTCCTGTGAAATCTGGACATGGAAGTTTTGTGTGAAATACAATAGCTCCTCTACTTGCCGTCCGTAGGCCGTGTTTTTCCGTGGCTCGATATAATCTGACCTGGGAGCAAGGCTGTAATAAGTGAGAGAAGGTTGTCTGGGCTGTGTTCGATTTTCTGTCACTCGTCACATTCTCCTGACAGATATTTTTATTGACTTGAAATTACGTGTGATCACAGCTCAAGTGCAAGCGGAGAAATCCCGGTCTTCCTGCTGATAGATAGATATACACTCTTTCCTTCCAACAGTCGTGATTCATCTCCAATGTATCTCTCTCTAGTACTCAGAGTTCGTATATGTCCTGAGGCACACTGAGTACAAAAACAGCATTTTTAGATAAAGGTACGTGTGTGTCGGTTAAAAACCAAAAAATGTAGATCTTGATAAAATACTCAAATTATGTCGAAATAAATTTTTTTGTAGAGTTAACCATTTCGGAGATATGTCTTGTTATTTGTGTCAGTTTTGGAGAACTTCTGCTTCTGTCAAAGGGAACATTGCTATTCATTCTTCATCTCTTAGGACAGAATTTGAAAGCTTTAAGGGACACTGGGAGTGAAATTTGAAAGTTCCACATTTCTTGATAGAGTTTTCTGAAATTTTTACTGTGGTTGTATTTATATAAGAATAGGAGGTACACGAAATTTCATTAAAATTACATAATTCGTTTATGATATATAAATTATTTTATGAATTTAATAGGCACATTTTCAAAATAGAGCTCGCGTCTATTGACTTTTCAAAATTCATTTATATTGCCAGAACTGATACTCTAAGACATGGGTAACAATTTTATGAAGAGATATTTCAAATTTTTAATGACAAAGAAAATTTAATCTTCAAAATTATTGATTTTTTCATACAAAAAAAAAATGTTTTTGAAATTCATGTTAATGATAACATCAATATTGAAGCATAGTTTTGTTTCGGTGCTATTTATGAATACTTTTGAAAATTTTCATTGAATTTGAAGCAAAACTCAGGTTTTTATATAGGAACATACTGTGCACATTAGGGAAGATCACTATTTGAAAGGGCCGTAATGGCCACATGGAGTGGGGGATATAAAAAATGTTAGCTGATCCAAATGCACAGGAGTTCCAGGAACATTTTAAGGTAAAAAAAAGCAATTTTCAATTTTTTGACAATTTTAACCAAAATTTCACTCACAGTATCCCTTAAAAATTTGAGTATCGGTTAGAGCCTACTAACTTCCTAAATGCTAAATGTTTTACTTTAATAGATCCCATAGACACCTAAATTAAAGATGATCTTTTAAATAGAGGCTACTAGGACATAAAGGACAAATACCACACCTGTTTGCCACGTGCTGCGCGGACTAGTACGTAAGCGGTGTTGGTGTTAAGTGGATTCCTTACGGCAGAATTACATCTCCGTAGAGTGCAGTTATTCCTGTAATTGTTTAATGAACTAGATATAAAAATAATGTTTTAGAGCCAGTGTTTTAAGTGGTAAAGCAATAGTGCTTGTCTTAGTGAGTGGATCGGTAGATCTGCTTGTATCTTGTTGGCTCTACTGAGCTCCAGAAGCAGGGAAATGCCGCAACAGCAGGAATAAAGAACAACTCGTGTTGCACTGCAGTGTGTGTGTGTGTGTGAAATATTTACGAACACCTGACGCCTTGTTACCGTTTTATTGCATTCACTTGGGACAGCAGCAGTTAAAACTAACGAATTGTTAACACACTGCTTCTCCTGTATAGGGCGTTTAATATCACTCATATACCCACACAATGCACTCACATGACTTTCTCTACTCTTGTACTAACCATTCTTACAAACTCTTATTGCTGTATCTTCTTCGTGTTAGTTGAGATAAACATTTGTACAAATTATCTTATTACTAAAGTATTGCAAAACTTTCACATTTTGTCTATCTCTTGCGGTTTACCAGTTATACAAAAGTCATCCAGAGTAAACAGGAGTTCATGGGCTATAATCAGAAAATTCAAAATATACATTTTATTTGTTGTAAAAATGCCTTAAACATATGCCATTTTAATCAATATCAGAGGCACTTTGGAGAATATCAACATTTTTTAAATTTGTCCATGTAAGGGGTAGTTCAGGGTGGAGGGATTTTCTTCAAAATCTTTGCGTCGCATCCTTAAGAGATATTAAACTTAAATATCAATTTTGTTTTTTAACCGACTTTCGTTTCTGAGTTATGCTGTCCACACACACACACACACGCACACACACAGAGACACATACACACACGCACAAACACACACACGCGCGCGCACACACTCGCACACTCGCACGCACACACGCACACAAACACACACAGACACATACACATATACGCAGACACAAATACACCAGACACACATATACACACAGACACATACACATATACGCAGACACAAATACACCAGACACACATATACACACAGACACAAACACATATACGCAGACACAAATACACCAGACACACATATACACACAGACACAAACACATATACGCAGACACAAATACACCAGACACACATATACACACAGACACAAACACATATACGCAGACACAAATACACCAGACACACATATACACACAGACACAAACACATATACGCAGACACAAATACACCAGACACACATATACACACAGACACAAACACATATACGCAGACACAAATACACCAGACACACATATACACACAGACACAAACACATATACGCAGACACAAATACACCAGACACACATATACACACAGACACAAACACATATACGCAGACACAAATACACCAGACACACATATACACACAGACACAAACACATATACGCAGACACAAATACACCAGACACACATATACACACAGACACAAACACATATACGCAGACACAAATACACCAGACACACATATACACACAGACACAAACACATATACGCAGACACAAATACACCAGACACACATATACACACAGACACAAACACATATACGCAGACACAAATACACCAGACACACATATACACACAGACACAAACACATATACGCAGACACAAATACACCAGACACACGTATACACACAGACACAAACACATATACGCAGACACAAATACACCAGACACACGTATACACACAGACACAAACGCATATACGCAGACACAAATACACCAGACACACATATACACACAGACACAAACACATATACGCAGACACAAATACACCAGACACACGTATACACACAGACACAAACGCATATACGCAGACACAAATACACCAGACACACATATACACACAGACACAAACACATATACGCAGACACAAATACACCAGACACACATATACACACAGACACAAACGCATATACACAGACACACACATACACACACAGACACATACACACACGCACAAACACACGTATACACACAGACACAAACACATATACGCAGACACAAATGCACCAGACACACATATACACACAGACACAAACGCATATACACAGACACACACATACACACACAGACACATACACACACGCACAAACACACGTATACACACAGACACAAACACATATACGCAGACACAAATACACCAGACACACATATACACACAGACACAAACGCATATACGCAGACACAAATACACCAGACACACATATACACACAGACACAAACGCATATACACAGACACACACATATACGCAGACACAAATACACCAGACACACGTATACACACAGACACAAACGCATATACGCAGACACAAATACACCAGACACACATATACACACAGACACAAACGCATATACACAGACACACACATACACACACAGACACATACACACACGCACAAACACACGTATACACACAGACACAAACACATATACGCAGACACAAATACACCAGACACACATATACACACAGACACAAACGCATATACGCAGACACAAATACACCAGACACACATATACACACAGACACAAACGCATATACACAGACACACACATATACGCAGACACAAATACACCAGACACACGTATACACACAGACACAAACGCATATACGCAGACACAAATACACCAGACACACATATACACACAGACACAAACGCATATACACAGACACACACATACACACACAGACACATACACACACGCACAAACACACGTATACACACAGACACAAACACATATACGCAGACACAAATACACCAGACACACATATACACACAGACACAAACGCATATACACAGACACACACATACACACACAGACACATACACACACGCACAAACACACGTATACACACAGACACAAACACATATACGCAGACACAAATACACCAGACACACATATACACACAGACACAAACACATATACGCAGACACAAATACACCAGACACACATATACACACAGACACAAACGCATATACACAGACACACACATACACACACAAACACACACACACGCACAAACACACACAGGGAGCCTCAAAACATGTTTCCGATGGAACATCGACATGTAATTTTTGGGATATACTTAGGATACGTAGCAGACAAAGTAAAGGATGCCATTGGCTGACTGGCTGGCTGGCTGACTGGCTGACTGGCTGGCTGGCTGGCTGACTGGCTGACTGGCTGACTGGCTGACTGACTGGCTGACTGGCTGGCTGGCTGGCTGGCTGGCTGGCTGACTGGCTGACTGGCTGGCTGGCTGGCTGACTGGCTGACTGGCTGACTGGCTGGCTGGCTGGAAACTGTTATGAATGCACAACTAAAGCTGTGAGGAATGTGCGGAATATCCGATAGTAAAATAAAGCGATTGTTGTCGTTTTAACGATCCGCTCTGAGACTGAGAGAGAGGCTTTATTACGTCACAACATATACAAGCATCTGTTGCAATAATAAAGTGAATACCTAGCCTTACCTGCGCTTTATAAGCCATCGTCAACATAATAACCACACACAAAGACTGTTCTTGCTGTTGCTGTTGTTTACTGTTTTTTTAATCCCGCCGTAAAAAGAACGGTCGGTACGGTACGCAGCAGCAGCAGCGACAAAACCTTGGCAACAAAGGAAGTAACGGCTTTGCGTGCCCTTACAAATAGCTCCATTATTGCGTCAGTAATGGCCGCGCGCTAAAATGAATAAAGGCGAGAAATACAGTAAACCGGAAACGGCGGTCTTGAGGAACTCTTTGTGACACAGCGCACTCATTTATTTCTTGTTTTGTGCTATAACTTGTCATTTCCTGTACATTCACTCACAAATATCTCGTCCATCTTTAAACATTTCCATTATTGGAATATTTCATCCAAAACTTGGTCACTTTGTCAACAATTCTTTGGAATCATTTTTCTACTACGTATAGTTGGTAGGGGAAGTATTGTGTTCCAACCAAAAATTCCATGTCGACATTTCACCGCAAGTATATGTTTTAAGGCCTCTTGAATATAAAAAAGCATTTTTAGAAAAAGGTCCTTGTCTCTGTGGGTGTTGTGTGTGTATGAGTGTCTGTGTGTGTGGTGTGTATGTGTGTGGTGTGTATGTGTGTGGTGTGTATGTGTGTGTGTGGTGTGTATGTGTGTGTGGTGTATGTGCGTGTGGTGTGTATGTGTGTGTGTGGTGTGTATGTGTGTGTGGTGTATGTGCGTGTGGTGTGTATGTGTGTGTGTGTGGTGTGTATGTGTGTGTGTGTGGTGTGTATGTGTGTGTGTGTGGTGTGTATGTGTGTGTGGTGTGTATGTGTGTGTGTGGTGTGTATGTGTGTGTGTGTGTGGTGTGTATGTGCGTGTGGTGTGTATGTGTGTGTGTGGTGTGTATGTGTGTGTGGTGTATGTGCGTGTGGTGTGTATGTGTGTGTGTGGTGTGTATGTGTGTGTGTGTGTGGTGTGTATGTGTGTGTGTGGTGTGTATGTGCGCGTGTGTGTGGTGTGTATGTGCGTGTGGTGTATGTGCGTGTGGTGTGTATGTGTGTGTGTGTGGTGTGTATGTGTGTGTGTGGTGTGTATGTGCGCGTGTGTGTGGTGTGTATGTGTGTGTGTGGTGTGTATGTGTGTGTGTGTGTGGTGTGTATGTGTGTGTGTGGTGTGTATGTGTATGTGCGTGTGGTGTATGTGTGTGTGGTGTGTATGTGTGTGTGTGTGTGGTGTGTATGTGTGTGTGGTGTGTATGTGCGCGTGTGTGTGGTGTGTATGTGTGTGTGGTGTATGTGCGTGTGGTGTGTATGTGTGTGTGTGGTGTGTATGTGTGTGTGGTGTGTATGTGTGTGTGTGTGGTGTATGTGCGCGTGTGTGTGGTGTGTATGTGCGTGTGGTGTGTATGTGTGTGTGTGGTGTGTATGTGTGTGTGGTGTATCTGCGTGTGGTGTGTATGTGTGTGTGTGGTGTGTATGTGTGTGTGGTGTATGTGCGTGTGGTGTGTATGTGTGTGTGTGGTGTGTATGTGTGTGTGTGGTGTGTATGAGTGTGTGTGTGGTGTGTATGTGTGTGTGGTGTATGTGCGTGTGGTGTGTATGAGTGTGTGTGTGGTGTGTATGTGTGTGGTGTGTATGTGTGTGTGTGTGGTGTGTATGTGTGTGTGGTGTATGTGCGTGTGGTGTGTATGTGTGTGTGTGGTGTGTATGTGTGTGTGTGTGGTGTGTATGAGTGTGTGTGTGGTGTGTATGTGTGTGTGGTGTGTATGTGTGTGGTGTGTATGTGCGTGTGGTGTGTATGAGTGTGTGTGGTGTGTTGTGGTGTGTATGTGTGTGGTGTGTATGTGTGTGTGTGGTGTGTATGTGTGTGTGGTGTGTATGTGTGTGGTGTGTATGTGTGTGTGGTGTGTATGTGTGTGGTGTGTATGTGTGTGTGGTGTGTATGTGTGTGTGGTGTGTATGTGTGTGTGGTGTATGTGCGTGTGGTGTGTGTGGTGTGTGTGTGGTGTGTATGTGTGTGGTGTGTGGTGTGTATGTGTGTGTGGTGTGTATGTGTATGTGTGTGGTGTGTATGTGTGTGTGTGTGGTGTGTATGTGTGTGTGGTGTGTATGTGTGTGTGGTGTGTATGTGTGTGGTGTGTATGTGTGTGTGGTGTGTATGTGTGTGGTGTGTATGTGTGTGTGGTGTGTATGTGTGTGTGTGGTGTGTATGTGTGTGTGGTGTATGTGCGTGTGGTGTGTGTGGTGTGTGTGTGTGGTGTGTATGTGTGTGTGGTGTATGTGCGTGTGGTGTGTGTGGTGTGTGTGTGTGGTGTGTATGTGTGTGGTGTGTATGTGTGTGTGTGGTGTGTATGTGTGTGTGGTGTGTGTGTGGTGTGTATGTGTGTGGTGTGTATGTGTGTGGTGTGTATGTGTGTGTGGTGTGTATGTGTGTGTGTGGTGTGTATGTGTGTGTGGTGTGTATGTGTGTGTGGTGTGTATGTGTGTGTGTGGTGTGTATGTGTGTGTGTGTGTGGTGTGTATGTGTGTGGTGTGTATGAGTGTGTGTGGTGTGTGTGTGTGTTGTGTATGAGTGTGTGGTGTGTATGTGTGTGTGGTGTGTATGTGTGTGGTGTGTGGTGTTTGTGTGTGTCTGTCACTACTAGGTAGGTGTTATCAGTGACTAAAGCACAAACGGTTTCCGAACAACGTGCACCCGTTTAAACTAGCGGTTCGCAGTGTAACCAACATGTTTCTTAGCCAACTTTGTTATGAACACCACATATGCCAAATTAAAGGTTAAGGCTATGATAATTTAGGTTAGAAAACAATGTTGCAAGAAAAACTAACATGCAATATAGAGTAAATAGCAAATGCTGTCTTTTAAATATCCTAGATCTAGAATAAGTGATCGGAAGAGAATTATGGGAATGCTTAATTCAGTTTTATGTATGGTGTAAATACATTTTACATAAAAATAGAAAATTAATATACCAGCCACTATTCCAAAGTGTAACATTATAGGGACCATAATTAACGGTCAGCACGAAAATCCACGAAACATAGTTCGGAATAATAGAATAAGGAAAATTCTGCAAGTTGACAACAAAATTTTGGAAATTGTAGAAGAAAGAGATCCGAAATGATATGCACAGGCACTAGGGGAGCGAATTCACAATAAACGTCTAAATTGGAAAGTAGAAGGGAAAAGAAGAAGAGAGAAACTGGATGGAGTATGGAGAGAAGAGGGTTGAAGGAGGAAGATGGTATTGGAGGCCCAAGATCGTTGTGGAATATTCCTTAAGAAAGGAAATCATGACTTTAGTTTGTAGATTGGTGGTCCTGCTGTTTGGTATAACGTGTAATGTTGGGAAGTGCGATAAGGTATATAGCAGGAAATCTGTGTACGAAGGTACGCACGCACCTAAGTTTACCTCCATGCTTACACTTGTTTCACTAAAGGCAAGAACCGCAGTTAAGTGCAAAGAGTTCACTGAAGCCAGCTGAGCCGTTTTAAAAAGGACAAAAACACTTCCTTTTGATTCCCCGTGGAGAAACACAAGCTGATAAGAGCTCTTTGGCGTAGGTATTAATTAACAAAATCCTACCACCAACTAGTGCTTCTTAATTAATTATCTTCAAGAGTTTTAAAACTTCTTGTTGCTTTCATTTAATTTTGTCACTAAACTGGGACAAACAACAACACAAATATAACTGCGGGCTCCTTAAGTGGAAATATGATTCTGTAAAGTTTTCAGCCAACATTTGTATTGCTTCTAACGAGAGTATAATGGTAGTAATTAAGATGCAAGTATGCTTTATGATTTCGCACGACTATGCATGTGTCTCTCTGTATTAACACATTAAATAACTTTTATAATTAAATTAATTAATGTAACTAATTGTACAGTTTAATGTATTGACCGGAAGATCAGTGGTTCAAGTCCTGGCTATGTCATTAAATGTTTTAGTCTCATTCTAGCTTTCCAATTTCTTACAAGTATTTATATACCTGTATTATTTGTTTACAGTGCATGCACTTAGTACCTAGGTAGAGAATAAACTGGGAGCGTTAGTTACTCTGGGTCACGTATCTGTGCGTCTGCTGATCATAAAGTTACGATGGTCTGGTGTATCCGATAAACCCTCGCTCCTCATTTACCTCACTCACCTTCTTTACTTATACATTTTATCCATTTCTTCCACCTTCGTACTGTATGTTTCTTATGCACACATAGATAGCTCTTCTATTGGGCAAAGCTCGAAACTGGCGGCCGGGTGTATCCCTGGCATTGTACAAATTATCGTATTGCTTACTTCCTTGTAGCTACAAGGGGAATATGGGAATACAGTAGACTTTGAGCGATAGTCATATCCTTGAGATTCCGTTCTCTTTACACACTTAACATACAAAAAAATGAACAACGATGTTCCATTTGACGAAAGTTTTAAGTTTTCCGAAACTGACGCACATAACAAGGAATATCTCCGAAATGGTTCACCCTACAAAAAAAATTTATTTGGACATAAATTGTGTGTTTTAGCAAGATCTATATTTTTGTATTGTAAGATTTGGTCTATCTCTTACGGTTTACCAGTTATACAAAAGTCATCCAGAGTAAATACGACTACATGGGCTATAGCCAGAAAATTCAAAATATACATTTCATTGTCATACAAAAATCTAAAAAATGTGACATTGTAATCAAAATCGTTAGAGCCATTTTCAAGAAAATCAGAATTTTCGAACAATTTTCCATGTAAAGGGTAGTTTAGGGTGGGGCTATTTTCTTCAAAATCTTCGAGTCGCATACCTGAAAGATATTAAACTTAAATACCAACCATGGACATTTTTTCAAAAAATGCTTTTTTTTAATTTTTTTTTTATTCAGGGGTTCACAAAACATACTTCCGGCAAAATCTCGACATCGACTTTTTGGGTGAAATACAATACTTCCGCAACTTATCAGTAGAGGAAGTAAAAACCCTATTATTCAAAATACACAGTACAGTAATCAGCCCAAAATTGTTAAATTCAAGAAATATGAACATTTATTAATGAGGGACTGAAAGAAGATATTAACATAATGGGAAACAACCTTCTAGTAAAGGCAAACCTTTAGATGGGAGTAGGAGGAATAAATATATATATATATATAACCTTTAATGCATTTTAGACGTTTTATAAATTTAGTTTATATTGCAGCTTTTACTTCAGTTTATTATTATACTGAAATTTAGCTCTGGCTTTTGGCAAGATCCATTTGATGACCAAGTAGTTAATCGACCTTAAATTGCTCTGGAGAATTGCTTGACTGTTCGCTGAAGAGGAAACAATTAATAATGAATTGAATTTAATTGTTGTCCGTCATTGTTAAGTTGTAGTAGAATAAATAATTAATAATTCAATTTAATTAAATTGTCGCTTGAATGATCTTTTGCTTCTTTGTTTATTGTACAGAGAGAAAGGAGAAACTATTGTGTGAGTGGTATACAGTACTTATATGGGAATATGTGAGGAACATGTGAGACCAAGAGAAATATGAAGTATTGACAGTGAAGAAGAACTTACATTCAAATACCAGAAGACACACACGCTCGGGAAGGGAAGCTATTAATGACGTCACTATGTGCAGAATTTTGAATGGCAGTCTCTACCCGTATCTCCTTCAGCGCATGTTACTGCTATGAATTTACCATGCATCTTCTTGACTGATAAAACTGCCCTTACTCATGACAGTATGTTCATAATACTGTGACATCGGTCGCGGCGCACAGCAGAGGACCGACTTTACACTACATGCCAGGCTAGACAGCGGACAAACGCGTTCACTGTCAGGCTGCCTCGTGTGACTGCTGTGTGTACGTGACTAACAACAATCAGAGCCAAAAGGGGTTTCTACCAGTGCCTTCGAGAAGGGTTTGGCTACGTCATTGCCAGTGCATGTGTGTAGAAGTCGAGACAGATCCGTGTGACGTTATCCCCACTATATAAGGAGGCTAGAAAACAGTAGTAAGTTGAGTGGAAATATTCTGAGGATACTTTTGGCACGATTTACGTTAAGCACTTAACTTTATCGTCTTTATCTCGAAAACAAAAGCATTCGTCCTGCCATTGAATTAAATGACTACTTCGTGCCATCCGCCTCTGACTAGCAGTTCTGGTTCTCCTTGCCGTGGTCAGTGGAAACTGCTGTAGACTGTACTCCCATATTTCCATTGTATGCATAAGTGCTGTGAGTGCAAATATTTGACATGAATAAAGATGCATGCTGTATCATGCAGGAATTATTAATAAATACATTTTCTGTTGTTTCAGGTGAGTTTGATGTTTGGAAAACCGAGCTGCCTGTCACATTTGGTGGAATATCTGCGTTTTAGAATAAGTCGTAAGTGAATGTTTTTGTTTTATACAATGAACATGAAACTGTATATCCAAGCACGTGACAGAAAATATCACAAACTCATGATAACGAATGGCATAGGAGAACCGAGTTACAATACTTGGATAGTCTATACGACAGGCGTTGTTACCAACGCGGCGCTGTTACCAACGTACAAAAATCGTCAGATATTGAACACTGTGATTGGTTTGTGTGGAAACTCTTAGACGAAAAGAATAAACACTACGAAACCTACAACTGCAACCCGAACTTACACAATGGAATGATGACATTCCGAGAAACCATTTTAGTTATCATCTACCGAGCAGGGAAAACTACGAAAAGAAAGGAAGGTCATTTTGAGTAGACGCCAGTAATCCAACTGGGCACCTCGAACGTCATACCTCGCTTAATACTATCTATAACACGAAGTAAAGAAGGCAACGGTATTCTACACAAAATACATGTTTTAAAGTCCCCGTCTGTGAGCAACTTCAAAAGTTCATTAAATATCAAACTTTTAAGCAAGACCAGAAACATTTTCAGGATGATTACCAAGTTGGTAATACCAATCCAAACTAGACTATCAATTACTAAACTAATTTATGTAGAGAATTTGACTACCCCTAATTGTGTTTATTATTTAAATCTTGTACTGTAATTCCTAACCTCTTAAACGGTATGCATCAGCACAGCAATATCAGAACTTGCAGTATATGTTGTTAATTATGCCATCTATTTTAGCATTAGATGCTTCACTGAAGAGAGACTCAGCCATATGTGATATTTGAATAACGGCTCTTATCTGTCAAATTACGTGAGCTACTCTAAGATTCTCTAAGATGACGTAACCTAAGAAAAGCAGAGATATCTTGAATTTTCTATTAATATTCTCAGAAGTTCTTTTCACTCTGAATAAATTTTGTATAACTGTAAACTGTAAAGGATAACTATAATATTACTACACAGAAAACGTAGACCTGGTTAAAATACAATTTGTGCAAGATTTTTTGTAGCGTTAAACATTTTCGAATTATTCTTTCTACAACGAAATTTTATCCCATAAGGGGACACACTGGTACCAAATGGCCATTAAATATTTTCCACCTGGAAATTGGTGTATTTCAAATTTATTTAGACTCTTGTAATATTTCCAGTAAGTGTGTTCCAAAAGTTTAAATAGCTTTTTCTCCATATAACAATCTGTGTGCTTTGGGGTAAACTTTTTTGCAGTAAATATTGATGGATAAAGTTGACATTTTCAGGATATGTAGAATGTAACTTGTTACACAAAACTGTGCATTGGTTTGTTGGTCACACTCATACATAAAAGTATATGCTTTTTTTTCTCCTTGTAATTAGTAATATTTCTTTTTATTCTATTCTAATTAGAAAAAAATTCATATTTATAAGAAATATTAATATTGTGGAAATCTAATGCACAGTTTTATATCATAGGCATAGAAAAACTAGTATACCAAATTTCAGACCTCTAATTTAATTCTAAACTGCAAAAAGTATATCTTTTTTTTATTATTCAAAAAAAAAATTAACATTTTTTTAGTTTCGAAACTATTTAATATATAGAACAGTGAAACTTACACCAACAGTATATCATCGCAGGTACAACTTGATCTAAAAAAGTAATTAAAATTGTTTAATTAGGGAAGAAAGTCCATTTGTTACCAGAGTGTCTCCGGTTTGTGCAAGAGTGTGTATAGAAAGACATGCAGCACTGGATGTTTTTAGGCAATAGATTGGCCCAAGCATTAGTTTAACACTGTGTAAACACAGAGGGGATGTTTAATTTAAGTTTGAATGCTAGTGTAGTTAAATAGAGATGCAGAGGGATGGAGCTTGAGTGGTCAGGAAAACGTTGTGTTCTTTTTTTGTTTCACTATTGTCGTGCAGTTTCATTGTCTTTGGGAAATGCGTTCCAGGGGGTCAATGTGAGCTTCTAGATCCAGCTAGAGCTTTCCACTCTAGACTTATTCTCATTGTTGTTTCGTAATTGAAAACCTCTATTCGTTCACACGGACAAGGCTACAAAATATTTGTAATTTTGGTAATTCATTTTCTCCCAAACTAGCAGTGTATAGGACAGGTTTAGAAAGGGCTTTAGGCGACTTAAAAATGCAATGTCATAGCGTGGGATTTGAACACGGTTGCTCTAAGCACTGAGCTACCATGACAATATGTCGGCACAACATTCAATTCTCGCAGTAAAGCACAAGAAGATGCCTATACGTACCTTGATAGTGACTTTCCAGTGTGTAAGTTCCAGGCATCAAGTTCAACCAATATCACGAATACTACGGAAATGGCTCTGTCTACAAAAAAATAATTATCTAACATGAATTGTGTGTTTTAATTAAATATACATTTTCACTTTCCCTACTGCGTACAGGAAGTAGAGTAAATATTGTATTCCACTGAACGCGCGCGCGTGTGTGGACAGCATAACTCAAAAACGAAAAGTCGGTTGAAAACCAAAGTTGGTATTTAAGTTTAAAGTCTTCCAAGGATACGACACGAAGATTTTGAAGAAAATTCCTCCACGGTCAACTACCCTTTGCACGGAAAATTTGTCGAAAATGTTGATTTTCTCAAAAATGGTTTTGATTAAAATGTCATATGTTTAAGATATTTTGAATATTTTCAATTTTCTGACTATAGCTTATGTAATCCTGTTTACTCTTGATAACTTTTGTATAACTGGTAAACCTTAAGAAATAGACCAAATCTTACTATACAAAACTGTAGAATTTATTCTAAAATAAGAACAAATTAGAAACTAAAAACTTCACTTATCTTAGTATGTTGATATCCTTTTTCTATTTTACTGACCCAGGGGTTTCAAGCTATATCCAGCTCATTCTCAAAGTCACTGTTAATAGCTTCAATTTTTACTTAATGTAGAATTTATGTTTTTCAAATGGAATCTTCAAGCTTTAAAAGAGTTGGCAATCACTTGAAAGTCGACTGTATTCGATATTCCCCGTGTAGTTACAAGAAAATTAGTAATAAGATAATTTATACAAAAATTTATCTGTATTAACACGAAGATGTAGGAATAAGAGTTTGTAAGAATGGTTAGTATAAGAGTAGAGAAAGTCATGTGAGTGCAACGAATCAGAATTCTTTTTTTAAAGATTTTCTTCAAACGTTTTCACAGGTATATTCCTTTAAAACTGCACAAGCCATGTTAGCTGCTCAGGGAGGCGGCAGTGGACCAAGCTCTTGGGTGCTTCGCCCCAAACACTAGAACGTGGTTCTCCTCGATATTATACAACGAAACAATGAACACGTCTTTCCCTTTGTACGCAAGCACACAATTAGTTCATTCAGTGTAATGGACGATAACACGCACGCCGCTATTTCAATAGAACCTTTCAAAACCGCTTCTATACAACTTTGTTTAATGAAATAGTAGTGCCAGTTAATCATCGCCATAACTCACAGATAGCAGTCGCTAAGAACAACTTGATCATGTCATAAACGAGTACTTTTAACTCTTATAGGCACTCAACAACTTCTGAGCTTTCCCCGTGAAAGTTACGGAAACTGACGTTTTTGTTACGATCTTGTGGGCAGATTCAAACTGTAGGATTTGAAGCTTTCACGGCGATGCTTATTAACACGAGGTTCTGGTGCGAAGTTGATAAAGTAGTTTGAGCTTTCGGGCATCTTCACTGTGGCCTTCTTCAGGAAGTGATGTTTTCCTAGTTGACACTCCAACCAGAGAAGTCACCTGTATGGACACAACCACAAGATTTTGACGAGGCCACAGTTTTACACCTTAAAGACCTTATCAGTTACATCACACGTATTATCATATTACTCGTGATAATAGAAGGAGCTAGACTAGGTCACTATTATACAGGACAAGCAGCTATATATGAAATAGTCCATATAAATATAATTCGACAGTCTGCTTCAATCTCACTCTGCTTGAGAATTTATCAGTTAGATCACACGTATTATCATATTACTTGTGATAATAGAAGGAGCTAGACTAGGTCACTATTATACAGGACAAGCAGCTATATATGAAATAGTCCATATAAATATAATTCGACAGTCTGACTCACTCTCACTCTACTTGAGAATTTATCAGTTAGATCACACGTATTATCATATTACTTGTGATAATAGAAGCAGCTAGGCTAGGTCACTATTATACAGGACAAGCAGCTATATATGAAATAGTCCATATAAATATAATTCGACTGACTCACTCTCACTCTACTTGAGAATTTATCAGTTAGATCACACCTATTATCATATTACTTGTGATAATAGAAGCAGCTAGGCTAGGTCACTATTATACAGGACAAGCAGCTATATATGAAATAGTCCATATAAATATAATTCTACAGTCTGACTCACTCTCACTCTACTTGAGAATTTATCAGTTAGATCACACGTATTATCATATTACTTGTGATAATAGAAGGAGCTAGACTAGGTCACTATTATACAGGACAAGCAGCTATATATGAAATAGTCCATATAAATATAATTCGACAGTCTGACTCACTCTCACTCTACTTGAGAATTTATCAGTTAGATCACACGTATTATCATATTACTTGTGATAATAGAAGGAGCTAGACTAGGTCACTATTATACAGGACAAGCAGCTATATATGAAATAGTCCATATAAATATAATTCGACAGTCTGACTCACTCTCACTCTACTTGAGAATTTATCAGTTAGATCATACGTATTATCATATTACTTGTGATAATAGAAGGAGCTAGACTAGGTCACTATTATACAGGACAAGCAGCTATATATGAAATAGTCCATATAAATATAATTCGACAGTCTGACTCACTCTCACTCTACTTGAGAATTTATCAGTTAGATCACACGTATTACTTGTATTACTTGTGATAATAGAAGGAGCTAGGCTAGATCACTATTATACAGGACAAGCAGCTATATATGAAATAGTCCATATAAATATAATTCGACAGTCTGACTCACTCTCACTCTACTTGAGAATTTATCAGTTAGATCACACGTATTATCATATTACTTGTGATAATAGAAGGAGCTAGACTACGTCACTATTATACAGGACAAGCAGCTATATATGAAATAGTCAATATAAATATAATTCGACAGTCTGACTCACTCTCACTCTACTTGAGAATTTATCAGTTAGATCACACGTATTATCATATTACTTGCGATAATAGAAGGAGCTAGACTAGGTCACTATTATACACGACAAGCAGCTATATATGAAATAGTACATATAAATATAATTCGACAGTCTGACTCACTCTCACTCTACTTGAGAATTTATCAGTTAGATCACACGTATTATCATATTACTTGTGATAATAGAAGGAGCTTTGCTAGGTCTCTATTATACAGGACAAGCAGCTATATATGAAATAGTCCATATAAATATAATTCGACAGTCTGACTCACTCTCACTCTACTTGAGAATTTATCAGTTAGATCACACGTATTATCATATTACTTGTGATAATAGAAGGAGCTAGACTAGGTCACTATTATACAGGACAAGCAGCTATATATGAAATAGTCCATATAAATATAATTCGACAGTCTGACTCACTCTCACTCTACTTGAGAATTTATCAGTTAGATCACACGTATTATCATATTACTTGTGATAATAGAAGGAGCTAGACTAGGTCACTATTATACAGGACAAGCAGCTATATATGAAATAGTCCATATAAATATAATTCGACAGTCTGACTCACTCTCACTCTACTTGAGAATTTATCAGTTAGATCACACGTATTATCATATTACTTGTGATAATAGAAGGAGCTAGACTAGGTCACTATTATACAGGACAAGCAGCTATATATGAAATAGTCCATATAAATATAATTCGACAGTCTGACTCACTCTCACTCTACTTGAGAATTTATCAGTTAGATCACACGTATTATCATATTACTTGTGATAATAGAAGGAGCTAGACTAGGTCACTATTATACAGGACAAGCAGCTATATATGAAATAGTGCATATAAATATAATTCGACAGCTAAAGAGCTTATCTGTGTGTCTATCCTTCATCATGATCATAGTCCCACTTCACTAAATGTGTAGAGTAGACTTTATTTATAAATAGGGAACATGTCTAATTAAATTACTGTTCAAAACAACACACGACTATGATGTTGCGCATGGAGGGGGGGGGTGTAGAGGGAGAGAAGGAGAGCAGATGTGGAAGAAGTAGAATATCTGCAGTAAACGCAAGCATAGCTACGGGTTTTTCTAGTAAATAATAAAACAAAGGAAGTTCCTTTAAACCGTTATTTTTTGCTTTCCAAGGACTCGGAGATGCCAACCTAACATAGTTTATCTTGTCTGTACGTCAGAAAGGGAGTAATAATAATCATGAAAACTCCAAATTTCAGTGTTGCCTGTTTTTGTTGGGAGCGAGGAGGAGCGCGTGTATGTTACATGTTGAACCCCCCCCCCCCCCCCTCCGCGCGCACAACAGAAAAAGAGACTGCTGCAACATCTTGCATAATACAGAGCACATAAATATTTCACTTGTCTTGTTTCTTCTGTAGATAAAGTTGGTATTGTAAACGTGCGGACATGGCGGTCTGGGAGCCTGTAATATCGTGTTGCTTTAGGCCCTAAGGCTGCCCACATATGGCATATGTACATCCCAAGATGCTTCTGTCTCACGATGCAATCTGCTCCCCATTCACTAAATAGATTCACTGTGTAATAGTGACCTAGCCTAGCTCCTTCTATTATCACAAGTAATATGATAATACGCGTGATCTAACTGATAAATTCTCAAGTAGAGTGAGAGTGAGTCAGACTGTCGAATTATATTTATATGGACTATTTCATATATAGCTGCTTGTCCTGTATAATAGTGATCTAGCCTAGCTCCTTCTATTATCACAAGTAATATGATAATACGTGTGATCTAACTGATAAATTCTCAAGTAGAGTGAGAGTGAGTCAGACTGTCGAATTATATTTATATGGACTATTTCATATATAGCTGCTTGTCCTGTATAATAGTGACCTAGCCCAGCTCCTTCTATTATCACAAGTAATATGATAATACGTGTGATCTAACTGATATATTCTCAAGTAGAGTGAGAGTGAGTCAGACTGTCGAATTATATTTATATGGACTATTTCATATCTAGCTGCTTGTCCTGTATAATAGAGACCTAGCAAAGCTCCTTCTATTATCACAAGTAATATGATAATACGTGTGATCTAACTGATAAATTCTCAAGTAGAGTGAGAGTGAGTCAGACTGTCGAATTATATTAATATGTACTATTTCATATATAGCTGCTTGTCGTGTATAATAGTGACCTAGTCTAGCTCCTTCTATTATCGCAAGTAATATGATAATACGTGTGATCTAACTGATAAATTCTCAAGTAGAGTGAGAGTGAGTCAGACTGTCGAATTATATTTATATTGACTATTTCATATATAGCTGCTTGTCCTGTATAATAGTGACGTAGTCTAGCTCCTTCTATTATCACAAGTAATATGATAATACGTGTGATCTAACTGATAAATTCTCAAGTAGAGTGAGAGTGAGTCAGACTGTCGAATTATATTTATATGGACTATTTCATATATAGCTGCTTGTCCTGTATAATAGTGACCTAGCCCAGCTCCTTCTATTATCACAAGTAATATGATAATACGTGTGATCTAACTGATAAATTCTCAAGTAGAGTGAGAGTGAGTCAGACTGTCGAATTATATTTATATGGACTATTTCATATATAGCTGCTTGTCCTGTATAATAGAGACCTAGCAAAGCTCCTTCTATTATCACAAGTAATATGATAATACGTGTGATCTAACTGATAAATTCTCAAGTAGAGTGAGAGTGAGTCAGACTGTCGAATTATATTTATATTGACTATTTCATATATAGCTGCTTGTCCTGTATAATAGTGACGTAGTCTAGCTCCTTCTATTATCACAAGTAATATGATAATACGTGTGATCTAACTGATAAATTCTCAAGTAGAGTGAGAGTGAGTCAGACTGTCGAATTATATTTATATGGACTATTTCATATATAGCTGCTTGTCCTGTATAATAGTGATCTAGCCTAGCTCCTTCTATTATCACAAGTAATATGATAATACGTGTGATCTAACTGATAAATTCTCAAGTAGAGTGAGAGTGAGTCAGACTGTCGAATTATATTTATATGGACTATTTCATATATAGCTGCTTGTCCTGTATAATAGTGACCTAGCCCAGCTCCTTCTATTATCACAAGTAATATGATAATACGTGTGATCTAACTGATAAATTCTCAAGTAGAGTGAGAGTGAGTCAGACTGTCGAATTATATTTATATGGACTATTTCATATATAGCTGCTTGTCCTGTATAATAGAGACCTAGCAAAGCTCCTTCTATTATCACAAGTAATATGATAATACGTGTGATCTAACTGATAAATTCTCAAGTAGAGTGAGAGTGAGTCAGACCGTCGAATTATATTTATATGGCCTATTTCATATATAGCTGCTTGTCGTGTATAATAGTGACCTAGTCTAGCTCCTTCTATTATCGCAAGTAATATGATAATACGTGTGATCTAACTGATAAATTCTCAAGTAGAGTGAGAGTGAGTCAGACTGTCGAATTATATTTATATTGACTATTTCATATATAGCTGCTTGTCCTGTATAATAGTGATCTAGCCTAGCTCCTTCTATTATCACAAGTAATATGATAATACGTGTGATCTAACTGATAAATTCTCAAGTAGAGTGAGAGTGAGTCAGACTGTCGAATTATATTTATATGGACTATTTCATATATAGCTGCTTGTCCTGTATAATAGTGACCTAGTCTAGCTCCTTCTATTATCACAAGTAATATGATAATACGTGTGATCTAACTGATAAATTCTCAAGTAGAGTGAGAGTGAGTCAGACTGTCGAATTATATTTATATGGACTATTTCATATATAGCTGCTTGTCCTGTATAATAGAGACCTAGCAAAGCTCCTTCTATTATCACAAGTAATATGATAATACGTGTGATCTAACTGATAAATTCTCAAGTAGAGTGAGAGTGAGTCAGACTGTCGAATTATATTTATATGTACTATTTCATATATAGCTGCTTGTCGTGTATAATAGTGACCTAGTCTAGCTCCTTCTATTATCGCAAGTAATATGATAATACGTGTGATCTAACTGATAAATTCTCAAGTAGAGTGAGAGTGAGTCAGACTGTCGAATTATATTTATATTGACTATTTCATATATAGCTGCTTGTCCTGTATAATAGTGACGTAGTCTAGCTCCTTCTATTATCACAAGTAATATGATAATACGTGTGATCTAACTGATAAATTCTCAAGTAGAGTGAGAGTGAGTCAGACTGTCGAATTATATTTATATGGACTATTTCATATATAGCTGCTTGTCCTGTATAATAGTGATCTAGCCTAGCTCCTTCTATTATCACAAGTAATACAAGTAATACGTGTGATCTAACTGATAAATTCTCAAGTAGAGTGAGAGTGAGTCAGACTGTCGAATTATATTTATATGGACTATTTCATATATAGCTGCTTGTCCTGTATAATAGTGACCTAGTCTAGCTCCTTCTATTATCACAAGTAATATGATAATACGCGTGATCTAACTGATAAATTCTCAAGTAGAGTGAGAGTGAGTCAGACTGTCGAATTATATTTATATGGACTATTTCATATATAGCTGCTTGTCCTGTATAATAGTGACCTAGCCTAGCTCCTTCTATTATCACAAGTAATATGATAATACGTGTGATCTAACTGATAAATTCTCAAGTAGAGTGAGAGTGAGTCAGACTGTCGAATTATATTTATATGGACTATTTCATATATAGCTGCTTGTCCTGTATAATAGTGACCTAGCCTAGCTCCCTCTATTAACACAAGTAATATGATAATACGTGTGATCTAACTGATAAATTCTCAAGTAGAGTGAGAGTGAGTCAGACTGTCGAATTATATTTATATGGACTATTTCATATATAGCTGCTTGTCCTGGATAATAGTGACCTAGCCTAGCTCCTTCTATTATCACAAGTAATATGATAATACGTGTGATCTAACTGATAAATTCTCAAGTAGAGTGAGAGTGAGTCAGACTGTCGAATTATATTTATATGGACTATTTCATATATAGCTGCTTGTCCTGTATAATAGTGACCTAGTCTAGCTCCTTCTATTATCACAAGTAATATGATAATACGTGTGATCTAACTGATAAATTCTCAAGTAGAGTGAGAGTGAGTCAGACTGTCGAATTATATTTATATGGACTATTTCATATATAGCTGCTTGTCCTGGATAATAGTGACCTAGCCTAGCTCCTTCTATTATCACA